>JAUBNY010001020.1:2226830-2251829 GCA_032275445.1 Crypturellus soui
CCACAGCCTCTCTGGGCAGCCTGTGCCAGGGCTCTGTCACCCTCACAGGAAAGAAGTTCTTCCTCACATGGAGGTGGGACTTCCTGTGTTTCAACTTGTACCCATTACCCCTCATCCTGTTGCTGGCCACCATGGAGAAAAGTTTGGCCCCATCCTCCCTATATTCTGCCCTCAGGTACTCGGACATGTTTATCAGATCTCCTCTTTTATGTATTTAATGTTTTCTGTGTATGAATATTGTGCTTGTGAGTTGAGCAAGGGAAGAAGGAAGGGGAAGGAAATGTTTCAGGTGGGCATATGTGGGATTTTTATTTTGAACTAAGCAATTTAACCTTTTTTTTTTTTTTCTTTTTTTTTTTCTTTCAAGCTCACTCTTACATAGTGGTAGAAAGAAGATATGTCCCTAGAAAGAAAACATTCTGCCATTTGGTGAATAACTATAAATTTACATATATTTTGAAACAGGCATATCCTTGATTTTAAAAAAAGCATTCAAAGTAAATGGACATTTTGTACTTAGAGCTAGTTTTCTTTCCTATCTTTACTTCTATGTGAGCTGAAATGTGCCAACTGCTTCTTTTCATCCTTTTTTTTTCACCTTTGACATTAAGGAAGACTATATTTTATCATCAAAAGGATTGTTGCCATTATTATTATGTTTGGTTCAGGTTTTCTGCTTCAAAGGTGTTTCCAGCTTCATCTAAGAAAAATTGGTTACTGCTTAGCTCTAACTGATGTTAAAAGTTACTACATCTAGGGAAAGATAGATTTCCCCAGCTTATCATTATGAAAGATCATTGTAATTTAAAATGAAAGTTAAGAGCTAAAAATGAGACTAAATGGAAAGCTCAAATAGACGGTTAAAGAGAACTCCATCTAAAATACTAGTATGACTTTAAATTCTAGACAAGGATTTACTTTTCTCTTTTACAGAAGTCAAAAATGTCTGGGATACTGTAAGAAAATAGTGTAATAATTCAAAAGCAAGAGACCCACTGGACCAAATAAAGGAATGATTTAAGGAGCAGTAGCCAAAGATAAGAGAAAAATAGATTTTTTTTTCAGTCTGATATAATGCCAAAGATCTTTGTGTTGTTTGTTAAATAGGGTAATTGGTCTGTGTATTGACATCCAAGTTAGAACAAAGATTTTCCAGGTAGTCCACTGAGGCTGGATTGCCTAGTTCTGACCAGGTAGGAATGGCAGCCATCATAGCTAAATTTGAGATAGCAAGCAGCTATTTCCAAGGATGTTTTGAGATATTTGAAATATGTGTGTTCCATTCAGCAGGCCATGTCATGGGATCAGTTTCAAAAATGCATTTTTATAACTTAAAATTGCATGATTTCTTTCTCTTTGTGTCTAATTTACCCCATCAAAGAGGAAAACTTTCATCATATCAAAGAAGCAATTACTAGAAATGAGGTATATCCCCTGATTTCTGGAATGTAATACTTAAGGGCAAAGTTGATACAGTGACATTTTTCCATAATATTGTATCCAAATTGCTCAGCAGCTTAACAGTAAAAATGATATCTCAGATTGAGCAATAGTTAACTTGGTCTTATGCAAACATGGATGACATATTTCACCAACCAGGGCACAAGACAGCAAGGGAATTTAAATAGGCTGGCATCTAACCACCAGAGCATTTACTAAAGCATATGTGCTCTGTGATCATGCAATAGCATTGCGTATCCTTAGTAGCTAGTGCTTGAATGCAATAAACCCAGAGGATTTTCAGAATGAGCTTGAATTCAAGCATCCTGCATTTCCTATAGAACCTGCTGACACTTTGGTCCCTAGAAGGAACCTGTAACAACTTCTCTGCCATCTTCAGCCACATGTCTCTATAAAGCACGGATTGATATATGGCAACAGGCTTGGGCTGACAGTGCATGTGCTCAAAGTGTCCACACTGCAAGAGATGCTCGTGGGTGTGCTAGTTGCTCACAAAGTTGGCTTTCTCTCCTGCTCTTGTCTGGAACTCAACCAAGGCCTGTGCCTCATGACATCTGTGCAGCCTAACAGTTGCAGATGTAAGGGGATCTAAACTTGAACTCCAGTCTGGAACATAATTAGGCAAGGAACCTGACTTTGAAACTACTGTTTCACTAGCAACTTGCTTAAAAATCTCCGCCACTTAAAAGGTGATTTTGGAAAAAGCCAGCCTACAGTTCTCCAAGATTTATTGCAGATCTCTTATTGAGTGATAGAGGCAGGCTCTTTTGCCTTGAACATTCCTCTGAAAAAGGTGTCTAAGGTATCTCATGCAAAAAAAGAAACTGTAGGTCATGTCTTTCCCTTTCAAATGAAAAGCTCAGTACATGTTCTAAGTGGAAAGGGTGTAGAAGCGTGCTATAGTGCACAGATCAGAGGTGCTAATAAGGGAGCAAAGCATCCCTTCCCTTCCTCTCCTGATTCCCAAAATCTGATCTTGACCTGTGCCTCTTATTTTACCAAGCTGTAGTTTGGAGACCAGAACAGGATTTGGGAAATAGGGGTTTGATTCCTTTCACTGACTGAAGGGAGTACAATTTACATCTCCCAAAGCAGCTATAAGCTGACCTGGGCCAGAGATGCTCTTCTTTCTTCCTGCTGTAGCTGTTTCAGATTTCATGGAGTACTTAACCTTTCAATGAACCAGTGACTTAGAAAGAGCAAGGGTACAAGCATACACAGGAATAAGAATGAGGCTGACTCTGCTACCTTGTACTTGGGACCTAACTTGAGGATGGCTATTATTCCAGGAAATTATTGTGGGTATATTATTTCTGCTGAATAGACAGCTTGCCATAAATCCCAAGAGTTATAGGATTAGCAGATATGTTCTAATTAATAGTGATGTCCTAGCTGAAGTCAGAAAGGCAACTGAATAAATTTCAAAATCTGAGTAAATTAGAACCCTATTGAACTGAACAATAGACTCCAGTTTAGCATTCAAGGTATAGAATGAAAGAGAAAGGAAAAAAAAAAGTGTTTGTTAATGTGACAGATAAACCAGACTCTAAAAGAGCTTATCATTAAATGTTTCAGCTGTAAATTTAGAATTGGATGACTTTTCTCCCTTGATTAAATCGTTGCTTCCCTGAAGCTATGGTATTAGCAAAGCAGTAATGTCAAAGTTTGCAGTCATTACTGCTGTGAAATATGATCTTAATTCTTTTGTCAAACATGTCACTTATTTAGATGTTATATATTTTCTTCTACAATAAGTCAGCTATCTCTAGGCTGACAGCTCAAGTCAGTATTTAGTCATGTTTTAAGAGGTATATATGAACAATGCAGGTAGCTTCCTCATGTGTTACCTTCTTCCTCAGACCCACTGAAACTGCTAAAGGGTCCTTTGGACATTGCACTTCAAATCCTTTCTTATGCAAATGGTTTGATTCTCAATTCTCTGTGCAACTGAGCTGTGGGAAAACCTTCCAAGACCAAGTGAAATGACTACCACGAACCCAAGGGTTTTGTGTGAATGAGCATTTAATAATTGAATCCAATGGGATTATTCCTGTGAAAGAAGTCTGTGGGATCTGAACCTGGAATTATAAATGCTTTATAGTGAGTACTTCATCTTCCTTTATATTCTGCATAGTGCTTTTTATACCTATTGTTCTGTGAGGACAAAATATCCTCCTCTGTTAATCTGATTCTCTTCTAAACTGCCTTTATGTTCTGGATATTTTAAGTGTTTCACAACTTGTCTATTGTTCTGCTTCCTATACTCTTCCTAGCTAGGGACAAATTGCCATTTTAAATGAGAAACTTCATTTGTTTGTGTTTAATTATGGTGAGAGTTGTGTAAAGTGACCAAGGATACTGCCTCACTGTGCAGGGGGAGATTTGCTCACCTATAATGTGAAGTGCTACGTTCCCTTCAACAGCTGTGTGTTAATCTGTGTACGGGTGCTCCTGTCAGGTGAAGTTTTTCCCTCTTTATGGTTTTTAGAGGTAACGTAAGACTTAAGGCCAAAGTAGATAAAATATTTACCTTTGCATATGTAGAATGAAGAAATTATTTTATTCTTTGAATTACTGTTGTTTACTGTTAGTTCATGGACCTACCAATTCCAATTCTTCATTCTGCCACAGGAAAATGTCTTACTGTAACTACACAAGCACTTATCCCAAAAGAAATTATCATACCTATCTTGTACGAATGTTTTTTTATTATCCAGTTTACCTTTTTCATTGTCTTTGAAATACACAGCTTGTAAAATTGTCCTTTATGATAGTTTAGAGGCAAAAGTGAACAAATAAGACAAAGATACTTTGTCTTACTCAGTGACAGCTAATGTTTTCATTACTGATGTATTCACTTTCCTGATGAGGTATTCTACAAACTAAACAAATTGAGTGAGTGACATACACTGTGCAGTTATTTGTTCTTTGACTAGTTACAGAGAAACAGATTGTAGTAAAAAGACAAAATATGTGACTCTGGATAACTGCAGTGCTGTTAAGATAGAGATGCCGCAGATTACCAAAGCTTGTTCCTGCTGCTGAATGCTGAGTTAATGTCATTCATATTCCATTATAACTCCTAATTGACGTCTATGGAGAAGTTGAAAACAGCTTGCTTTTTTGGACTAAAGCTGTATATTTTATATGCCTTTTCAATTAATAATGTATTCCTCCCCTTTGCAGGAAAAGCTAAATGAAAGCCTTATTCTGTGTTTTCTGAACAACTGGCATTTTTATTTTTAATCTAAGTCCATAGATCAACATTATAAAACATTTTCTTTTGTTTTAATCAGTACTTCAAAAGTTCCAAAAAAAATTTTCTGAATTTGAAATACAGTTTGTCTTTATAAGTCAGGAAAAATATCATTACTAATTGCCTTTTTCTCAGGTATTTCTACTTGATTGTTTTCTTTGGACTAGACTCTTGTTAACTACTCCCCACTCCTTGCTGTTCACTTCTTCATTGGAATTCCTACCAATTTTGTACGGCTGTAAAAATGAGGAATGGTATCATGTCCTCCATGTTGCTGCTATATATGTTTCAGTTGTATCTGTTTAGTCTTTGGAAGGTATAAAGCTTTTCATTATCAATTCTAGTTCTCGAGTCCAGAAAGATAAGCTTTGTGAAGGAAGGGTAGTAATACTACTGCAGACAAAGAATGGAAACCTGTGTGGCAAAAAAATACAGATCACAGATACCAGCGCTTGCTCTTACAATTGTTCTGGAAAGCAATTCTTGGGCTCTGCCTTTTCAGGAAAACAGCTGACAGGATCAATAAATCCATGAAAGATGGAGGAGGATCAGAGAAGACAGTTTGGTACTTCATTAGGACCAGGCAGTGGAATTCCTATTTGAAAAGGACACAGTAGATTCATGGTGAATATTAAGTTCAGAATGTAGATTAGGATCCAAATAATGTGAGCTGTTTTGTTTTTGTTAGTTTGTTTGTTTGTTTTTAAGACAGAGAAACAAGAACTACTGTGATTATAGAAAATTTGGTTTGGGTAGAAATGAATGAAAGGAAAGAGCCAAAGATATCACAGAGAGAGGTAAAGGTGATGCCAGTGCTGAACTAGATTCTCTTATTTTGAGATGCTTTTAATTTAGAAGAATAGTCCACTCCCAACTGACAATAAACTTTGTTTCTCTTCTCTCCATCATAATGGCTTTTTTTCCCTCTCGACTTCTGAAAGTGGAGGTCTATAGTTTTCCATTTTTTACTGATGTAGTTTTACAATCTTTTTATTTCAATGGGGATCTGAAAAATGTGCCTCTTTAAATATATGTCTGTGTGTGGGAAGAAAGGACATCATAGATATCTGTCTTTATTTATTTTAACAGCAGTAGTGTTTGACAACACAAATTTCGAAAGTAAGCTGAAAATACGTTTAGTTTGACATAACTCCCTTTTTTTTTCTTCAGTTCAAGTTTCCTGCAGCCACTTATCTCTAACAACTAATTAAGACAGGTAACGCTGAACTTCCCAAACAAGCTGCCTGTCAAGTGACTATCTTCACTGACACAGCACAAAGGCAAACACATGCTATGGAACTGGCATCCAAATAACCAGGCAAGCTGTCCCTATTGACAATTGCTTCTGCCTCAGCATATGTTTTGTCCTCTTGGATTATCCCATCTGCAGCTGCTTTAGCATGATGCCACGTCATCATTTTACTTGCTCCAATGGTTCCTTTTCAACAACTAAACTTCATCATTCATGAATTGCATCTCAATGTCTGTGCCAGAAGAAGCTCTTCAGCTGCTTATGGTTCCTGCTCTGCTGACACCATTTAAACAATATCTTCAAGAAATGCCAGACTGTGCTTGTATGACATATCGATTTTTTTTAAAAAAGCCTGCTGTACATAGAGCTAGAACATAAAGCTTCATTACAGACTGTAGGGAGTGCAAAAAAATTAGTGTTTTCTTAAGAACCTTGGCAAATGGCTTGCATCACTGTGTTTTAAAACAAGACCATTTGAAAATGGTATATGAATTTGGGAGTCGTGAAAACAGTCAGGATTTAGAAAGGTAGGAATAGCATCAGAGACACTTGTAACAAAACTTCATTAAAATTGTAGCAGAATGGAACATTACATCTTCCAGACCTACATATGTTTGCAATTTATGTGGAAATCAGACTCTCTTTTGATTCAAATCCCTCTGTGACTCCTCACTTACAGTTGCAACTAGCACTAATGCATGAAACAAAGGATCACACAGAATAACTAACTGGATGACTAGCTATGACTCTCTGTTGACGTACATTATGAGACGGTCACAATCTGCTTTAATGCAGCATTGTCATACAGTTTTCCACAGGTTGAATGCTTATTTAAACTGGAAGTTATTAAAATATTTCAGGAATTTATTTCTTTATGTAAAAATCCTGGAATATAGAATACTAAAAAAGAAATTTGATCACCCAGTGTACTATGTTGTCAGAATTCAGGTATCTACATCCAAAGCTGGGCAGATGAGGGTTTTAACATTAACTGCACATATGATGAAAATCCATCTTTTCAATGTAAAGATTGCATAATCCTTTTTTTTTTTCATTTTAAAAATATTGTCAAGGCATATTTCATGTATCCTGCTGTATGAAACAAGATAATGACCTTCCCAACCCCCCTTTTTTTTTTCTTCAGCAATGACCTTGGGAGAAAGAGATCTAGAAGTTTTGAACTCAAATATTTCGTTCTATACATGTATATATACTCTTGTGTGAGTATATAGCTCATACATTTGCTACAAATGGTAGGATACAATTAAAAGCAAAGCCTTTAAAATTTTAGTCAGAAAGCTTTTTACTGCAGTGTTTGCTGAATTATTTTAGGAGAGGGTCCAGACTCTGAAATGTGACAGATATCCAGGTGAAAATGTTAACGTGTTAGAGAAATGTTGCATCTGCAGGATGGTGATCAGTAGGTCCTAGGTACTAATGATGATTTGCCTTTGCAAATTTATTTCTCTATCTGAAATAGCAATATGCCAGATTGAGGGAGGGACAGGAGGACTGAGAATTTTTTTATATTTGATTTTTTCATTTTCATCCTTTGCTTTTTTTTTGTCACTGACTTTTTAGAAAAAAGATAGGTAAATGATCAAACAAACACAGGAGTAGCACTTGACTCCAGAAGGAATCTTTTTTTTTTCCTAGTATAAACCATGAGATTGTTGAGATACTTAATCTTTTATGCCACTGCAAGGGTAATTCCCAGCAATAAAAAGTGCTTGGACCTCCATAGTTCCAAAGGACATAAAATTGGATAATTGTGGATACTTCTAAGATCTAGTTGAGTCCTTTTTCCTCTCTGCATGAATTCTAATATTCATATGGTGTTTTCTAAGAGCATGTCCGTCACTTTTGTTCCCTACAACCCCTCACTATTCAGAATACCAGCTGTCTGTTCCCTTTCCCCCAAATGGCGGATGTGCTTCAGCTCTGTTGTAGTAATACCATCTGTAGTGATATGTAGTACTCTGAGATGTAGAGTCTTTGTATGTGTAAGGGCTTCTATTTTTATTTCATACCCTGGTCTATTTCCAGTAGCGAGGACTCTTATCCTTATAATTCAAAATCATCAATTGCTATAAAATGAAAACTAACTTTCAGTAGGACCTGGCCCATGTTAAGTGTATATCCAAACAGGAAAGACTGATTTGATAAAAGATGCTAATAAAGTTCATTACTCCTTACCAACAAGTTTTCCTTTAAAATAAAATCACCTTCCCTTCCTAGGAAGCTCATGTGGAGCTTTGCTGAGTTGTTGCTCAGCAAAAAAGAAAGAAATTGCATGTCTTGCTGTCTAGAAGTCTGCCTTGAAGACCACATGGTAACTTTAAATTTCTCCTTTTGTCAAAAAAAAAAAATATATATACACTATATATATATACACTAAAGGAAAAAAAAAACAGAAAGAAAATATGCATGAATCTGAGTCTCTTCTATGAAACATGAAATGGCAGACTGTGCTGCTTAAGGCACTTGATCTGCAGGTTGGGAAAGGGAGTTTGAGACTACTCATTCAAGGCCAATAACTGAAACTGTATGTCCCATATAGAGCCTGAATATAGTGAAAAATGGAGTAGTGAGAACGTCCAAGGAAACAATATTACTTAAGTTAGTATTTGAATGAAAACACAATTCTTGTGTTCAGAATGATGAAATCTTAATGCTCGAGAGAGATTTAAGTTTCACTCTATCTATAGTAAAATGACAGTCCAGCATGCCAGCAGTATTTATCACTTGGATTGGAACCTCAGAGTCCATATTTGAAGTATGATTCTTTTCAGTGTGATTTTTCTTTTTTTTTTTTTTAAATCATTATTCAAAAGACGTTTCTTTTGAAGTAAATAAAAAGTTACAAAAGTAATTTTGTGGGGTTTTTTTCTTGCTATTTTTCTCTCCCAGAACAGTGCCAAAGCTGAATTCTGCCCTACCTTATATGTCATGTAGGAGTGATAAGTCACATTCAAGATGAACTTGATGGAAACCAAAAAGAAGTTGAAACTGTTCTATAGGGTCATTGGTACGTGTGAAGCCTAGAGCTAGTCTGTGTTTCAGATTCAAAACAGCTGGATTTGCAGGATTAGTTAAAAGACAGCCTTACTTATTAATAGCATTTTTAAAGAGAGCTCATTTACCTACCAATGAAAGTGGAACAGCAGAATGACATTTTCATGAAGGTAACTTTCAAATTAAAGAAGTACTTTAAGATCACAGCTCCTGCAAACAGCTCTAGACAAGCTGAATTTCTACCTTTTCTTCAGCAGAACAGGCAATGCCTTGACTTGGTGTCCCAAATTACTCCTTTCCTCTTCAGATGAATTTGAAATGTAGCAGTCAGTAATCTAATTTACTTCTTAGCAATGCCTTTCCGTTAGGACCTTGCTTATTGTAGCTCTTTCCCACCCCTTCTATGGCCTTGGAGCCATGGTAGCCACTCCAGCTACCATGAGGGAATGGGATCCCCACTGCTCTGGACAGGGTTTGAGGTGGGTTGGCAGAAAAGTCCTACCACCTGGTGTCAGTTCTGCTTGACAGATTTTGTACTACTATTTACACTCCACTCTGCTGTAATTGACAATTCTGTCATGATTTCTTCACCATCTTTGGCTGTATTGTTACAGCTGAATACATGCTATAGATTGGGAAGAATCCTTGCTCATCACAGCTGTCGTTTTCCTCTTCTTCAGTTCTTCTTGTTCCTTCTTTTTTTCCTATGCTTTTAGCAGTGTAAGTCATGCTGCTTATATTGCATATGCAATGACAGATTTTTTGACTGACATGCAAATTAATTCAGAGGAAAGGAAAAAGAACATTTTTGTTCCTGACACTTCTTTATTTTTATCTTTGCGTGCCATCTTTGACAGGCTTTAAAATCTTACTTGTATTAAAAAAAGCATCTTTAAATAAAGAGCAATTTGTTATATCAGAAGTGTGTTACTACTGCATGTTGCTTTCCCATTTGTTCCAGTCTATGCTAAGAAGTACTTCTCTAAGTGATATGCTTCTGACATGAAACAAGTTCCTGCTAGTTCCAGTAAATATTTCTTATTCATATGCTTGAGGGAGAATTGGAGATTGAGGAAGTTAGTGACCATATGCAAGGAATTCTCTTCTACTGAGCTTTTCCATGGATTCTTCAGAATTGCATAGGCTGAACCCTGAGAAACATTTGCAGTTTCTAAGACTAATGAGGATGGCTCTCGAAAGAGGCATAACTAGGAGCAGAAAACTCAAGTTCTCATTAACCAAAAATGAATCACAAGTAGACATATTATCTCAATATCAGTAAGGGATCAGTAAGAGATCAGTCATTGAAATACGAGGCGTCTATATTTCAAAACCTATTCATTGACTTCTTTTTTTCCCAGTTCCACGAATGCTCTGGTAATTTTACTTTCTCTGAGAAAACAGTTTGTTGGCTTTTCCCTTTTTTGTATATACAAGCACAGGAATTAAAATTACCTGTGCAGTCTCCAGCCTCTGAACCTTTGGACTTGGAATAAATCTGTGAATTCCTGAGGAAACAGAAAAGCAATTTTATATAGAGAAAATTGCCTTCATGTTTGTACTAGGTAAATTATAATCTTGTTTTTTGCCAAGAGATCACAATTTGCAAGTAGGCTAGTGACCTCAATTTTTCCGTTTTCTGGTAGAGCAGTGTTTGATGTCTTTTTCTCATTTCCTTTTGGGCCCTGGTCACCTCTGAGAACAGTGCTACACGCTAACAAGCCAGTGTTGGCCATCCCAAGGAGGCAAAGAGATTGTAGGAATTTTTGTGGCATAGGTAAGTTGTTTCCAGGGATGAAAACTGTGTGTATTGAATGGAGGTAATATGTGTGAAGAAGCGAAGAAACAGTGGCAGTAAAAGAAAACCTATCAATCGGAACATAGATGCTGAAGAAATAGAAATGTCACTCAGAGAAGAGCAGTGGGACGGGAAAAAGCAAAAATATTTCTTATTCCTCTTTATTTTATTGCTCTTGTTTTTGGCCATTTTCCCCTGAAAATATTTCTTTTTAAGAAAGAGTACTATCTGATACTGCAATACACTAGAGTCATGTTCAAAGAAAATAATGTTGCACTTGTGCACATTTGATGCAAAATACTCCAATTAACTGTTTTTCCTTCAAGAACAAATGATTTCAGTCTTCTGTGTCCTATTGTTTTTTGCCATGTGCTTTGCTGAAATGTGTTTCCCTCAGCACTTGCGATCTTAGAGAAGAAAACTTATAGAGCCAACCTGAAGCAAAACTGTGAAATACATGATAATCGAGCAACCAGACAGAATAGTGATTACAGAAGAGTGATTACAGAATAGCGATTACGCATTGAATGGCTGCTATCTTAGTTGCTTGTGTGGAATTCCTTCTTTGCAACAAGCAAGCCAGGAGTGTGAATTTAAACCTGCTGCTTTGCCTCATAGTTAATAGTGCTTTAGAATAAAGTTACAGTGGTAGTTTTTGTATCAGTAATGAGTCTAAGTAATGAAAAAAAAAACCAGCAAACTTTATATTTTATTTTTACTGTAGACTTTTGTGTTTGCTTTGACCTACTTTCCTTGTTTCCATTTTAGAAAAGTTATGGACTATTCCCTACTGTATTTCTTGTATTGCTTATATTGTAATCTAGATATCACTGCAGTTATGAAAAGCAGATATTGAATTGCTGGGCTTAGGCTAATATAAATTTTCTGGCTTAAATGAAGAAAACCCAGATCTAAACATTAACCTCTGGTAACTGAGCCTGTGAATGATATACAGATTAACTAGCCTGCTTTGAAATACTTTTTTTTTTTTACCTTGATCTAAATTTATTTATAAGTAAACTTAAAAAAACACAGATTACTAACCACCTAGCTCCTTGAAATACTAATTCTTCATTACTCATCTAAAATCTAGTTGTTATGGGCAGATTCTTATTCCTGCCATGGTCATTTTTCTCCCTATTTCCCTCCCCAAATGTGCCTATAATTTATCCTTGGTCCTCTTATTTCTAAAAGTCCATAGGAACCCCTTAAGCTTCTGAAAAAAATAGCTGTGCCTTTCTCTTTGTTGCCACCTACTGGGTGATTTCTCCTGAGGTTGACCTTCCTGCCTCCAGGGCATGCAAAAAAAGAGGAAGTGGCTGTTTCCCAGTCTGCCTCCAGGTTTTGCAGAGACAGACCCGGTTAGCAGTCCACTTGGCAATAGCCTAATATTCACACCAATCATCTCCTGTAGAAGGTTTGGAAAATCAGGGTATAGGAAAATCAGCTTATCAGTGTATTTTAAGCAGAGGCAGCCATTTAAGTTTTGTGCCAATGTGTGCCCTGTTTCCTTTGCCTGCTTCAAGGAGCAATGCAACTCTGCAGCGGCTGAATTTAGCTGTACAGAACTAGGATCTGAGTTTCATCTCGAAGCAAATCGTTAAAGAGATGAAAGCCACTATTCTATTTTGAAAACCTTTTCATAGCAAGGTTTTTGAGACAAATGCTTACCATTTTCTATTTCAAATATATCAGAGCAATTTGACTGAATTACTGGAAAGTGAGTCCAAACTGAAGGGAAAAAATCATCATGAGAAAAGATGCTCACAAGAATGCTGTTAGAAGGAAAGCATGTGATGTGCAGTGGTTTATTTTTCTTTTAGGCTACATATATGCTTCACCCTTACCATTTCAATTTTTAATTGAAATATTTCTCCAATGCTTAGGGGACCTTCCTATCAACTACCACCTGTCTAAAAGAGTTGTCTGACCCTTTCAGATCATGCTTCTGTTATGATGGGAGCTCCTTAGCAGATGTGTTCATTGAAAGAGCAAATTCCCAGGACATCTTTCTAAAATCTGAAGAACCTAGCTGCATATCAGCTTTATATGTAAAATATGGGGGGAGTAATTTCTTTTCAAAAAAGGAAAAATATCAGTCTATCACTGACTGTGCAATAAAATTACAGGTAAATCATAATTTTTCAGTATAGCTGGTGGAAGAAATAAATCCATCTGGGGACGTCTAAGAAAAGTATTTGCAGCTCCCTTAAATAGCCTTTCTAACTCATATTTCCTGTGTAAATCAGTCTTGTTTGTGACCTTGGCAATACATCAGCACTACAAAAATATCTAAATTACTTTCTACCCACTCAAGCTGAGGCTGTTTTAACTTACCATTCCCTTCTGTATCTTTACATATCACAGAAAATATCCTCTCTGATTAAATGCAATTTTAACATTGTAAAATATTTAGGGAAAAAAAAATAAGGATATAGCTAAGATGATTCCTTCACACTATCAGTCTGAATTCATACGACAGTATATGAACTTGACCACAACATACTGTAAATATCTGCTGACATTTAATCTCAGAAAGAAGTCTGACCAAGTTTGCAGTTATAAATTCCTTTTAAATTCAATTTAAATTCTTTTTAAAACCATTCCATTTTGAAATGTCCTTCTTTCAAGTTAGGATATATGCCCTGAGGTATTTCCTAACACATTACTGGTGGGCTTTTTGTCCTGGTGCCACAAGACCAAGAAAACTAGGTCTCTTTCTGTTCCTTACTTCTTCTGAGCCTAACCCGAACTGCCTGCTGTTTCTTTTGAAAGTTCGTGGTGCTTCTGTTGACACAAGCTCTGACCCAGGTGCGTACGGGAGCTTGTCTTCTATCTTGTGCTTCCTTGGGCATAGAAAGCACAACCATCGTAATCTTTCAGCCCTTTTACTGATGTTAACAAAAGCTCATGCTAGGAAATTTTGGACTCTTTTCCTTTTATCTGGACATTGTCCAGTCGTGGTACAATATGTGTTGATGACTAAGGAAGATTTTCCTGTTTAATCACAGATTGTTTTTAAACAAGCACACACACACTTATATGTGCACACACACACACACACGGAAAAGGAATGCCTCAAGTACCCTCCGGTGTTTTGTGTAATTTGTGTGAAAGGAATTCAAATTTACAAGGACAAAAAATATATAATTACATTCTCATTTCAGTATTCCTTTTAACTAGAAACTTCATTTTCACCTAGGTCTGCAAGTAGCTAAGTGTCTTTTTTTTCATCAGACTCTTAAATCCTCATCCCTGAAGTTCTGTGAATAAAGATGCTTTTGCGAAAATCCTGCCCTCCGAGAAATGGGAAGTTACTATTCCAGTACGGACTGCATGACTATAAGTAGTACTAGCTGCTTCTGTCTCAAGTGAAATCCTAGAAGGCATTATCTTTATTTCATTTTATCAGAATCTATTCAGTTTAACCTTTCCCACTATCAGCTGTGCTCAAAGGTCTAAATTAATGAAAATATATGTTCATTACACATAGTGTCCAAAGTCAGAAACCTAATTAAGGATGATGTAATCCGATGTATATGTGATATTCCCACTGTGGTTTATTTACAGACTTATTCTTCAAGAGAACTTTTTTCTTTATTTACTTTTGCTTTGTATTGTGGTACAATGCTTTTGATTGTTAATAAAATGAATACATAAAAGAAACAAATAAAACTGTACAAAAATTATAGAAAAATACCAAACTAAAGTTTTGTGTTGGTAGTAAATCCTTTAACTTGGATGATCTTTACAAGATGGGCTTTCACCATATAATAACAATATTTTTACTGCATATTTTAGGGGGGTTGATTGTTCCATAGAGAGGCTAAAGGAACTGTGCAAATATCACCAGTAGTTCTTGAATTTCAAAAAGTGAATTTCAGATGATAAGGATTTTTTATTGATTAGAGCACTTTTTCAACAGTGAGACTAAAGAGAAAATATTCACTTTTCAAATGAAACCCATCTTCATACAGAAGATTACATAAATTACAGGGTCTCCAGTCAACTAATGTCTCCTAAGAATTCTTTCTGTAGATGCATGGTTATTTCTTAATCATAATTATTTCTTTCATAGTTTCTAAAGAATTGGCACAGCTTTTCAAAGGACAGAATGTTCACCTAGTTTCCAAGCTTGTGACCAATGTTTATTTTTGCTATCTCAATTTGATTTGGTAGTAGGGGAAGCTGCCACCATCTGCTTCTATCTTATGAGATTTGTCTTATCATATGAGAAATAATGGATGTGACTAGAATGTTCAGGAGAGAGAAAAAAAAATCACCTTTATATGTTTCTTTGAGTTAAATGAAAAAGAAGCAGTTAATATAAGAAACAATAATGAACAATAAAAAACATTGCTTTCCCTGTTAAAAAAACTGAACCTAGTAAAAGTATTTTTGAAAGAAGAAATATATTTTTGACAAAAGCACGTGTAGAACGTTGAGGTTGTCAGCAAGCAAAATCTAACTTTTAAAGGTTTGGGGGGAGTATATTTTATGTGACAACTCTGTTTCTCTGTTTTACTCAAGTTAATTGAAGAGGGGGAAAACTGTTTCAAGAGCTGGTGTGGCTCATAACTATTTTCATATCAGAGAGAACTCTGAAGACAAATTTTTTAAAGCAATTTTATGTATAAAATATACTGGTATACTGAGTACTAAAAGAAACCAAAAGATTAAAACCATTTCTGCGACAGGAAATTGAACTCTAAACTGCCCTCTTTTTTCACTTCCTAGGTTCCTGGGGCTAAGATTGTCAACATGAACCCTCAAAATGTTGCTTAAAAACAGTAAGGTCAAATCTCCTTGTCAGTTCTTCCAGTTCATGGGCATTGCATGACCACTGCAATGGCATGAACAGGAAATGACCTTTTCTAGTTTCTCTGCCAAAAGAGAAAGTGTTTTTGTTGTCGTTGTTGTTGTTCTTGTTTGCTTGTTTGTTTGTTTTTAATGCTTTTTCATCAGTTAAAGCAGTGGTTGGAGATAGCAAGCAAGACTGGATAGCTTTGACATCTTCTGTGGTCCCTGCTCATGTATATAGAAAAGACCTTGCACAAGTTCCTACATGGGGCAGCACAGTGAAACCACCTACTCCAAAAATAATAATAGAGCTGCCTTCTCCAGTTTCTAAGTCATCTTTGGGAATTGAGAGTTAAGAGTCTTGGGTTCTTTGTTTGCCAGTTAAGTTTATCTGCCTGTCTCATTGTAATGTTTTGGTTGTTAAGGTCTTTTACTAGGTTGAAAGGAAAAGACGAGGGACTCAAGTCTTATCACTTAGTTCTTGACAGTATGGACAGTCTGTCCAGCTTTCTTCCAGAGAGTGATTTTAGGTTGGCTTAAAAAGCCTGGTGAATGCAGAATAAAATCTAAAACTTTAATGGGGATGAATTTGGTTGGGGTGATCATTAGCACAGGATATTCAGATTTTTTTATTAATATTATTACTTTCTGTGACTACATGATACTATTTTCCACAGCAGTCAAAAAGGGATATAACTGCATTGTATTTGGTTGAAAGAAGGAAAGTTTAAGTAACACAAAGGCACTGATACCTAATTTAATATTACAATAAGAAATCTATACCAAGTAAATATAAAATAGGGAAAAAATAAAATAAGTATAGATGTGTATGGATATAAAAACAGAAATATATATAAATGAAGAAAAAGAAAATTTCCATAGCCGGGGTTGGTCAGAGTTGGTCAAATGGCTTGAAGCTCTGCTTTTGATGCCTGCGGCATCTCTAGTGTGGCATTTGCAAGTGCAAAGGAAAGGCAGATTACATTTTTTCATCTGTCAGCACTAGCACCGGAAACATCAGCTAAGACAAGGAGCAAGTGTGTCCTCTTCACATTTCCTCCTGTCAGCTTCCTCCCCAGCAATTTAGTGGCAGAGAAGAAAAGAATGTAAGGACAGAGTCACTTTTATATAGTGATGAGTCTGTCCAAGCCACTTAAATTGGCTTTGAGCAGCACTGTGCCAAGACCAAGGGAGAAGGCAGCAAAAACAAAGGCAGGGAAGGATTGTCTTTGTTTTTGTTCAGTTGCCACCACCTTTTCTTATCTCCCTGGCCAAGGAGTTGTCATTTCCTTAGATGTGCTGAAGATATGCTGGATACTAGACATCTGATTTAATTTGGCCGTGCGTCACTAATCTAGCTCTTCTGAGATCTATTCAAGAATAACTCCTTCCTAATTTTCTTTCCTAATCTTTATTACTCGTTGGAACGTGGCTAGCACTGCCTAGATCAACTTGCTCTAGAGCTGCCACTCCTGTCTTATTTAAGGCAATTTAAAGAAGGGAATGTTTTCACTCACTGTACGAATAATTAGGAGCTTAAGACCTCTATCAAAGTTGGTTCTGTTTTATGAGCACTTTTCAAATTCTGGTTTATCAGGCTGAGAGAAGTACAAATGTGTAGCCTACATTGCTCACTGTATCTGTGCTATGGGAAAAAGAAGATGAAAATATCCTGCCTACTCCTTTAGTCCTTCCCTTTAGAGAAATGATATTCATGAATTCAAAACCCTCCATATAAATCTTTCAGTTTGTTCATGTCCAGAGTATTCCTTCAAGCTCTGTTTTTTTGGTCTGCAATGACATTTTTGCTCTATTTGTCATAGTCAATATTATACTTATATATAAATAATATGTATTATTTTAAACAGTGGACTTTGGTTATTATAATAATATTAATCAGTCTAATATCTTTCTCCTTTCAGCTATAAATTTTTCCCTCATTTGGAATAGAAAGTTTTCCTGGTACATCTTTACCTCAATTTGTTGCCATTTTTTCTCCCTTTACATTAATATTCTGTTTACAACAATCAGCATAACTCAGTCTAACTAAATGGTGAGGCCTGAAAAAATTTGTTGACTATCTCCCATTTCTAAATGCACAAATCATAGTGAATAATATGACTTCAGTTCCAACATGGAAGTATTATTTCAAAGTGAGTGACAATAATGATCTTTAAATTACATGGCCCAATTCTCTGCTGACTTTTATGTTTTCCTGTAAATCAGGAGTACATTTTTGAAGGCTATAAAGCTGCACTGACCTTTAATTAACCAGGTGACTGCAGGATAGTTTTGTACTTTTAATATCTTCAGACAGAAAGAAGATACAGTTCCCCTTTCATATAGGCTGTACATAGTTTACTTCAGCAGATTAAGGCAGGGTACTAGATACAGATTTTGAGGTATTTTAACAAGCTGACCACTTCCTCAGTCTCTTGATAGCAAACATATCCTTCCTTTTAGCCACACAAAGCTGCATCCTGTCCTCCTTGCCTTCTCCGTGCAGACAGGCTTCTCCATCGGGGAGCAGGGTGCGCTCTGCCAGCAGCAGAAGGCAGCATGAAGAGCTCCAAGAGGACCTTCCTCTCCTCTGTGGGAAAAAGTTTCAGGTTACAAACTTCCATGTGGTGACATGGAGTTTGCTTGGACATACTGTTTTATTTCAAAGCTATCATTCATTGCATTTAAAATCTTCTCCTGTAGCTCTATCCCGAAGAAACAAGCAAGTATTCCAGTACTGAAGTTGGGAAATGAAGTTGGGTTGTACCCAAGAACCTTCCACCATTTTATGTCTTCAGCTCTGAGCCTCTGACATTTATTGATGTATTTATATATATAATACTTCTAATTTACTATCTTTTTGCCTGGTTGCTTTTCCTCCCATAAATATTAATTTCTTAGGTGTTACTCATATCATTCCAGCACTAGTGGGAGTTGGTTACTCACTGTAGGTGGAATCTTCTGATATTTTAATAGTGAACATCTCTATGGAGCAAATGTGACTTGTGACCTCCTAAAGGCCTTGGCCAGCTTTGGAACTTTGTGTAGGAATTTCTGTATGGGAGGGAATGCACAGTACCGACACATCCGGAGTATGAAAATTAGGCTAAAATGATAACTTAGCATTTCTGTGATATTGGTAACTATTTATAGATAGCAGGAATAACTCAGTTAAAGTACTAAAACATAGAAAAGTTTGGCAGTCCTCATGTGGAATGCTTTGCTATCTTCCAAAAGGAATTTTACCTTCCTAAAACAAAACAAAACAAAAATGACTAGCATAGAAACACGTCTTGATTTTCATTACAAAATACATGTTGTGATGAATTAAATTGATAAAAAATACCATGAAAAATATCACAGCATAAATGGAAATTGTTATTGAAAATTTTGTTCATAAATGAAAAATTGTTTTTAGTATAGTCTGTATCTCAAATTTTGTTGTAATTTATGCCTGACTTAAATAAGTTGTATCATCTAAACTGTTAGAAGACGAACAAAGAGTGTGGTAGATGCATTTTCACAGGATTGAAGGAGAAAAAAATCATATTGATAAATAGTATAATTTGTGCAGTTCGGTACTGGGCCTCTGCAGGAGAGAATATGAATCTTACAGTGAATCCTTTTGCCTTTCATTAATTTTTGGTAAGTGAGAGAAGCACAAATGGTTTGTGCTCTTTCTTCAAGTTTCAATCCTATCATCGCACTGCAGGAATGAGAGACTTGGAAGGACAGGAACACCTGAGTTTAAGCTTTTGGGGGTGGGGGAGAAGAGTCAACTTTTTTCGCCTTTCTAACCCCAGTATCTGTAAATATGATTTTTATTCATTAGAAGCCTGCTATTTTGCAGCCTCAGTGAATGCAGAACAAATTTGGTAATTTCAAAAAAATGCTATGATCTGTACAGCATAGACAATTAAATGCATAATTTTTCTTTATTATTATTATACCTTTTCTTATCTTTACTGTATTTGTTTTAAGCCATCAGATAACTTAAAGCAATGATTTCAATTTACTTCCTTGTTTACGTCAAGGAAATCTGTGCCATTTGACTATATTTTCTGGACTCTCTCTTTCCTTCCCTGCTATGTGGCATTCTTCTCCTGACATACTGCTTTTCCCAAAACCTTGACTTTTTTTTTTCACCTGAAGGGGCGCGTGCTAGTAGCTGTGGGATTTTTGCTGTGACTGCTGTCTCTTGAATATATTTCCCTCTAGAACCTGATATTCCTTCCATTTCTTTGTGGGATAAAACAACCTGCAACAATATTAACTCTGTCAGATGTCTTCCCCAATGCCAAATTGCCTTGCTGACCTCTTTAAATAGGGATTTCTGGTCCAAAGGACAAAGTTAAGAATGTGGGACATACACAGTTGAATATTTAACATGAGACCTCGAACACTGATTTAAGCACAAATTTAAGTATAACAACCATGGAGTTTTCCCTACACATTCCTCTCTATCTTTATTATTCCTTGTAAATTTAGCTACAGCACAAGATGCAGGAATTATATGTACACTAATTTTGTGATATTTTTAACAAATTTGCAATTTCTCCTTTATTAGACCAGTATTTCCATGTCATCATTTCAAAAATAATCTCTCACTACTCTTTATAGCTGAAGTGTTTTGGTGCACAAACCCAGCTTTCAAATGTTCACAAAGTACTAACATAACATTTCAACATTATTAAAACCTGTTCAAGTTTACTTGCCAACTTGTGCCCTATTTGCAAGTAAAATGTGCCTTCCTTCCTAATCATCTGCTGCTTTAACTGATCATTTCCCATTCATTTAATAATACATGCCAAGTGCCTTCTAAACATGTTTTATCCTTAGTCTATCTCATCATCATTATCTTGTATGGTGGTAGTGCCCATCTCAAAAGAAATGAACAACATAAGGGACCCAGAAGTCCAAATGGCAGGTCTTGGCACTTTATAAAAATGCAAAATGAGAGTACTAGCACCCATCTAAAACACAGATACATTTTAAAAAATTAACAGATATGGAATGAATAGAGAATCCTGATCAATCAAGAAGCATTTTAGACAATATCTATTATCTGCAAACTGAAGAATCCGAAATATGTTACCATAGTGATGATGCCAAAAAGGGATTGGTTTCTAAAGTGCTAATTGAAAAAATAATTGTTTGAATCCTATAGTAATAATTGCATGTTACTCCAGTCAGAACAGAATGGCTGGTTTTGACCACAAAGCTGAAAAAGTAGAGCTGTACAAGTAAAAGAAAGACGTGATGTAAACTTTAGGATGCAAGTCAAGTTCAATTTTGTGAATATAAAATGTCATCATTTTTATCAGGAAGCAATCCAGATAATGTAACAATAACAAGAACAACACACTCCTTTCCACCAGATCTGTTAAAAATATATATTATTATATGTTATTGTTACATTGTAGGCTCCAAGGAAGACCTAAAATGATGGTATAACATATATTTAAACTGAAATTTAGTGTATGTCACATATCCTCTGCTTTTTGTATTTTAATTAGCTTGTACCAAAAGTTATCACAATCTTCACAAATTAGCTTCTGAGTCCAGGTTGTGAAAAATGTTCAACAAGCATATGAAAGAAAAGATATTTTAATATCTTTGAAAAAATCCAGAGGATTAGTATTAAAGGTCTGATATAATAAAAAATCAGTAATTAAAGATAGCAGGAGATAATAAGTTAATAGGAATTAGTTATAATTTCAATGGTTTAAAACTTTTTAAAATCTGTTTGTTTTTAATATCACAAAACTCACTTGGGGGCCTAAGTGCTGAGCATATATTTAAAGACTGGATAACTGTCATAAATACTAATGCAGTCTGCAATCTGGATAAGAGATTTGTTTTTTTCCCTACATGTCTCACTTCTGTCTAGTGTTGCAATACAAAATTTTTCATTCCAGAGTTTGAAGGGGAATTTGGTGGAGGTTCTTTTGATGTTTTTGTTCTTTCTGTACTGCAGCTAAATGTAAAGTAGCCTACAATTATTTTGGAAAAAAAAAAAAAAACAGAATATTCACTATGGCAGTAAGGGCAATGAACAAAGCTCAATGTTATTCCAAAATGGATGGATGAATGGATGAAAAATTTAATTAGTATCTACAGTATGAATATGTGCACTCTCAGAGTTTATTAATAAAGAGCAAGAAGATCTGCGCAGCAGGATAAGCCCTAGCACACATTAAATGTAGTATATACCTTAGAATACATACTCAAGATGGTATAAGCATTTAGCACTTAAACTCAGCTTTACAACTTTAATAGCCACAGCACTAATATACAGTAGCTTCTACTTACAGCCTTGACTACCAGCCTCACTTACTGGGAATATCACATTACTGATTAAATGATTTATTTGTCACATTTGGGAAATGAAGGAATAGCATTTAGGAGGAAACCAAAGTCATTTGTGTCAATGCACTGTGCAGTTCAGCATATTTATAGTTTGTTTTAGAAATGTTTGTCTGTGATTCACATAAAGTTATTCATTACTGGATATCAATAACTTGATTATGCA
The DNA here is from genome assembly GCA_032275445.1 of Crypturellus soui. Lineage (NCBI taxonomy): Eukaryota > Metazoa > Chordata > Aves > Tinamiformes > Tinamidae > Crypturellus > Crypturellus soui. Next base: position 2,248,945 of record JAUBNY010001020.1, read on the forward strand.
AAGTAACAATCTGTTTTCCAAAGAGACTAAGCATATCACCTGCATCTAAACTCCTTTGTGCTAGGTGCTATAAGTCAGAAGCTGTGAAAAATTGCTTTTCAAAACCCCTTTATGTCAAGAGATGTCAACATTTCCTGCCTTACTCCAAAATTAAATATAGCCTCGCTTCTATTATTGAAAATTATTTGCATCAAACAGAAAAAAAAATATTCTATCAAAGTAATGCTGCCATAAGCTTAAAAAAATCCTCTCTGCTAATTTTGTCGCAGCTGTGTTTTCTTGTCACTCTTTTCTTTTATGTCCCAATTGGTTTAATACTTTTGAAACTAGCGTGCCACAATTTTGGCTGTCAACATGTCAATCAGTTTGTTTCAAGTCTGAAGCCACTGATTTTAACCCAGTTTCAACTGTGCTCAGTGTCTGAGACAAAAGAAAGGATGAGCCATACACCAAGCACTCCTGTCTCCTTATCTTATGACCATACGATAAGGAGGTTTACAGACCAAATAAATATGTTTATGCAGCCAAAATAAATATGTTTAGAAGTGAACATCTCTCAGCACCAGGAAGATGTAGAGAATGTCAAATGAAATGGAAATGTTGATGGCGGTGGGTAATTCAAGGCTAGGTAAAAGCAGACTAGTAGTTTTCCACTGGACAGACAGTGCGACCCAGGATGTTGCAGGATCATGGAAGCAAACTCAGAGATGTGAGCTGCAAAGTTCCGCTCTTTAGAGGAAATCATCTTCTATGAAAGAACTTAATTGTAACCATCTTGAAACAAATTGAAAAATAACCAGAAGGTAAGTGAAAGTTTCATTTAATAATCTCAGCAAGACAGAGCCCAGCGCACCTTTAACAAGTGCTAATGATTATACCTGGGAAAATATCTGCTTGTAATTTAGAAATACTGATTTAGATGGGGCAGGGATTGTATGAATTGACAGCAAATAATGTGTGTGTGTGTGTGTGTGTGTGAGGGAAGAACAGTAACTTGAAACTTGCTAAATAAAGCAACTACTCTTAAAATGCTTTACAGGACCTGATATTAGCTGACTCCTCAAAAAATGAGATAATTTGAATTCTGTGTATTTCCCAAGGAAGAAAGGGAAGTTTTCCAGCTTGTGCTGTACACAGTTGCTTTTAGTGGCACATTGTGACACTTTCCTCAAGTTCCTTCTTTTTCTCCTCGTCTTGTTCCAGATTTCTAACATGTTAGGACATGGGCTCATATGAAAGCTGAATCAAATCATACACATTTCATAGCATTCAATATAATATAAAATCATGTGTTCATCTGTAGGACAGAAACAAAGAAATCCAGCTACACTAATTGCTCATACCTGGGATTAGTAGTGGTGAGTACTTGGATTGTCCCATGGCATAAGTCTTCCTTTTTCTTTGTTAGATCTTTTATTTTTATCTTATAAATTTTAATAGCAATGCCACTCTCAGAATGAAGGAACATACATTATTTATTTATTTACTTATTTACCTCCACTGAGGTTCCTGGGCCAGGTCAGTCGGGTGGCCTCACCAGCAGTCTGAGCTGATGCAGTTTCCTCATTGTCTGAGAAGGAAGCCTGGAACTAAGATGACCCAGAGGGCACCGCACATTTTCATTCCGTTTTCAGTAAGATATTATTCTAAGCCCCTTGTGTTTCAGCATTACATCTCATCTTGGTTTACCATACTATTTGAATATCTGTATTTTACATTATTTTCCTCACACATATTAGTTTGTATTTTTCCTATTTGAATGTCATTTTGTAATTTTCTGCCTGGTTCCTTAATCTCGCTTGGAACTATTTGTATTATTTCTTTGTGCTCTCTAGTGTTCACCTCAAGTTCTAATTTATTCTCACCTGCATATTTCATCAAGGTATTTTTACACCCAGTTCCACATTATTAATAAAGACATTAACTGAATGAACCTCTACAGAATGATCTTAAATATTCCCCCCACACACACTCCCAATTTAATACTTTGAACCTTTGTTTTACTATCAGCTCTCAATCCACGTGACAAAGTCCTCCTCTAAGTCATTGGGAAATAATTTCCAGTGCAATTCTTCAAGGTTTCACGTCAAGCCCATTACTAGACTCAAGATATATCTATTGCATTCCCTTTATCCACTCGATAGGTGATTGTGTCAAAAAACAAATTGCAGAATCTATTTTTAGGAAATTGTTGCTGTACGTCATTACCTGATGACTGGGTTTGGGAGTGGGGAGAGAATGATCTGCATTACTTCTTATTACTTTAGCGCTGCGATTTACAGAGCACTATTTGCAGCTTTTCCCCAGATCATTTAAATTCCCCTGGCGTGGGAATCTGTTTCTGGTGCTTGTCGTGTTTAGGGCTAAACCCTTGTCCTTGGAGCAGAATAGCAGAGCAAAAGGCTCCTTCAGACTGACCCTTCTTCTGAACCACGCAGAAGCTTGCGGCGGGTTGCGCTGTGCATGCTGCAGCCACGGACACCTTGATGAATCTCCTACCAGCAGCCCCGTCACCTTTGTGCTCGCCGGAGAGCTCCCACCGCGCTCTCGCGTGGCAGAAGTGCCCCCAACCCAACCTCCCGCCTGCGGTGCGAGGGAAGGCAGCGTGCCCTGCTGCTGTCCTGCTGCTCCGGCTTTGCTCTTTTCTCATTCTGCTTTCTGACAGTTGCTTCTCCAGGTTAAACCACTTCCCTTCCTAGCAGTGTTCTCGTAGCTACTTGTTTTCTTTTCTAGGCTCAGCTAGAGTAATTCCACTTCTTCCTACATGTTCTGCAGTATGGCAGTGGCAGGTGATTGGGACCAGGTTTGGCTGTGGTGATCCATCTAGAAAACCATGCCTTTGCTTTGGGAAGGTAAGTTCAAGACCTGATGTATTTATTTAAGCA
>JAUBNY010001020.1:2251929-2265141 GCA_032275445.1 Crypturellus soui
GCTGTGGTGATCCATCTAGAAAACCATGCCTTTGCTTTGGGAAGGTAAGTTCAAGACCTGATGTATTTATTTAAGCATTGAAAGCAACATGGAGCAGAAAGAAATGTTGTGGTATTTCTTTATGAAATAATGCAGTGACTTCTTTCCTTTTATGTAAGTGTTAAAGCTTCAGCAAAAACATTCAAGGGTGCCCAGACACATGTTCAAGTTTAGAATTACCCTTAATGAGTAAAACCTAGGAGAAAAAAACATTTTGCCTTGGCATGCCTATTAGAATAGCTGTATTTTAAGACTTGCTAAACTGTTCAGTTCCAAAGTAGGTATTTTGACATCTAAACTGTGTATCCTAATGTTTCAAACCAAATACTAAATAAATTATTAAACCTGTGTGGGCTGCTTATTTCCATTTCAAGTAAAATACAAATCAAATATGACATTTAAAACTTTTCTGTAATGACTATAAAGGCCGTTAGGAAGAATTCAGACTTGTAAAAGAAGTTTTTTCTGTGCTTATAAAGACAGACATATCAATAGTGGAAGTCATTAAAAATACAGATCTTCCATATGATGATTCAGGAGAACATTTGTGGTTTAAATTTTTGAAAGGTTAAGACTGGAAGTAAAGCTAATGGTATTTTAAATTCTCTTGGCATCCACTCTCCAAACCTCTTGGCCAATGAATTCATTTGTGGCAGATCCCCTGTTCAAAGGATGCCCAATACATTCAACTGTGTGCTCGTGTTACACTGTGGGGATATGGGTTTTTATTTTTAGTAATATGAAACTTTAGTGGATTTATTGTCTTCTCTTTTCTGTAGGACAATATCTGGTAAGATTTCTGTTTTCAAACTTTTAGCACTAATGGAAGTTAATTTATAATAAAGCCGTTTTATGTTTCTCTAGTTTTGGTCTGCAGTGCCTCAAATGCATGTGGCTTTAAGTGTCTTAATTTTTATTTTACAGTGGATATAAATTTCATAGTTTCAATGCACCTTAATACACAGAAATGCTGTGCGACTTAAAAATATTTAGTATAAATTCTATATGTATAATTGCTAAATTGTATCTTTAATTATACTTAGTTGTAAAATTTATTATTTTGTTTTGAAGTGGCTAAATTTTGAAGACTGTAACAAGGGAACTGTATGCACGGAGGCAAAGACAAAATGTTTATCTGAGAGGGTTAGTTTTTTTTATTTTTTTTCTCTCCAATCATTTTATCATATTTTAATCCCTACCTGCAGCTTTAGCTGAGATTTTCTGAAGTAAGTCAAGTGTTTCTCTGTTGAAACACATACACTTTCAATGCATCCCTGCATGAAATATAAATCACTGTAAATCTAACAGATGTGCCATTGGCTCCCATCATGAAAAACTAGCTAAGTAGACTGCTGTAAGCAGAGACACAACATGAAATTTCCAATTCAGTTTCAAAAATAGCTCAAATGGTTCAAGCTTTAGTAGGCATTTCTGCAGGTACTTAAAATACATAATGAAGTTCTCATCTAAAATTAAACTTAATTGTTGCTGGATGAACATTAAAAAAGAAGGAAAAAAAAGAAAAAGAAAGGAAAAGGAAAACCTTTCAGTAGCAGATCAATATGTGTGACAGGACCCTTCTGTTTTGAATCTTTGTTTGGGGCTCAAAATTATTGTCTTACTGTCTTCTAACCAAAAGATTAGCATCTTCCTGAAAAAAAAAGAAAACACCTTTCTTTTTAAATCACTCTGCTTAGCAACATGCAGAGGCAATAAATTCTTATTCAAGGAGCCTGTATTATATTATGCCAACCTTTTTCCATTTGTTTCCTATAGATACTCTCTTAATAAGTATTCAAATCTTTTTTTTAACCATCTCTAGCTGATTACCAACACTTATTGCTAAATGAGCTGAAAAAAAAAATATTCCTCAGTCCTTAACACAGATTTGCAAATTTTCTAATTTTGAAAAGTCTTTGGAAAGAGAAACAATATAATCTGTTCACCAAGTCCATGATGAATAAACTAAGAAGTTAATCATATTTGATATTTGACAGAACTTTTTGGTGATAAAGATCCACAGATTGTTATGGAAAACATTAGCTGTCATCATGGGAGATCTGTATGAATAGGTTAGGTATCCCAGTCAGGAATGACAAATATATACTTACCCTTGTTGGTGGCAAGGTGGACCTTTTAATGTCCTTTTCAGACCTTTTAGTCTGTGAATCTGTTCCTATAGCTATGTATTTGTCGTAAGTATCTCTGCAGCTGCCAGTGGGACAGCTCAGAAAGGCTAACCTCATGTGAGAGACTCTCCATGGTCAGAAGCTTTGAATCCACAGTCTGCAGCAATCAAAGAGATGAAGAACTTTTGTAGCATTCTGTTTTCTGCTTTGGATTGTTTACCATCTGTTCTCCAGCATAGGTTGTTTAACATATATTTTATAGTGTGAAGAGATAAACGATTCTAACTGGATCTTGGAAAAGGTCATTTATCTATTCCTTGCAGAATTTATTTTGCTTTTAAAGCAGCATACAAGTTATATCCAGTGGAAGAAAGGAGCAAACAAATACATTCTCAACCATTAAATACTATATTTTGAAGAAAAAAATAGGTGAAAAGGAAGTCAAAGAAACCAGCCTTTTAGGTGCCTGCTTTAGTTCTGGTTTAGCCCTCAGGATTTCTCTTTCTGTTTGCTGTTACTATTCTAGTCATTAGAGAAGAGGGGGCAAAATCTTACAGGAGTCCAAGGGTTATATAGCATCCATGAAACCTTAGGAGCCAGTTCTTCATCAAGAAGCCAGAAAGTTACCAACCTAGAAAGCCCTCATTGCCTCTGGAATTCCCATCGGTTTTGAGCTTCAAATTTTCAGACCTTATGTCTCAAAGTCCTTAGTCTATGATGCTTCACAACATGGGAGTTTCCTTGGGATATGGCCTCAAGAAAACTTAAAATCCCAAACCCTGAGACAAGAGCACTCGAGAAAGAGAGCTTAAAAGGCCTCCAGAGTCCTCGGAGACATCTAACAGGTATTGCTGAGCTGAGTCCTTTGTTCTCGGTTGACCCAGTATTGTGAGAGCGAGATGCAGGATCCACAGCTTGCTTGCGTATTGTCACAAATTTGAAACATTTGCAAAATGCTTCTGTTCTTCAATATTCCCCAGGAAAACAGACAAAAGGGTTTATACTGAAGGGTATTTAAAATTTAGGATGGAAGACTTCTAAAATTAGTGTGTAGGAAAAAAACAAAGTTAGTTAAAAAAAATTATTTGCTTACAAAATCCAACTTATTTCATATCCTCCGTGTGCTTGGTAATTCTGCCAGTTTTTGTGGGCTTGCAATGGCATGTTTGTGGGGGATTTCAATTTGTTTTTTTTTCTGTTGCTATGTGGAAGATCCATGCCAGTAACACAGGAATGTGAGGAAAGTGAGTGAATATGGGAAACAGTTACATTGTCAATACACAATGTGCTGCCAAATGCAAAAAAGTCTAACAAACTGAAAAAGACAGAATTTTTGTTTCATCTCTTGTAGCAGACTCAGATGTTTCTTGCGGCAATTGTAGTTAAACTATTTTCAGGTAGAAAAGATTTTTAACTGGCAGTCTATATTTAAAAATATGTAAATTTTAACCCAATTAAAATTACATAATTAGCCTCTAACTATAAGCTCTTAAAGTGCATCTGCTAAAATTAAATTGACCAGCTCTGTTTTGTCCTAGTACTTTTTCCCTGCTTGGCTAGTAGTTGTTTTTAGGATGTTTTCCTTGTGCATTGCTAAAGAATGATTGGTGACCTGAGTATAAACTTCTTAAGCACTTTGGAGTGGCAACCCTAATTAAGTTTATGTTAATTTGTTACCATTGTATAAAACATGAGAAGCTAATGCCTTGTGTTTTGGTACCCTGAGAACCCAGTTTGTCTAATGAAGGAAATTTTCTGTATGGCAGATAATGGAAGGGCATAAAGTGCCCATACTTTACACAGAATCTCAAAATCTTCTATCCAAAAAGTTTAACTCATAAGTTTCTCTTCGGTTTTCCTCTTATCCAAGTTCTTTCAGTCTTACGAAGTGAGTTGCTTATTTCTTCTTCCTTTATACTCAAAATAATGTGTCCATTTTTTCCTCTTGTTTCCAGTTTATAGCTCAGTGATTGTGTTTGCTAATTTTTGCTGCCTTGCCACATATCCATAACTTTATTTACTTTGTTCATTTATGATGTTCCCGAGGCATCAGATTTTAGACTGTACAGAAATTCTTCTAAGTCTTCTGCTTTATGTTCATTAAAAAAAAAATCATCAACAGTAACATAAAAAAATGGATGTATCTGTGTTTACACTGTTGTGATGCGTCTTCGAAGGAGCATAAGAATATGCCCAATCTGGCTTCCAGTGAGATTATCTGCCTTAAAAACAGTATAGGGTGCTTTGCATTCTTTGTTATAATTATTCTTACTTTACATTCACTTTTCTATTGTACTGGACATTCAGGTGCTGTTTCCCACTTGTACTACATCTTCTTCTCTAAGCTATACCATTTTGGTTTCAATTACATTTTTCAGGTACCCTTCTCCTTCATTTGGTTCTTTTTTTAACATTTTACCTACTGATTTGTGCTCTGTTTATTTATTCTTATAGTCCTCTCAAGCACTGTAGTCTAGCTTGGTACTCCATTATGCAATTTTTGTCTCATGTAAGTAGTATGCACACATAATGGTTTATGTATTTTTGTCTATGGTTTGATTCTGTGCTTGCTAATACACAATAGGAAGAAAAAGGGTACTGAAAGAGTTAAAAGTTGTTTTTAGGAGGCACTAAATTTACAGGGCAGTTTACTGAAACTCTTAAAGCTTTCTGCACGGCTATTCCGGGAAGTGGAGGTCTCCTGTAATGGACAAAGCTATCCTGGCAAGAGTTCCAGGATCTTTCCACTTTTGTGGAAAGACCTCTGTTTATAAAGGCTAGTGGAGAAAGAGTAAGACTCTGTAAATGTGAGTATGAGTTTGCTGTCAGATGCTTGTGTTTAAGGCCTAAGGTGTTCAGGGTTGAATGTACTCCATAGATGTATTTTGCTGTCCTTTTTAGTAACATGACTACCACTTTCATTCCAAACCCATGCTATCATATTCACCTATGTACCAACTCTGTACCTATCCTTAAAGCCATTCAAAGATCGTTTCCTACACAGTTACTTCACCCTAAATGCTTTGTTTGTTCCAGCAGCAGTGATCTTTTATTTCTTTTTTCTTTCTTTCTTTCTTTCTTTTTTCTTTCTCGTGAAGACACCCGTTTCATCAGCCCTACATGAATGGTGTTTGGTTTTGGTTTGTTTTGTTTGATGTTTCCCTGACTTGAATCTGTGAATGAGTTTTGAGTTTTCCACCACTTATAGAAATAGACTTCTTAAAACTCTGGAAATGAGGTTTTACTTTTGCCCCTCTTTCTGGTGGACAGAGTGACTTGATAACCCTTTCCCTCCCTTTTTATTTCATCACCTGCCCACATTTCTGACAGTTTTGTGGTTAAAGGCTGTTTGTGATAGCCTGGATTTTCACTGTGCTATTCATACAGTTTTTCTCCTCTCTTCTTCTTTCTAAAGGGCATGACAGGGTCAATTAGAACTTTTCTGAAGAGAGCAGTATATGAATCTTTTGTGAGATTACATCCTAGTTTATGTAAGTAAACATTTGAGTTTAAAGAAGATAAACCAAAGGAAAAGATTTTTGTAATTGTTTGCTGCAGATTGGAAAGTCTGCAGGAATCCAACAGAGAATGATAGATTTGGAAGATATTTAGAGCATATCCTTCTTATACCTGCTAGGCGTTCTAATTGTTTCATTATTGGGATAAACAATATGCCATCTTCCTGTGAACACAGGCAGAGCTTATGAAATATTTCTCATTAAAGACATGCCATAGTAATAGCTATAAAATAACCGTAGAGATTCATTTTGGGGAATGAGGCTGGCTTGGGTCACCACAGGAGATACACTGATATTAGCCATTCTGAGAGTGTTCATGACTTTACTCAATTTATTGATTCTATGCTGAAGGAGCAGGGGGAAGGAGGAGAATGCATCTGTTTTTCAAGATGAAAATCAGAGAGTCACATGAGAAAAATATTCGCTTCTTTCTGTTCCTAGATCTATGACATGCCTTTTTTCAGTGGCACCTTTAATGATGAGATACTTCGGTATGGTTTGACGGCTATAAGCTACACTAATTACACAATCTAAGATCTTAGGTTTCTGCAAGTCAATATTCAGAACATTTTAGAATATATTTGAACAGTGTAGATGTAAAGGTCAAGTTACAACATTAATTCTTTCTAGGTCCAATATATTAAAATATACTTTCCTTCTGTTTGAAAAGTTGGAGCATTCAAAAACAATCAAAATATTTTTGTCAATTATCCATCTATGCCAAATGAGCAAAGAGACAGCTTTGTGCAGTGCATGCTTCCTTGCATGCTAATGATGTGAATTTCTTTCCATCCGGCATAAGAAATTCAGTGAAGTGACCTCTCAGCAGCTTCTTTAAGTGGTGCTGAGTAATACATAATTTATCTGTAAGAATAAGGACTTGGAGACACTCAGCATAGGAGTTTAATAAATAATAGCTCTGAATACTTTTATATTACATTGTCATATTTACTCAGAATACACAGACTGATGTTGAGTTCTGAATTTTGGAAGCATTATTCTTCCATCTTCCCATGAAACTTTGCACACTTATTGTGAGTTGGCAGGTGGTAAATTCCAGTTGTCTTCATGGAAATGAATGGAATATTAGATAGTGTATGATAACACATGCAAAAACTTCTGTGGTTATCTTATTCCTAGTGTCATTCTCTCACTCGGTTCTGAAGAATAATACCTTTATTGTTCTCTGTGTTTCTGTTCTGTTTGACAGCACTGGTGAATATCCTGCATGTGTTTGTCAGTTTTAGTACCAAAGTAAATGTTGCATAGATGCTCCAAATTGATTATGTTCACCCTGAGGCAATTTCACAATAACCTATTGCAGATTAAATTCACAAAATGCTATGTCACCTCCAGTCCTTATTAAGATAATTGACCCTCCCACTGAATTAATAATCTACAATCTGGTTGCTTAAATATGCTTGCTACTAAATAGTCTTTCTAAAGTCTAAATGATAACATATTTTGATGAGGTAATAGAGCTTTTTTCTCTTCTTATTCAGTTAAACATCCTAGATTGACAAGAGCATATTGTTCAAAATTCATCCTAAAAGCAAAATGTGGAAGACCCAAATTTGCCAGGGCTATTTTTAATACTTTCTAAGTTATTTTATTCATTACCTCTATGCTGTTCAAACAAAACCTTACAGGTAAAAAACTAAGCTATTCAAACTGAAAGTTATCTGTGCATGTATAATTTGATGTTATAAATTTATTGGCTATGAAACAAAGCTTTTTCTATGGTAGTAGGATCCTTTACATTTTCTTATAATTAAAGTGGCTTTACTTGAATTTTTAATTTAATGGGGAATTATTTAAATATGATTTAAAATTCAACTGGTTTTTGATAATTTATAATTTTTAACAGAGACTATGAATTTCAGAATGCTTTGGATTTCTCTCTGCATTGAAATTATTGCATGTTTATAACTAAATGTTTTGGAAATAAGTGTTTTTGTTTCTATACTGCCTAGCCTTTACTCCCTTCCCAAATGAGTACTGATGAAACCAACAGGCAGAAACATGTCCAAAAGCTTTGTTTCTCTCATTAAAGCAACCATTTTGCATCTGTTTGTTGTCCTCTGTACTCCATTGGTGTCTGCTCTTATTCCCTTTACACCCACATATCTTATATAATACTTCTCTTTGTCCCAACAGGGCCCCATAAATGTAAAGGGACAACAAAGGCTTTATCTGTGTAAAATATCTCCTGAAAGCTTTTCGTTTTTTGGAAGTCTAGTTAGCAAGAAAGCTTGTCTTATACAAGAAAAGTATTTTTTGAATATTTGTTATTAAATCATAGTCATTATAGAAAAAGTAATTATTGTCCCATTAAAGTCAGTAGCAAAGCTTACTTTTTCTTTGTTCAAGCCCCAGATTGCCACATGTTGCGTGCATTAAATCCATGTGGTTGGTTTGTTTGTTTTTGTTTTATTGTGATTGTATTAATTATTGTTCCACATTCATATTTCTGACATAAATAACTGTCAACTCTAAGCATAGTTCTATATGCATCATCTTTATATATGGCTGGGATCTGAAGTCTGATGCCTCACAGCATATGATATCAGAAAGACACAATTTCAGTAAAGTGGGCAGGGTAGGTCTGACAATGTCTCAGAACATAATATACTTATTCCTACAATTTTCAGCATTTACTGGAATGTAAGTTTTTTTTCTGGAATGTCAAGATGTATTTTTAATTTAGTTATTGTTTTTTTTTTTTTTTCATTTTCCCCACTTTAAAGCTGGTTGTTGACTTCAGTGAAATTCTCCCTGGACTCTTGAAGTTACTGAGTTTCTGGACAACAATGGTAAGTTCTTTGTCATTCTTGTTCTCCCAGCCATCGGTGTTCTAGATAATTCAAACATGATTCTGCTCATGATTAAGTCAACATTGTCATACCTTCCATAGAAGCGCTTTGTTCACATTTAAAGAGAATGAGAAATTGCACTAGGCAAAATAACAAACCAAAACTAAACCAAAAAAAAAAAAAAACAAATAAAAAGGGTGTGGGGAGGAATAATTTATTATTCCAGTCACTGTCACCTTCTATCCATTTTCCTTAGGGTCCTTCTTTTTGTATGTATCCACAGAGCCTGCAACCTACAATGCTAAAAGGTTATGCTGCAAAGCAAGATCAAAGCTCAAGAGGTAGCTTTTGTTATGCTTATTTTGCATATAGGTAAACAAACACTAAACCAATTTGGTGACTTGCCTGGGACTTTCTCGGTGTACAGTGGGACCATTTTTCCTTGTGAATGAGTGTGCTAAGGTGCAAATTCATGGCATGCTTACTTTATTACAGCTATAACCTGCTACTGTATGGCAGTGTTTGTCTTCCTAAAAAATTTAAAATATACTCTGGCCAAGGCCACATTCCTTGATTTAGACCAGTAATTGTATTACTGCAGGATAAATTATTTTAACACTCTGATCAGACAGAAAACAAATCCATTAGAAAGAGCAAATATTTCTATATCTGTTCGTGTGTATTATTTATTTAACAGAATATACATATAGCATAAGGAGGGTATGTCTTTGCTCCATCACAGGCATTCCCAAATATCAAGCAAACCAAGCATTGCACAGTATAGAGTTGGGAAATTCTGAGATAAGATGCAAATTGTTCAGAAAGTTCTTCCCTCATGTGCAAAAATAATCATAGTTAATTGGAATTTTTACCAACAGGGTTGCTACCTCACTTTAATGAACAACATAAACTAAGCCGATATAATTTCTTTGCTCTCTGTCTGATGTATACTTTTGTTTATTCCAAAGATCTTGTTAGCACAGAGGTGTCTACTGAATTGGTTTTGTTTTTCTTTTTTTCATACTCTATGATTTAGACTATCCTGTGACCTGACGATTTAGTATCCTACTGCATGGAGAGTGTCTAGCACAACAATACCCATTTTTTTTGTGTAGGCTCAGCGTTCTGGTGTGAAGTTCTGAGCCTGATTGACAGGATGTCAAGAGACTTGTGCAGAGATACCTCAGAAGTACCCAAACTTTGTTGTATTGAACTTTTTAAATTTGACACCATTTTAAAGTTATTGTATAGGTTACATAGCAAGTTCTTTTGACCTTGTTACTCTGTCATTGTTATTTTTTCCAGATATTTAACAAAATAATTTTTTTCCTGTTTGAGTTATGTTAATATTTCATAATTTCAGGACAGTCAATACCAGCAACCGCCTCAGTAGGCAAGTATTTCCCAAAGAAATAACCTCTCGTTAGGACACCATTTGCAAGCAGCTCTGACTAGATAGGATATTAAATATCTATTTAAAGAAAATACCTGCGTAAAACAGGATACTTCCTTTTGCTTGCTAGATCCATGCTTTAGTAAACTTGCTTGGTTGTCATATTTTATGAGAAAACTTATGTATATTTAATTAGGGTGTTTGTTTTCAGGGTAAATGTCTTTTCTCATAATTCTTAAGTCCAGCATTTGTCTATGCTTTGGGACAATTACAGCTATCACTTCATAATGCTAAAATAACAGTAAATAATGGTGACGGGAAATACTTTAATTAGAATCATACAGCTGTAAGACTGATTTAGGTTCATAGCATTTTAACATATTAGGAAAGAGCTGTGTTCATAGCACTTTAACATATTAGGAAAGAGCTGTAAAAATAAAAAGTAGCTATTGGGTAGGACTGCATAATAAAAAGTGGAGTATTACCTGATGTCAGATATAATATAAATATTATGGGGTCTAACAGAGTGCCTCACAGTTTTATGTGTCAGTAGATAACCAAGTAAAATAAAATAAAGATTTATTAATTTATTAATTAAAATAAAGAGTTAAAAATATAAAAATAAAATTAAAAGTGTTGGCTGATGCTCATGTTTGATTCACAGCTCTATAACTCCCCTAAGCATTGGTTCATGTAGGTATGCTCTGAACTGAATGCAAAAGAAACAAAACAAAATCAGGCTGCTCCAAATAAATATTTAATCCATTCCTGCAAGCATTAATCAAGACAAAGATGGAGCAAGAGTATGCCCAAGTATGCGAGCCTTTAGCTTTGCATAGTGTATTCATATAGGAGTTATTACAGTTGATTTAATTTGAATAATTTTAAACATGATTTTCTTTAGGAGACTTGAGAAATGGGCTGTTTGTCTTTTGTCTTACACTGCAACATAGATTTTTATTAGGAACCTATTTTTTTTTCTGTGAGTATATTGTTTGGAAATGCAGATAATTTGAGTGCTTTCCCTTCTTTGAACACATTTTCTCTCCCTAAAGACACCATTTATATTCGTTGGTTGTTTCTTTCCCGCCAAATAATCTCTGTGTGATTTTCAGTGCTGACATAGAAATGTTTCTAAATGTGCCCCTGTCCCATCCCGATATTGTTTAAAACATTGTTATATGGTACTAGTATTCTTTTACATTCTTTTATTTTCATATTTTGCTATGTGTAGAAAGTGGAGGAAAAATATTTTAACAGTTTTTATGATAGAGTATATGCAACTCAGCTTAATGTACTTTTTGATATATGATCCCACAGGGTTAAATTCTTTCCATAAGCTATGGGTAGGCTATATGTAATCAGCCATAAAGTTTGTGTTTCACAGTGCTGCTTACATTGTATAATTCAGTATTTGAGTTTTAATGATCTCTGAATAGGAATTTATATGTATACAGTATAGCTAGTTGATGAGGAAACATGGGTAAACTGTTGAGTTCTGTGTCAAATGGGCTCTAGGCAGGGGATCATGTCGTAGGGAGTACACAAAATGTGCCGAACACTGAGTTTCCTCTCAAAAGATTACATAAATTTATCCAAAAAGCAAAAACGGCAGCAGGAGCACTTGCTTAGAGAGTCCCTGTCATTTGGAGCTCAAGAGCAGCACCTGAATCCTCTGCATATGAGATTGTTTCTCAGTTCTCCAAGGACCAGTCCATCTTGAGACCACACCAGTTCTGCCACCTCTGCCAAGGGGGATGTCCCTCTGCTGCTGCTGAAAGTGGCCCACTCTCTTTGAAGCTTCTTGAGGGCTTTCCCCACAGAAATGTTACCAACAGGTCGAAAGAGGGGATCCTGCCCCTTTGCTCAGCTCTGGTGAGGCCGCACCTGGAGTATTGGGTGCAGGTCTGGGCTCCCCAGTACAAGAGGGATGTGGAGTGCTTAGATAGGGTCCAGCATAGAGCCACAAAGATGATTAAGGGACTGGAGCATCTATCTTATGAGGAAAGACTAAGTGAGCTGGGCCTGTTTAGTCTGGAGAAGGTAAGGATGAGCAGAGGTTTGATCAACATGTTCAAGTACCTGAGAGGTGAATGTAGGGAGGATGGGGCCGGGGGGCTCTTCTCCGTGGTGGTCAGTGACAGGACGAGGGGTAATGGGTGCAAGTTGAAACACAGGAAATTTCACCTCCATATGAAGAAGGACTTCTTTCCTGTGAGGGTGAGAGAGCCCTGCAACAAGCTGCCCAGATTGGTTGTGGAGTCTCCTTCTCTGGAGACTGGATGCCACCCTGTGCCACATGCTCTAGGAGTCCTTGCCTTCCTGCCACGAGCCCCCATCCTGACTAGCAAGTGATGGGTGTTGCCTCTTGACAAGGATATTGTGGAGTCTTAGTCATCACAGTGTGCAGCTTGTTAGTGTCAGGTAACAAGGGCGCATAAAAATAACCCACAGGTGGAAAATGTGTTTAAGGCTGGAGTTGAGGAAGGATTCAGGGCCTGGCTCAGTGGGACCCAGGGCCATGGTGCCCTCCAGCTCTGCTGCAGCTGTGGTGTGGCCATATGCAAGAGCCTCATCCTGAAAGCATCTCCTAAGAAAACAAGAGGAGAAGCCTTCGCTGAGGCTACTCGTGTCTTATATCCTTTCCCCACAAGGGCTCTCGCCAGCTGGTGTGAATGCAGCCAGGGAGTCACGAGTTGGGGAGCAGCCTGCACCCTGATAGAAACTTTCTGGTACATCAAGCAAATAGTACTCTTATTGCTCCCAGAAACACTGATTAACTATATTGGCGTGCTTAGGCCTTAAAGAATAGCCCAGAGCACTACTTACTTTGTTGAAAAATGGAATGTACTGATGTGAGGCAACTGCCCATAAAATCAACCTTAATTCAAGCTCATATGAAGCAAAAATCATCTTAAGCATTATAAACAGCTACAAAGGTCTTAAGAATGGAAGAAAAGTCTATTCTGCTCCCAAAAGTCTGTCCTCCAGTCCACCATCCACTGTCCCTCCTTCTATAGATATGTACCTCCTCTATGAAACCAGGACTAAGTTCACTCCCATACCTTATAGCTCAGGCAGTGCTAGAAAATCTCCTGAAAACATTCTTCACAATCAGTTCCTTCCTAGGCTCTCCTGAGACTCCAATCCAAATTTGCATTGTAAAAGGATTCTAGCCTCGGCTGCAGTGACCATGAGCTGGTGCAGTTCAGGATCCGACAAGGAAGAGGCAGGGCTGTAAGCAGCCTTGCAACCATGGACTTCAGGAGGGCCAACTTTAGCCTCTTCAGAAACCTCCTCGAAGGAATCCCATGGGCTAG
>JAUBNY010001020.1:2268968-2291780 GCA_032275445.1 Crypturellus soui
GGTATTTTGTGACAGGCTGGTACAAACACAGCAGAACTTGTCTGCAAGTTTCAGTTTTCCTTGTCAATGCATACTACTGGCCCTACATATGGTATTGTGTGGTAGGAATGATTTAAGATATCCATTTTCCTTATTCTGGCATTGGCATTCTAAACAGCCAGCAAGGAATGCCATTTGTTTCCATAAGCTATTGACAAATGTTGAAATATGGACAGAGAGAGAATCAATCAGGCAACTCTAGCATCTTTGATTAAGGATGAAGTCTTTGCAAGTTGAAATCATTATCCTTATGACAGCAAGCACACATCTCTAGTATTTTTTCTAAATTCATTGGGAAATGTTCCTGCATAGAATAGATTAAAGAAGAAAAATGTTTTGAGAATTTCTTAGAGTGCTGTGCAAAAATCTCCTTGCCTCTATGCTATCCTAAGTTAGAACAATATTCACAAACTTCATTGACCACATTTGGGCAGTGTCCAACCTTCTCCACGGCTGACATTACTTAAAGCTCTGGGTAGGTCTGTGCATCCACTGCTCTATAGTCACTTGTTTATTGGACCTTCCCTGGTAACAAAAAGATTCTTATATTCTAGTTTCCAGCATCTTGCAATTGCAGTTCACAAGTAAGTTGTCTTTTGCTGACAACCACAGCAGTCTTGGAGTATCAAAGTCAGAAATAAGAAGTACACAAAATCTCTCAAAAATCACATCTTTCTCTGGACACAGAGTAATTTGCCTTGCATTCTTTATCCTTTGAATGTGGTTGGTTGACCTCAGATATAAATATAGCAGTAATTTGAAGATGATTTTTACACAATTTTTGTGAAGCATGCATAGTGGCTTCATGTTCAAACAGCCTAGATATGAAGAAAACCTAAATATCACTGTTACCACAAACCAAATGTAAACACTTTGGCTTGTGTTCAACTTTGTAACTAGGAACTTCCAGCAGTACAAACACCTGTACATTTCTGTAACGCTTCCTCATAATCTCAAATCAAGGAATAACTAAAGATGGATAAAGAAAACACTGAAGAAAAAAAATGTATTAATAATTGATTATAATGTGAAGGGCTCATACTATTCCAGGCCAGTTCTCATTTGTGATCACAGTTATGAGCTGCTAAATTTGAGTCAGTGAGCAGCTTAAAACAAGAGGAAGATGTTCACTTGAGTGGACATAGTGAATTCTCTCTGTCCAGACTTGATGGTAGCTTTTCTGTACATTTGAATGTGGCCTTTAGCTCTCTTTTTTTTTTTTTTTTTCAAGAGCATCACTTAGAATAAGTGCTAAAACATATGGACTCTTGCTTCTAAAATTACAGACAGGGTACAGGCTGTCAGAAGGCCACTGAACACATCAGATTCAATGCAAAGATATGATTACATTGTACTTCAGTCTAATTGACCTTGAATTTCTTCTTACAAATACGGACTGAATTTCAGTCCTTTGTAAAGGGCTAGTCTACCATCTTTGCATCATTATAGTCTAATACTGTAAAAAAAACCACGAGCTACTCAAACACAGCTGTTACTACAGTTTTACAAAATAAATATATACTTGTTTTACTTTTAGAACTTGAGCTTCATTCAGTCTTATGTAGACACTTATCATTGCAAATTTAATATAGTAATTTAATTCTTTGTCTCTCTAAACTATTTTATCTTCCTTTTGTGTTCCAGAAAGGCAGAAAATACCATTTTGAAAACCTAAGATCCAGCTCAGTTCTCAGTTGCCCCAGTAGTACCTTCTTTACTCTTCTCATTGAGAAATCCTATTTTTGTTTGAATCGAGGCATACATCAACATGATAAGTGCCTACAGCATCCCTCTATGATGGAATAGCTGGTTCCACAGCACTACAGAATAGTGTGGAATACTGCAATACTAGGTCTGCAAAACCTTAAGTAAACACACACAGCACAAATTACCTTTAACTCACTGTTGAGTTAGAGAGAAACAGATATGTTTAAATATATATTGTTTTAATATATATTGTCTTCTTTCTCAGAGGAAAAGGAATTTGGTGCAGTAAAGGGCTTAAAGGGAAAAATTATTTCTTCTGGCAACGTGCTATACAGCACTTAACAAGAGTAACTCAGGTCTTGAAGATCCAGCACTTGAATGCCTTCATAGAAGGTTTATGTATAGACAAAGGCCCTTCTGTATTCCTCAGCTTGTGTTATTAACTATTCCCATAATGTCAGCTGAGTGAAGCGGATGAGAAATATGCCAAGAAAGGTTTTCTGTGTCTGAAAATATCATTTCAAATACTTTTCAATAATACTTTCACAAGGAGATTTTAATGGGGTCACATTCTGCACATATTATGAAGCACTGCAAGGAAGATTCCTAATTTCAAATTACTAATAGCACAATAGTTAAGATATTCATATGAGAAGTATGTCACCCACATATTTTGTCTAATTTGAAATAGACACTTGAACTTGTATCTCTAGCAGCGGGGCAAGTATATGAATGTGACTAAATTAGGAGTCACTATAGATTAGATTTTTCTTTTTCTTCCTTTTCTTTTTATTCTTTTTACTGTTCTTCTTACATATTTTAGCAGTCTTTTCCCCAAGGTGAAATGAAAAATTTTGGAAATTGGGTATTCCCCAGGCACTAATCAGGTCTATCTAATATCTCCTGCCCCTATACTGATACAGGATTTTCACAATAATTTCTGTCTGTAGGAGAAAAAGGAAAAATTGAACTTGGAATAGTGCTACACATCCTCCTTCTTTCCTGC
The DNA here is from genome assembly GCA_032275445.1 of Crypturellus soui. NCBI lineage: Eukaryota > Metazoa > Chordata > Aves > Tinamiformes > Tinamidae > Crypturellus > Crypturellus soui. Next base: position 2,271,721 of record JAUBNY010001020.1, read on the forward strand.
ATATGCAAGGAGAGATTTCCTGAATTCTTAAAGGCCTGGAAAATGTATTTGGTACATAATCTCCTGTCTCCCTTTGTCCCTGGGAACAATCACTCTCCCACTTTTTTTATTTCCTCTGATTAACATCTAAAACATTGCTTAAAGGAATGCATGTAACTTAATCAACATCAAAAAGAATAAGGATTTCTATATCGTCTTGGCAAGCATCAAAAATATACTTGCCAAGTTTTATTGGTCAATTTGTCCACTACCAGGAATCCTTAAACCACTATGAGCCAGCACTATCACTAGATACCTAAGCCAGAACAAACTAACTAAAAATAAAAGACCACCAATAAGGAGAAATTTATTGAGTTTAATAGCTGTGGAGTGGGAGTAGATGTGCAGCTGATAGACCTTCCAAGCAGTCGCCATGCAGCACTGGCTGCTAAGCTGGAAAGTAAGTTTTCCAAAAGTGCTGTGATAAGACCAAGTAGTTAACATTTTCAGGAATTAATACCACAAGTTATGCTGTTAATACATAAGTATTTCCAGAAATGTTTAATAACAAGACTCATTGAAACAGAGACATCTCTACCATAAGTTTAGCTCTTCAAAACTCCTGTCTATGCCTAATTCTAAAGTTAATAAACTTTATTGTTTCATAATTTAATTATTTAATGATTAATATTGTATGAACTTTAGAAGTTTAGTAGTTTATTAATATGGAAATTCCTACAGGAGCCTGAATGCTTTTTCTTGATGAGCTCAGAAGCACTTCCTACTCGATGAGGTTGAGCAGCTCAGCAGGTTTCTCACACCTAAGTGCTGCTGAAATACATTAATGAGATGATACACTTTTGACTCTTCAACTTGCTGTATAGATAGGATATAGTCTGTGCTTCAATGCTACCTCTTGAAAATATTTTAGTGTTTTATCCAATGGCTGAAACTCAGCATTTCCTTCTTTTAGATGGATGACCCAAACACTTCCCGACAGACTTGATCTCCAGCTTCTCATGTCTCTTCGGTTCACTGACTACCATGGAAAGTAAACAGCTTCCAAAGGGCTTGGAGTTTACCACAGTTCAAAAGCTGTCTAGTACCTGACAGGCAGGACATCCCACTGGGCCGAGAGAGATAGGAGTTTGTACAGATGGAGAAGGGGACTGAACTCGGACCTTTTACGTTCTTGATGTCTGCTCTCACTGCTGCTGCACTGATGTGGGTAGGAGAGGGGAGGGGAGATCTCTAAGCACTTCATCTACTTGAAGCAGTAGTTTTTTTTTCTTTTTTTTTCAAAAAATTAGAAGCAGCTGTTTTCTTTCTGAAGAGCTTGACCGAAGGAGAGAATTCAGGGTAGACAGCTCCCCAGACTGAAGAAACTTCTCCCTACTAGCAGCAGAGTGGCACCTAATCTTGCAAGACAGCAGGGTGTGATTTAAATCCCACTGTACCTGCAGCGTATTCTTTAGGTTATCTAGGGAACTGCTCATTCTGAGATGCCCAGAATGTCTCAAATATACCCAGAGGGGAGCACCACTCTCAGATTCAGCTCAGAGACCAAAGCCATTTTGGTTTCAAAACCCTATTTTGTAGGTTCACACTAAGGCCTAAATTACCTCAAAATACAAACTGATTCTAATGCAGACTGTGCTCCTAAAGAAGCAAAACACCCACAAAGACATTTAGAAACTTCTCTCACATCTCAGGCCTGCCAACATGATCCAGAGGCATTAAAAAATCCATTCCTAATTTAGAGATCTTAATAGATTATATGTTTTTCAATGACTTGATTAAAAAAAAATATTGCTTAGCTGTATCACTTTAGAAACTTTTTTAAAAGGAAACTGGGGTTTTATGCCAATATTTTCCAGGAATGAACAGAAACATGTTTTGCTTTCACAGTTTTTACATAGATTGAGGGTGGGATTAGACTCTGAGTCCTTATGAAACAGAGACAGAAAGTGGCTAATAACTGCTTAAATAAGAGGCATCTTTTTTCTGGGGTGGGGGGAAATATAGTGCACCCATTCTCACTTACAAAAATAAACAACATGAGTGCTTGAAAAACTTGCAGCAGACGGATTCAATCCTGATGATTATTTTTAATACAAACACTTTATATTTAATAGTACTGATGCTCTTTTTTAAATGATATAATTTAAAGCATTTATTTTATATTTTCTCAGTTGTACTATCTTGTCTGTATGAAAGAATTTCATCTAAATCTCATCTAAATTTCATCTAAATGTTTGATGAACTCAGCTCAAAGACTAAAACCATTTCCAGTTGTTCCAGTAGGCAAGCTCACCACTGTTGGGAGGTCAACAAGCAGATACTAATCATCATGGCTCTGCTGTTGCTTTTTCAGTGTTGAAGCACATTTCCCTCACTTAGTTTTGGCTTACACTATGTACAAAGCATCTGGCATGAAGAGTTTGGTTCTATGCACATTATAGTCAAGAGTAGGGTCTCTTACATGTTATGTGTTTTTCATTATATGTTTTCTTTAATATCTATGTCTGAATCTTACCCAGTTTATTAACTCCATGAGCCTCAGTGACCTATAGATGACTGAGCAAGTTTCCAGTTTAGTTTACTTTTTTTTTGTTGGTACTCTAATCAAGAAGCTATTTTGATTCCTTCTTCGTTCAGAAAAAATGCAACATGGTCTATTGGAATGCTTGTACCTATGCTTGATAATTTCTCTTGCCTATATGTGACTCATTTGGTTTTAATACAAGAATAGATCACTTCCATCTTTCTCATCTACTCTTTGAGGAATCCACATCCAAAAATTGTACCATTTTCTGTTTAGTGCAAATACAGAAGTTTCTCCAGATCAGTATCACCAATGAAAAAGTGGTGATTAAAGCCAGTGAAACTTTCAGAAAACAGCTTTTTTTTACTGCTTTTGAAGGCATTAACTTTGAAGTGAAAAAGATATTCCATTCCAAGTAAACAAGCATGCATGTTCATTTCCCCTGATGTATATCTAATGTCTTGGTGAGTTTCAAGTACTGATAGTGCTAAAGCTTGTGAACAAACCAGGTTGGTACACAGTACAATAAACCCTACAGAAAAGCAGATGAGAGTATAAGAGAACTAATTCTGTAAGACCTATGCCCTGTTCTATGCTGTGAAAAACAAACTAATAGATCACCAAAGATGTCATAGAAATCACATATGCTGAGTGAACAAAAAATTACATCATCAAATTGGAACAGAAAATTGTTAAGCAGAGGAGGAAAAACTGATCCCAGTAAAAAGTTTGGAAAATTAATTTGGCTCAATCTGGATCTTATATTTCCATTTGCTGGAAAAAGAAAATTGTTTAGGAAAAAGTATAGTGTTCAAGAAAAAATAAACATGGCTTTTGTCCTATTTTGTCTTTACTAAAGTTAGTTAGTTAAAACTGAAGTTTAATTTTATCTTAACTAAAAAATCTGTTAGCATGTTTCCCTGGGTTTGACTGCTTTTCTTGGAAGGTGTGTCTGTGTGTGTACACATGTATGTGCATATGTAAATAAGAATATTTCCCATGAAAACTTGGTCTATTCAGCTAGAAAATATCATACTTTTTATTTGCAGAGTGGAGTGATGAAGGCATTTTTTTCCAAAACACCTGTCCAAATGAAAAGAAAAGAAAAAATATAGGAACTTCCTTGTAACCAATAAACAGACTCAATAAAAAAAAAAAATCTGAGAATGCATCAATTATTCAGTGGAATTATTTCTTTCTTATGCTTAATACACCCGTCTTTGCTATGGGTGAAATTCAGCCTCAGAGAGGTGATCAGCGTTAGGTCTGTGTTCTATCCAAATCCACATCAAATCCTCCAAATTATATATATATGTTCATTATCAACTCTTTCTCCCATCCCACAGCAGATAATGTAGCACAAATGGGGATAACTGAGTCATTTTCTTATTATAAACTACTTTACAATTCAATGCAAAAAAAGAAAAAAGACCTACATTAATATGTATAAGAATTCTTTAAGTTCAGAAACGTTCCACATAGAAGCTAAATCAATCCACTTCACATATGTACTGTTTTCTTACAGAATTATTCTTGCTTTTAGTTTTATTTTTCTGCCTGCTTCTGCATGTTTATAACATGCTTGAAATCTTATTGCCAGAGAAAATCACTTTGAATATCTTTTCATGTTTTGGGTGATGATACTAAAAGTAATGTAGTCTTTAATTTCTAATGGTTATTATGAATTAGAAAAAAACATAACCAGAAATAATTCCATTTTCCATTATTATTTGCATATTCTAAATAAATATGCTTGAGATTCATTGTGAGATCCAAATACATTTTAGCATAAGTATATTTATTTAATGTCACTGCATATTCAAATAAGCTGCATTCAACTGTCATACCTATGTAATTGGGACTTGAATCCATACTTTGCATTTAGTGGAATTAATTTCACATACATGATTTATTGCATTATAATTCAAATATTAACCACTCAGTTAAGTTTACTGGCTTTTTATTTATTTGTTTCATTTATTTTTTCCAGGAAGTCTGCTTCAATACAAAGAAATTGCAAAGTATGCCCATATGGTAATATTTATATTTCAGTAAATGCAGAGGAAAATTCTGATATCAAAACTTCAGTTGATGGATCTGAAGTTGATTCCTAGATCCTCGTGGATCTAGGTTTCAGACCCACCTTTATTTTGTTGTGGCATGTCTGCTAGGAGGAGCAGGATTAGAATTTTTCTGGTGAGTGGTCATCTCCCTTGAACAGTAGGACTTAGATGATACAGAAACTGGTAGAGATATGGCTATTTACTTAATTTCAGATTAGTAAAATGTGAGAAAGATGAGTTATACAATGCTAGAGGATATGTCTTACAAAAAAAGTGTCACAGAGGTACATTCTTTCTGTAGCAAAGCTGCTTGAAATGGAACTAGAAGTTCCAGAAAATATTTTGCCCCCAGTCAACTTGAAATTACTGGAATATCTGAGTGTTGCTGTCTTTCTGTTGCAGCTCTGAAAGACCTCACACAAATTGCAGTTTAAGTTTCCCAGAAACTCATTTTCATTCTTAACATGTCTCTCTTAGGCCTTTCTGAATATATCATGAACATGCGGCTGCTGATGCGCCACATCTGCTCAAGTAGGCTTCAGTGACCATGAAGGATGCGCTCTGAAGCTCAGCCTAGATTGATATGAGGGACAGAAGACATAAACAGAAGGTAACGAATTCTCTACTATCACAAGCAGTTACAGGTTCTTTTTTCATATTGACTGGTCTGACTGTAGAAGCTGTTAGAATGTCTCTTTTATTTGATAGGCAGTCCCCAAACCCCACTGCTGAAATAGTCTGCAGAAGTCAGCTCCTGGGTTCTCTAGGAACAGAGATTTGGGTAAATTTCCATACAGAAACTGGGCAGCTCGAAAACTCTTCTATGTTGCTGCCAGCTGGCATCCTAAAGGACTGCTGGGGAGCAGAAGGACACAGGAATCCCAGATTTCAAATGCAGTTTGCCTGTCCCCAGTTGCCTGTGATCAGAGTGTACGCAGCTCTAGAGGAAGTCATCACAAGTGCTCTCTTAGTACCAGTAGAATTCAGGAGACATGTTTTGTACAGATTTCTAAAATTCATGATTATTTTTAATGGAAAAATAACTAGAATTTCAAAATATTTACCTATTCTGTGAAACAGAATTATCTTTCTTAGCCTGTAGGTATATTAAAATAGAAACCTACACATTTTCCTTCCAAGAGCAAATAAAGTTTTTATAATTCATTCTGAGATTTAGCTATTTTAAGTTTTGAAAAGAATCACCCTTGAGAGGGCAGAAACATACAATCTCATTAACTTTGAAAGTATAGGTCAATTTGGTGAAGTGGCAACTACTAGGGTGTGGATAGCTGAAAGTAGAAAAGGCTTTCTTAACCTTACTGTTAAAAAAAATGGAAAAAAAAGAGAGAAGAAGAAAAGGAAAAGAGGAAAATAAAAGTATTTACTTGTAATTTTCCACTCTGTGTAGGTGGCAGAGGTCTGCAGAAGCACAGATCACTTGAAAATTTTTGCAGCTATGAGTGGATGTGCTGATCATGCTAGCATGGTCTCTGTAAGCTTGCTCCCCAGAGTACTGATTGCTACCTTTGTTCATTAACAGAGGCTGTGTACTGGATATGAAGTTTACATAAAATAAAACTTCATCACAAGTGATTTGGAGTAAACCTGAATACTACTATCTGGTAAGAACTGCTGCAGGATATGAGAAGCAGAGATATATTTAACAGAACATAAGCTGGTGGTGCAGTTTTATTTCAATTGTTTTGCTTTGGTTCTGCTTTTAATTTTTCTAGACTTCTTTGTTTAATTCTATCTTACTGCAGAACACTGCTGATTGATTGAGAGTTCTGTGTAATTGTGGGGGTTTTTACATGGGAAACAAAATCTGTTTCCCTCCCTTTTTTAATTTCTTGCTTATGGAGACAGTAAAATGTCACTCAGTCCTTGTACCATACTGCAAAACAATGAATTGCTTGGTATTGTGCGTATATTGCTTCTTCTTACTGTATTTATTTAATTTTATTTTCATTTCCAACATACAGCAGTGTTTCTGTCTATATTTTGGATGCTGATGATTGGCAGTGGGCATAGCTCGTATTTCTTCTGCTGAAATGGAAAATAGCTTTTGATGGAAACCACTTAGGATCAATGTTAACATGTGGTTTTCCAAAAAGAATCACTAAAATCCCTAGCAAAATGATAAAGATATATTTGACATAAATAAGTGAATATATTTGCTATATACTGAATATATTTGCTATGAGTTACTAATCTAGGCAGCCATACATACCAGACAGGAAGTTAACTTAGTGGTTTGTTGGTTATTCACTTGGTTGCATATTAAATTGCAAGTATGGCATCATACAGGAGACTGTACTACCTTTATATTTGATTTACTACGCTGTTTATTCACTCTGTTAAAAACAAGTAGTTCATTTTGTTAGAGTGTTTGTTGTTAGACTCTTTATGACAGGTGTACTGGCCACTTGGCAGAATTTCACCATTTGGAAATACCAGAATAATGTTTAAATAAAGTAAGAAACCTCCACAGCAAATTTCCATTATACTGACTACAGTCATGTCTTTATTTTGGATAATATGGTAAATTCTGATTCTTCATTATTTAAAATAATAATAATAATTCAAAATAATCACATAACTAGAGATTACTAGCATTTCTGCAAGTCATTTGGAAAAGAGGTCTGCAGTATTTTATTCAGCTTTGTATTCAGAAAAGGTGGAGCCACTGTGTTTTAATATAAAATGTTAGTGACTCCTTTTCAAAGGTTATTTGTTCCATGATGAAGTGATATAAAATAATCCTAGAATGTTTGATACATAGTTTGACTTGACTTTTCTTCTTTTTATAAAAATTCCTTGAGAGAGTATGCAAAATGCATACTGTAGTAATGCAGGCACATTTTCCTGTGTTATTTTACCATTATTTTTAATTAGCTCAACAACTGGCTTGAATTTTACAGTGTATGCCTGCTATTAATGCCATTCTGCTCATAAATTCTGACCGCAGTTGTGTTTCCTGTGCCAATTATTCTTTCACATCGTTGATCAACAATCAAAATGATCAGATGTTTGGAAAACATGACCTATCAGCAAGGAGTGAAAGAACTGGGGTGAGTTAGAGAAGATGGAGTAGTGCATAACAACAGTCTCAAGTGTCAGCTTGCAATCTTTGTAAAGGTTGCAGAAACAAAAGGGAATAAACTGTTCTTGTTCCTGCTAATGAATATGGAGAAATAGCAGGTAACAATGGAAATTCAGATTAAATGCAAGAAAATTGAAAGGAAAGAGTTGCAATGGGTTATCTCTGAAGGCAACTGCAATGGGTTATCTCTGAAGGCAATTTCATCTCCACTATTGAAAGTTCTTAAGATTGATCAGAAATGGTTTAAAAATAGTTGGCAGAGTTACAAAAGCATGCCCGGTATTGAAAAAAAAATGATTTGTCCTCAGATATTTATTTCATTATTTTTAGAGAAATGTATGAGAACAACTAGAGTAAAGGTTATTTAACTAAAATTGATAAAGTTACGAGGTAACTTACTCCCATCTTAATATATATAGGCAAACTGGCATTATTTCAACAAGTGAGATTTAGAAAAAAAACTTATCAGATGAAGCTGATCATTAGGGAATTTTTCTGAAAACTTTTTGTTTTCAGAAATATTTGTTTCAGATTAGATGGAACAGACACTTGAATACTGGAGGCTATCTGTGCCAATGAGTGCCTTAAGTACTGGGTAATTTGATATATTTACTCACTCCACTAGTTACCTGCTTATTCAAAGATGTAGAGTTTTGAGAACTTTAGCAATGCTTAAGTTTTTAGAAAATTTTGGAGAATATATATAGAGGCTTTGGGGCCTCTTTTGATAGAAGCTTAGGTGCTGAGGGAATTTATATGACTGTAGGACAAGCTGAAAGTTTCTAGGGTATTAACATCTAGAATCACCTTATGAACTTTAGCAGAGGATGATGAGAGTTAGGTCTAATGAGTAGAATTTCCTAAGATATGTATTCTTTACCCGATGGTTGAACTGAAAAGCTTTGGAAGGGAAGTGGGAAATTGATTCTTGCTAAATGGAAACAGCCTCCCTTCCTAAAAATATTCTACCTGAAGAAAAACATTAGCTTTCTTAAACTAAGCAGTTTTCAGGAATGGTTGTTCACACAATATCATTCACTGTGACTTCACTGGACTCAAAGTAGCTTGTTAAACTGCCATAATCCAGTTTACTGGTATGCGTATCCCTGAATGAAATAGTAGTTTAGGCTCCAAATAGAGAGAGATCAAATAGTTGTAAATAAAAAATACATAAATTTAAAAATTCATCTCTTTTTTTTTAAGTAAGATCATGTTTCTTTTACAGAACATCTAACTTTCATTCATTTACAAAGACTGAATGGAGCCTGTTTTTCCTGAGCCCAGAAGAATCAAAGCAGTCACCATTCTTCTCTCCTAGCTCCTTCTAGGTGTTGGGGCTGATGTGGGACTTTTCATTGTCCTTTCTGTGTTCCCTACTGTTTGTTGCTTCAGTCAATGATAGAAATGATACGAGCTTCCCTCCTCCCCTGTCTCCTCCTCCTCTCCTAAAGACACTTGGGAATCTTTCTGTCAACATGGTTGAAAACCATGTTGAGGAGTTCCATGCTAGTTGATTTTCAGAAAGTACCTTAGCAGTTCCTTGAAAGCTACAGCTCTTACACAGAAGAAGAGTCATGACTGCTTCAAGCTTCTGTCACTGTAGTTAGGATGAATATAAGCACCAAGCTGAGAGATCTTGAAGTTTGTGACTGATGTCATGTTCATTAACATTTAAGGCATATTGGACTAATGTAGACATAGCTGGCAAACAATAGGGTTAAAGAATTAAATGGAAAGTTTGGTGTTTACATGAATTCCAACAGACATCACCAAGTCACTCATTTAAATAATTTCACAAGAAAAAAATGTTGCTTTAAAGGAAAGCATTCTACTGAGTGACTCATGATCTCTAGATAAGAATCAGATTTTTTTTTGTGCAGATAATGCTGACCCAAATCAAGTTCTAACTGACTTCAGGTTCATGAATAATTCTGATGAGGATGAGCTGTTGAATTACAACTATGTTAGGCTTAAACAGAAATACAAAATTTCTGTGAAGCACTGAGGTTTGTCTTTTGTACAAGGCTGATAATGATACATAGAGCAGAAGAAAATGAATTGCTTAGAAAAGAAGTATCCATCACTGATTGTGTGGGTATTAGCTAACTCTACTCATAAATCTTACCATATAAAATGCTCTGGCTCCTGTAGAATTGCAGCCTGCCTGTTAGAAAAAAAAAAAAGAAAAAAAAGAAAAAAAACTTTTTGTAGCTTTTACTTGCAACAAAAAGAAGGGAGTGAATAATATCCTTCTAGCAGAATCCTTTAAATACTTTCACAGACAGATGTGAAACACTGATGGGAAAATATCACCTGATTTCTTGGAGTGTCTGTCTGCAAAAGCGAGAGGTTACAGAATTTCAGTCTTGCCAATTTTACAAGCAAAACGGCTCAGAAAAGTGAGTGTTGTAATTAGAAGGCTTTCTCTTAACTGACAGTTACCTCAAAAGTATTGACAGGAGCTCTTCTGAACTGTCTACTATACAACTTAATAGACATCACATTCCCAAAGGCATGATGGAATTCTGATTGTGACATGGAGCTGTGGACATGATCTTTACTGCTTGAGAACAGCAGAAAATATATAGGAAGCAAAATATATATACTTACATAATCTTTATCATTTTAACAATCCTTTGTGGTAGTCAGTCTTCGTGATCCTTGGAAGTTCCTAAGAAAATGTGAATGGGTAGATAAGAGGGCCAACATCAACTGCCAATTCTGTGATGGAAGGGTAGTCTACACTCCAGCTGTCTTTTCCCTCTACTGAAATAAATACTGTAATGCAGGTTCCAGTCATATTTGTGCTCAGACCTTTCTCTGCTAAGATTACATTCGGCAGCTCATAATCAGAGAAAGCACCAGGTGGATTCTCCCAAGGCAAGGATTCTAGTCTAATTCATTTACATGCATCAAGAATAGTGTCAGGAACCCTATTAGAAAATTATGTTTGTAAATGTCTGTGCAGTTGCGGATCATTCAAAGAAAGACCTGGAGATAATGATACCTCATTATTCAGCAGCCTCAGTAAACTTTGTCTTAACAATTATCATTTCAAAGAATAAGGTTATGTACAAACCAGCATCAAACAAACAGTGACATTATGTTGAGGAAAACATCAAGATCAATAATAAGTACACAGTGAAAAATTCACCTTTCTGTGAGTCCTCACAAAAACACACTTCGAAGATGAAAATACTAAACTGCATATACAAAAGGTTAGCACTTCACACACTGATCTAAAAAACTGTGTTGAAATAACATGGCTTTGGCCCTTGTGTGGTGGTAATATTCAGCAGTATTTCATTGAGTAATATTGCATTGCCTTGTTTCTTATTCTAGATGATGAGGCACAGATCTGTTAATCATAAAATGCTAGTCAGAGGTAAGGTGGGAGCTTCATCATCTTGTGAAAGTTGTTACATTTAATGTCCACATTCCCATTTAGAGTAAGAAAATGCAATTCTCTTCTCAGGCTGAATTGTAGCAGATACCAAGGAAACACGGCATAAGAAGTGGCTTAGGGATGCAGCCCAGAGTGTTTTATTGCAGCAACATATGTGCATGGGTTAGACCTCATTTAATTAAGAGCTGCATCTTAGTGAGTGCATGTATGAAAGGGAGTGCTTTTCTAGTTTGGGTTTTTTTTTTCTACTTTTGATTAAGCAAAATCAGAAAGCCAAGCAACCATGCTAAAGCAAAGTACTTCAATACTTCATTGTGTAGGATTCCATGTTTTTATACATGAACAATACTACATTAAAGGAATTTATAACACCATAGACTATTTTTCATCCTGAGGTGACATGCTTGATTATTAGTTTACTGCTCAGATCAAAAAAAAAAGATAAATTTGATAGAAATTTTGAAGTAGCAAAATACAAAAACTGCATTTGTTCTGACATGTGATAGTCAATCAGATTAACAGATGACACTAATAAATAATGAGCAGTCAGCTTTCTGAGTAGATGGAAAGTGTATGTGAGGGTAATGTCAGTATAGAGAAACCCTGAGGAGAGTATATAAGGCAATCGATGTATGTTTGAGACACTGCCAAAGGGGGCTGGCATGCTTGTAGTCATGGTATAGAGCCTGAAGGATTATAGCTGCTGATTGTACCAAATATTGAAAGTCCATACTAGACTGTAGCTGTCAGAAACAGTCATCTTTATAATACTGTGCAAAAGGAAACAGTAATTATATTTTCTGCAGCATTAAATGATCTAGCATTATCCACCTTTGCAAAGAGGTTCTTTTCACAGCTATCTATTTCATGTCTTTGTCTTTCTAAACAACGGGAGTTCCTTCTTCTCCCTAAACAGCATTTATACCTCATTCTATCTCTCACTATATTTGACATGTATGTAAATCATTACTGTAATATGTATTGATATTTTCTTCAAAATCCACAGATAGAAGAAAAATATTTACATCCTTCGCACCACAGTGAAATAAAGGAGGGGAAAGGTATGCTCACTAAGAAAAAATAAAGCTTTACAGATGTATTCTATGTCATTTAATGTAGAATGAATAAAGGTAAAGGAAAGGGAGAAATATACAGCGAAAACATGACTGTTGGTAAGCACAATTTTTGTTTACACTGAAGTCTTAAATATTCATATCTCATTGTGATCACATACTGGTGTTCCCCCCAAAACTGAAAGAATATCTATGTGGTTGATGCTATTTATGTCTTTGTTTAACAAAAATGTGTGTGTGATCTAGTTAAACAAAACAGAAGGGAGGGATAGAATTAAGGGAGTCTAGGCAGTTCGCTAGCACAGAATCACAGAATCACAGAACGGTTGAGGTTGGAAGGGACCTCGAGAGATCATCTAGGCCAACCCCCTTGCTCCAGCAGGGATACCCAGAGCACATGGCACAGGGTGGCGTCCCGGTGGTTTGGAAGATCTCCAGAGAAGGAGACTCCACAGCCTCTCTGGGCAACCTGTTCCAGGGCTCTGTCACTGTGGAAGGATGGCTTGAAAGTGGGAAATGAGAGAAAATCTAGGGCCTAACAGAAATTTTGTCATTAGAGAAGCTTGCTTGGGGTAATACACAGTTGCTGCTTCCAGGATGGTTGGTTTGCACGGACTCTGCTCCCCCACAGTTCCCTAGGCAGCACAACCTGCCCTCCTCGCGTCTGCAAAGGGGAGTAACGGAGGCTGGAGCGGAGTGAAGACACCGCGGCCGAACCCTGCTGCACTCCCTGTGCAGGGCCGCACTGATAAGCCGCACAGTAGCTGCCCCATGGGAGATATACGATAAGATGTCCAGTGCTGAGCCAGCAAAAGTGGCTAATCACTCCTTTCGGATGAACTTTGCACATTATAAACTCATTATAATGTCAAAACACACCTCCATCCCACAAGTTATATCCCCCGAGGTATGACCACTCCTCAGTGGGTGTGCGCTCTAGATTTTCGATTGACTGTACCTTTAAATGAAAGCGAGAAACTTTTTCCCCAATCAATAACAATATTAAGTATGACTATAGTCACTCAAACTCCACCTGAATGTAAAGAAAAGTAGAAAAGGTCAACTCAGGAGGAAAAGGAAGAGGGAAGAATCCATCCTACCTCCTGGATCAGTCGATGGGCTGATCCCCCTTTCCTCCACTCGGGTCGGAATGCCGTCTGAGGAGACTCCAGACTGAGAACCCTCTCCCAACTTCTGGGGTGAGTGATGATTGCACACTTGTACATCAGAGCTAGCTAAAACCCCCACTCTGTAATAGAGAATTTCCTATACTGACATCCGAAACCTGCTTTGTAAATGTTGCATTTGAATAAACCATGCTGTTTGTGAACTCGACTACTTGATTGAGGGGGGTGATTGGACCTGCGGTCCTCAGACTGTTCATGAATCCGATACTGCCAGAGTCAAGCTGATCACACTATTTGAGAACTCAAATAGTTCCTTCCTAGGAAGGCAATCAGACCTACAATCCTCAGACTGTGAATCCGATACTGATTTGATATCTCCTTCCCCTGCCACCACCACTACGGCTTTCAAACTGCAACATTTCACAGTCACTCTCACAGCAAAGAAGTTCTTCCTCACATGGAGGTGGAGCTTCCTGGGTTCGACTTACACCTGTTACCCGTTACCCCCTCATCCTGTCACCAGCCACCACAGAGCCTGGCCCCGCACACCTACAATCACCCCTCAGGTACTTGAACATGTTTATCAAGTCTCTTCTCAGCCTTCTCTTTTCCACATTTAACAGGTCCAGCTCTCTTAGTCTTTCCTCATACGACAAATGCTCCAGTGGCTCTCCGCTGGGCTCTCTCTAAAAGCTCAATGTCCTTCTTGTACTGAATTAACAAACCAAATATATAAAACTCTGGTAAAAAATCACCAGGCTTCAGTCTGGGAACATGCCAAGTATCCAACAGAGAGCTGAATTAAGTAGAAATTAGTAAAACCTTTCCAAAAAACCCCACAGAAAAAAAAAAATATTTGAGTCTGGGTAAGCAGAAGAGGAATTCTGGTTCTGGTTTGGAAAGCAGGTGTATTATTATGTAGGAGAAACAGTAGAGGAATGTACTGGCAAGGGTAAGAATTGATACTTAGGTATGAGCAGAAAATAAACAGAAGATATCCTGTAATCTATCCAAAGAGTAATTTGCTGTTGTATGTAGGTGAAACTGAACTACTTGCTAGCAGGCCTACAAATTATGGTTAGTGAGCTGCTGCTGACCAACCAAAGTTAGAGCAGGAAACTTCCAGTGTAAGCATACATATAGTACCTCTGTTCAGGATGAGTGAAACTACACTTGCAAGATCAGAAATTGCCATGTTGTCAAGGCTCCATATAGCAAATAAGAGTTGAAGGCGTTATAACATGGCATTTACAAAGGATTAGCAACAAGATGAGATCTGAGGACTAAAGATGCACACAAGGGTTGTTTACCCATTTTGAAGCTGGATAAATCTGATAGTGTTACTTTATTTTCTAGGTTACTGATCACTGCACGACTTGCATTTTTTACAAATATGCCTCCATGATGAGTGTATAAATGACCAAAGTGATTTACCTCTCAAGAGTTTCTATCACCAAACATTTTGTGCTCTTTGTACCAGTACAGGATGGCACAACACTTTTATATTGTGTTTATGAAAAGATAACAGCGTATGTGGTAAAACGAAATGCATTTGGACTAAGAAAAACCCTGATCTCAAGTTGGAGTTCCAAGCAAAATCTTCAGTTTTTAAGAATATGTATTTTTAACTAAGCCTTACCATGATTATTGGAGATGTTCAACTATTTTTTTATATTTTTGAAGAAGACAGTACAGAAGATATCTGTATATCATCCTGAGCTGTTGTATTGAAGAGAGAACATAGTGCAGTCCCCAGGGCACCACAGAACACAGCATATAGTTTATATATATCGAAAAGAAATAGCAGGAAAATTTCCCCCTGGCCAGTAAAATAATAAAAAAAAAGTCTTACTACTCCATTTGAAACAAGATCTATTTCTAAAAAATTGACTTTTTGTTTTCTAAAAATATCTTATTTTACCCAAACCACAGTTTTTCATCAACATTCTGGTGGAATATTCCATGTTAGATCTGTTTGCCAGTATATCTCATATGGTGCCATCCAGCAAACTAGAAGTCTGGAGCTTGATACATATTCCATAAAAAAAATACTAAAAAAGATTTTTTTTTTTTGTTTCATGAAGCCTGTAAAAAGCAAAACACATTAGAAAAAGTGTATTTTATAATTTTCCAAATTTTCTCTTTCTTGTCCAATTCATTTCTCAGCATCCATGCTATCTTTTCTCCTACAGGGTAAATGTGGGTTATGTTTGATAAAGAATGAAGTAAAATGCAATTTCAGGGAATGATCTTTAAACTGACAAGATTGTCTTACCTACTGGCTTTCCAGAAAGTTTTTCATGGCTCTGGTTTTGAATAAATGCTGTTTGCTCACAGCTGGGAACATTGTCAGCTTCGCATCTCCTTAGGTCTTTAGAGTCCTGGGAAATGGAACTAAAATCAAGTGTTATTGGTTATACCATGCTATGATTTGGAAGCCTGGTGAATGTGAGACAAATTATATGATATTGGTACACAAGTCACTTTTCTCATATACAGTAAATTGCAGCACAAAGAGTGCATAAAAAGCAATTATGTGATTTGTGAACCAGACTCTTGACATATTCAGAAATTACTAAGGTGAATTACTTCTTGGATTGTAGGATAATTATAGCACCAGTCGTCTTCTCATCAACAACGTAGTCCTCATACAGGCACAATTGCAATGGAGTGCTGTATTTTTATATGTGGCCCACACTCTAATTAGCACATTCTAATTTCAAGCTTAAAAGAAAACCACACGAAACATATGGCTTATAGCATTTTATTGTTAACAACTAAGCTGTATGTCTCACTGTGAGACAAAAAGCCAATCTTTCTTTTCTTTGATTCAGCCTTGCTCCCTGTTTTTCTATTTCTATCAGATAATTAAATAACCTAAACAAGATGAAATGAGTTACTTAATTTCTTTAGGAATTAGAGGTAATTTAGGTTTGAGAAACTACTTTCTGAGTATTTGAATGTTTTGTTTATAACAGCTTAGTTCAGCTTGTTTGTTCATCCATTTCTTTTCATCTGTACAGTTTAAAACCAGTCAATGATGTACTGAATGATTTCTATATTTAATGCGGAAAAGTGCCTGTTTTTATTTTTGCAGTTAAATGCTGCACACTTTTCCTTTTTTTTTTTTTTTTTAGTTTAAGCAGCATGCTAATAATATTAGACTCTCAAGCTGAGAATATTGCTACTAGCACTCTAGGAGCATGCTAATTATTTGGATGGAGGTTATGAAGGCTAGCTAGAGACAGATTCTGATATGATAGGACAGTTGCAATATTCATAATTTCCTTTTCTTGCTCCTTTATTATCTTTTTTTTCCTCAAATACTCACTAGTCCGTATCATAGCTCCAACGAAGGGTAAGATGTCTTCATTTTAGCAAAGATTTCTTGGCAGATTTCTGTGGTGTAAAGCAGATGGCAGTGCTCCTACTGTCTCTTCAGAAGTGAATACATTAAGGGTAGTGCCCCACTGGCTCTTTGATGAGATGGGTCTGAAATCATCAAAGGCTGGCCCTCTTCTTTCCATCAAAAAGTGTAAGCAGAGCCTATAGAGACCACTGTCTATGGAAGACGATAACAGTAATTAGCCTCTATGATAGATAAAACTTCATCCTCTGATGATCAAAGACAGCTGAAATTACGAAATTATATGTGGTGGGGCTGCAATATGAATAAAATGCAGCAGCTTTTTAGTATCTCTAGGATCTTGTTACATAGAGTGTTAACTCAGTTTTAAGTGCATTTAACGTTAGTTTAGTTGCTTATTTCAGGCATTGGGGCTTATTTGTGTTAATAACATTTCTCTATTTAATCAATTATTTATTCTAAATGCAAAATAATGACTTGATAAAAGTAGGAAAGATGAGTACAAGAAAAAAAGATTTTTACTATCTTTTTGCTTTTCTTGTTCCTTCCGTCTTTTCAATTCGTGAACATTTTCTTTTCCTTCTTTTCCTGAACCTTTCCTACCCTCTCATATCTGTACCAATATTAATAGAAGTGGCACTCTCTAACTTTCTGGGGAGAGGTGAGTCTCCCAGAGATTTCAAAGTCCCTTCCATCCACAAAGCAGTCCACCCAGTATAACTCATAAACCTACTGTAGTTCTTGTCACAGAACACAGAAACTTAATTCCTCTGCTAACAGCAAAATTTTCTCTTCAGTGAGGCAAAGGCCTCAGGTATAGAAATGTGTTCCCATTCAGCATTTTTTTTTCCCTAGAAAATTAAGAGTTCTTAATCTGGTGATCTGACTCAATAGCTTTTAACTATTTCAGATTAATCCCAGATTAGAATCCTCATCTTTTAAGTAGAGACATTGCTGGAATTTATTTTTGATATCAGCATTGATATGACATTTCTCTACACTCTTGAGATATTTGCAGTTCCAAAGACACCCACAGCTGGGTGTCTTGCAGAGCATGGGTAATGTGTGCTTTCTTCTTGGAATAGATGCATATGTGTACCTCAGTCTGTCAGGAATGTAATGACTGAGGAGCCTCAGAGATGGGGATATTGTGCACTGCGATTCTAGAGTTTCCAAATCCTGTGTTGCATGCATACTGCTGGTATCCCTCCTGGGATCCCACATAGCCAGAATGCCGGGCCCAGAGCTGAAAGGCAATCCACTGAACAGGAAAACCTTTAGAGCTAGGATTTTAGGAAACTCTGTCATCAGACTGAGCTCTTTTCCTCTGCATTGAACTGTCAGCGATTCCATGTTCTGACTACAAGGTGGTATCTAATAGCAGCAGGGACGGGTAGTGATGGACTGATGACACTCATTACACCGACACAACTATTTCATGAGCAGATATTTGATAACATTTCAGATTTCTTCATGCTCCGTTATCAGTACTCAAATATGCTTTCATGTATGCAGTACTTAAGCAGCGTTTCTTCTCCCTGATCCTTCACAGAAGTCCTGGAAAGGCCCAGGCAGAGCGAGAGCAACCTGCAACCCTGAGCTGGGGAGGAAAAAGGCCAGCAGCTCTGCTGGCTGAACCCAGCTGTACCCTTGCAAGTTTGTAAAATATACACAGAGATAGAGAGTATCTGACTTCTGGTTAGTTTTAACTAAAAAAAAGTAGGATACCATTGTCAAAACTGAGCTTAAAAAATTGAGTCATTGGAGTCATTAGTAACTCCTACGTGAAGAGAGTGAGATGTGAAAATATAGTTTGAATTTTATCCACCTAAACTTAACTGAAATCTGACATTAGGCATTTATTTCCTGATTTGAATTGGATTCTAAGCTTATTTTCAAATTGTTTTAGGATCTTTTTGAATGAAGCATCAAAATAAATCTCAGTTAAAAAAAAAAAAAAGGAAACAGTCTTTGAGAGTTATCTTCTAGTCCTGATAATGACCTCTGACACAAAACACCAGACACAAAACACCACTTCTCTTGCTGCTTTCAGACAATAATAGCTATGTATTATTATTACTGTACAAAATAAGAAAATACAATATGTTCCATAGGGGAATAATTCTTGTTGCCAAGGTGACCAAGTAGATAGAGAACATCCCTAATATATAAGTAACTTCAAAAGAGAATAGCAAGACAGAGGGAAAGAAAGAGGTAGAAGAATGTTGGAGTGCCATGAGGTATATGCAAATTGTATTATACAACTAATAGAGTTCTTGTTTCAGGCAAAAAAGAACTAGTTTGAACTTCAAAATTGCTAGTATTTTGGATCAAAGTCCAGTTCATCTCACAGTATGCTTAATTTTAATTGTCTAGCTAGTCCTCTTGGAATCAAAAATTATTTTATTGGTTGTAAAATATTTATGTGCTGAAGTGATTTGATGAAAAGATAATCTTTTCTAGCATAATTTTGCATCTAAACTAATGAGTGGAAAAGATGGTATTATGTGAGCAAGCAACAAATATTTGTGCAATGTCTTTTCAGTTCTGGCTACCGATTTCTTTTTGAGTTGTAATCTTAGGCATGTTTCTGTCTCTTGGTTGTGTATAGCACGTAGTCTGCTAAACAAAGGCCACATCAAAGCGAACTCAAGGGCAGCATCATCAGAGAAGTGAAGGACTCAATTAATTAGAGCTTATGATTTTGCACGACTATAAACATTCCTTATCTTTCTTGTGATGAACTCCAAGTCACTGCAGGGAAGATGCAGTTGCTGCTTTCGAGTTATAACTTCCCTAAGTAAGTGGATATGCAGTTCTCCAATCATTTAACGCTCAAAGGAGCCGTAACGTGTAAACCAGGAAACATGAGATCACAGAGATATTTGTTTGTGGAGAATTTATCACAGAATGGTTGAGGTTGGAAGGGACCTCTGGAGATCATCTAGTCCAACCCCTCCTGCTTACCAGGGTCAGCCCCAGGATCTCATGGGCCTTCTTGGCCAATATAATTTTAGATTTCTGATCTAAATCTGATCTTAATTCATCTGGAAGTATCAATGCACAATGTAAAAATAATCTAAGAGTAGATGAGATTAAATGGTAGAATAGTTTCTTGCTATCTTAGTGGCTGTGATATAGTAAATATTTTCAAAGGTATGGCCATATGTAGTATGCTAATACATTTTGTATTAGTGACCTAATGACACATTCAATATCAGCACAATAGCCTAGAAATAGATTTTTGTTCACTGTTCTATTTCTATAATTGATGTGGGAAAGCCAACACATTTGTGCTGTTTGTGCTGTTGAGGAGGATGGGGCTGGCCTCTTTTCACTGGTGGTCACTGACAGAACCAGAGGAAATGGCCACAGACTGAAACATAAAAAGTTCCAC
>JAUBNY010001020.1:2292109-2309215 GCA_032275445.1 Crypturellus soui
GCAGGGGGGTTGGACTAGATGACCTCTAGAGGTCCCTTCCAACCTTAGGCATTCTGTGATTCTATGATTCTGTGATTCTTAATCATAACCAGTTATTTAATGGCAAGATCTTACCCATGCTAAAATCAGTTTGGCATTCAACCAATATTAAAACCTATTTGAGGTTTCTATTCTAGAAAGCATATTATAGAACAACTTCCTGAGAAAACATTGTAGGTGTTTGGATAGATAGCAAATAAGAAAGCTATCTTAAATCAAAAAGGTTCAAATAAATTGAGTCTCAGCCCAGTCTGAAGATATTCCAATCAGTGCGTTAATTAATGAGTCAAGAGAACTGCAAATAGTTTAGATAAACAGAGAAAAGTGTTGCATCAATTTTGACTGTAGAAGCAAATTAGATTTACAGCTGCAGTTATGTTTTGTAAGGAAATACATATAACAGGCAATACCAGGTAGTAGGCATATTTTTGGAATCCTGCTACTGTGTTTTCTTGAGTATCAGATTGCTTATTCTTTAATAAAGCTAATTAATTTTACTATATCTGATGCAAAGATAAACAGATTGTTTTAAGAGAATGTCTCCATAGCAGGATAACTGGCATTGCAACACTCCAGTGCCTAGGACAGCCCTCGTTCACACAGGGATGGCTGTTTGGTAGTGAAAAGGTATGATAGGGCTACCAGGCGCTCAGTTGCTCCTGAGCCATAACCAAGACCTCTGGCAGGAGCAGAGACCCAGAAACCCTCCTCCCATAAGGGCTAAATGAAAGTGGGCCCTTCTGCCTGTCAGTCCTTATCTAGACCTGATTTAGCTTAAAATGAAGCTTTTCAGCAGGCATGTATCTGAGCGATGACATTTGACACATCTTCCCTGAAGCATAGCTGCTTTTGTACTTTTCCCTGGGAATGGTTTTCAGATGTTTCATATACTAGCATCCATAAAACAGCTTACTGTTCAAGCTGTAGTGTTAAAGAGGGAGAGAACGCCTCGCCTATGCCTTAATTCCCCTCCTTGTAAAATCAGAATAAGGCAAGATTCAGAGTCCTTTATGTTGGGATCCAGCATATCCAGAGAGAAAAAATTGTGGCCTTGCCTTCGACAAACCTCTTTCAAGTTGCAAACTACCTTTTAGTAAACCTTAAAAGAAACTTTTTTTTTTTTTTAAGACAAAACTGTCGTACTATTTCAATAAAGCTGAAATAGAATAGTGAAAAATCTAAAGTGATCTTGTCTTCCATATGCTAACTAACTGTAATTATTCTTTATAATTAAATACTGAAAATATTTAATAATATTTAATTACAGTATATATACAAGAAGAAACCACACATTTTAGTCTGTGACTAGCTTTTGTTCCTATAGCAAAGAGTTAGTCAGGCTGAGTTATTTAACAGGTATCTACATGTGTTCTGCTGAACTGTTAAACAGTTCATGTTATTAACCCTGTTATGTGCCCTTCTTCACCTTCTGTGATTTTAGCTGATTGTCTTTTCTTCTTTTTCTTCATTTCTCTTCTGGCCTGTTATTCCTGTTTGTTTTTAAAATGTTCTATTTCATGTCTTTGTTTTATTATTATCATTTGCTTTTTGGAATTTTGTCTTTTATTATTACCATTAGCAATGCCTTTAATAAAACAGGAGTCAAATCAGTAGCAAAATTTTACCTAATACCAGTGAGACCAAAATTTTACTCTACACATATAACTATTTTTTTTCTTTTCCTTTTCCTCCTTGACCCGCTTCTCAAAAAAAAAAAAAAAAAAAAAAGAATCCTTTGAGGGGCTTTAAAACTAGCTATTAACTCATGTATTTTTTTTCCCTCTACCATATTTCTCAGTGGAACAAGGGAAGACACTGCCGGTCAATGAAGTACAATCTCCAGGAGACTCAGGGATCAACTAATGATACGAGACTCTCTGCAATGGAATTTGTCCTACACAAGTTTGCAGCAAAAGTGCTCAGCATGCAAAAAAAGCAGTACTGATCTTCCCACGTTAATTCTCATTCTATACTGTGTGCCATGTGATTATTTTGTGCATATACATGTGCCTATATCTTATAATATATCTTATAAATACATCTACACACTATTTTCAGTATGGTGTTTGATTTTTTTTTTTTATATATCTCAAGGACAGAAGATAGTCATAGCTATTTCACTTTTTTTTCTTTTCTTTTTTAGTGTCATTTAGTGCATTTAGAGCTTTACTCAACAGAGAATTTATGCATATGCTTAACTTAAAACAGAAACAGGTTCTTACTATTCTTTGTGATTTCAGGTTCATTTTCTACTATTTTACTTTCCTATATTAGTCCGATACTTTCTAACCATCCATTCATTGTAGGACAAAGCTGTACTTGTTTTGGTATTAACTAGCTTTCACTGAAGTCAACTTTGATTTTGATTTTTTTATGAATAAAGAAAGGAAAGTTTATATTTTGTACATAATTCATATGTGTGAAAACATTTTATACACACATAATTTTGGATAAGTTCTGGTGAAATTCAGTATAGTCTCAAACAAATGAGACTATGGAGAGGAACAGGCACAAAGTTTTCTTGCCTGTTTCATGTTCCTTTTATCTTTCACCCCAAACATAGACAAAGACAATTTTATCAAAGCTGGGCATTCTAGACCAGCGAATGCAGAATAAACAAACAAACAAACTCCATATGAAGTAATATTTCTGTTCCATGATGGTATTAACAAAGCTGGAGATTAATACTGAATGAACTACAAATTTTGAAGCTATCCTGAAAAACTTGTAGTGTGTGGGAGGGTCCTATCCTGTCCTGCAGGAGTAGATGACTGTTGGTATTACCTTGGAATTTAACACCTGTAGTTGCTAAAGGTGCCATGCACTCTCATTGCAACTTCTGTGTTGGGAGAGAAGGAAGAGCTTCTTCTGACAAGAAGCAAAAGATTTCTATTAATTTATATCAGGAAAATTATTATCCCCAATCTTTTGCAAAAGAGATTTAGCTGGAATAAAGAGTGGGATTTTTATGTGTTTAGAAAGTTAGCTAAGACTAATATGTTGAGTCAGTAACCTGGGTGGAAACATTGCTGTGTGGATGGTTTGTTCTTTGCTCACAATGTATATTTTATTTATCATTTTATATACTTTTTTCTTTTTTATCACAAAGGCAGTGATTGATCTAATTCTGAGATGTATTGCAGAGAAACTCTTACACCATTATCATTCTGACTGCACATCCTCCCCATCTCCTTCCCTCTCCCTGCCATTTTTTGTAGCCTTTCCTCCTGACAATACCTGAAATTACTGCATTCCAACACATATGTGAATTTTATATATTACATAACAAGGCTGAGGTCTTCACAGGTATA
This sequence comes from Crypturellus soui, assembly GCA_032275445.1. Lineage (NCBI taxonomy): Eukaryota > Metazoa > Chordata > Aves > Tinamiformes > Tinamidae > Crypturellus > Crypturellus soui. The sequence goes on from JAUBNY010001020.1 coordinate 2,295,460, forward strand.
TCCATGCTGCTACATAAAAGAAGGCTGGAAAGGAATTCTATCTATTTGATTGTCATCACCACTAGACTGTTAACCAGGTCCCTAGATCTGGAGTGTTTCAACTAGTCTTTTCTGAAGTTATACTCTGGTGTAGTTCTGGGAACAGGTCATTGCAAGAACAACATGACTGAGACTCTACCAGGTTTCTCTCTCCTTTCCACATAGTTCTGCAGTGGTAATCTAGAAGCCCTTGGCCCTCAGAAGCATCTCTATATACCTTCATGTGAAAAAAAAACATACCAAAACAAACCAAATCAAACCTAAACAAAAATAGCTGAGTGGGGTCCAGCATATTTTTTGTGTTATTTCAGTCACAAATTGAAACCCAATGAAAATGAAACCCAATTCTTATGTTTTTTGGCACAACATCAGTGTAAAACCAAGAGCTATAAAGTATGCACGTGACAAGTATGCACAACAAGAGACAATCCCTGATCTTTGTGAATACAAGCTCAAGATAGTCCTTCTGTGGACCACTTGGTCTTGGATTAGAGATTTGTGTCTGGGCAAATTTGTTGGTTTGAGGAGTACAACTTTTTCCAAAAGAATTCAAAAACTCTCCTGGTAAGACACTTGCTGTTTACTGAGACCCAAATTCCTAACTCATTACTGAATTTGGTTGAAAACTTTTATTTGGATGACAAATGAATTTAATTTTTATTCTAAAAATAAATATATACCTTTACTTAAAACTAACAGAAATGCCGAGTCTAAATTCTACTGGTTTTCTGCAGGAGAATATCTAGAACAATATCTCAGGAGGTAAAAGCCTATTGCAGCTTTGCAAAGCAGCACATTTGGGTAATTCCGTACTATAAAGCACTGTGACTTATAACCTCTGTGTTTTGAATTCATAAAGAGATTAGGGGAAGACTCATTTGGGGACTCATTCTTTTTCATTACCATTAGGAGTGGTATGTGGTATTCCCAAATAGAAGATAAAGAAATGGTGAAATCCAAAAATGTCTGCATAAATAGTAAATAAAGTGCAGTCAACTCGAGTCTTAGAGCAACAACAACAACTTCAGGTTGCAGACCTTCAGTAACCTCCAGAAATCTTGGCTATAAGTTAAATGTAGGCATTTGGTTTATTCCTATTTTGTTTCCTAAGCCTTTTTTTAAATATAAATCTAAGTACGCAATGTCCAGTTAATGATCAGTTTGGCTGTTGAATGTAGGGGAGGCAGAAAAGAATTCAGTACCTATTAAAATTCTTATGAAAAATATATAAACTTTTCAACCATAATAATATGGCTATTTGAATTTGCCATCAGATAGCATTATCCACTCAGTGTTGCATGCCCAGGTTTAAGAGCTCGAAAAGCATCCGTCTAAGAGATTCCAGAGTCATCCATTAGGACAATTGACTCTTTGTCCAGCCTCTCGTTTAGTTGTGGCATCATGCCTTTCACTGTGTTAGTGGATATTCTTTAAGGTATGTAGTAGAGAAAAGCTAAATTTGCAGCTGTAAAAATACATGAGTAGATACTTGGATACTGGAAGATGAATCCAGGTAGGATGTGGGTGGAGATTATCATAGCAGAGGGAGTGAAACTGTCAGACACTTTGTGGTCTTACAGATCAATGTTTTCTCTGTTCTGATAAATAAAGCTGGTAAAAATTTATTTTATGACTAGTAATTCTGATAGAATACTGAGCCTCAAGAGGCCTGAAACTAGTCAAGATTGAATTTGGTTAATAGTTATAGTCTGAACAAAGAGGGGCAAAAGAATTTTAAAAATGTCACAACATATCATTTTGACCTTTATGAAATGAAATGTTTCATTTCAGAAATGCCCAACCATTTCATTTTGACATTTGTAAAATGAAACTTTGACTTTTTGTTTCAAAATGGCATTTTTTACTGCTTAAAAATTGACCTACACTGTTCAAATAGTAAGAATCTGAGATAAAATAAAATGCTTTGAGTTGAATATAAATTGTAATTTTCCAGAAAGACCAAGTCCCACTTTTCTGGTAATTATTTTCCATACTTGTTTGTGTTTTCTTCCTCATTCCTACTTCCCTCAGCTTTACACTAACCTGAAAAATCTGTGCATCCCTGTAGTCTAACTCTTTTTTTTTTTTCCCCAGTAAGTATTTTTCCTGAAGCAATTTCATTGATTTTTTGTTTGTTGTGTTTAAGCTATTCTAAGAATTGTCTTGTCGTTACATGCTCACCTTTGTACTGCCTGCTCCTTTTTAACAGTATATTCAGAAGCCACGAAAACATGATATTCTAATTCCAAGACTGTGTCTGCTGCAGCAGAAAAAGAGGAAGAAGGTCTGGTCAAGGAATGTGCATGTCCACCTCTTAGAATCTGCATCGAAGGCAACCATTGAAGAACATGCTTGGTCTGCTTAATCTCAGAGTTTTCAATGAATATGTTAAACTTGACATTGATTTTAGAGAACTTCCTGATTTCCTGAATTAAAAGGCCTCCCTAGTTACAAAGAAAATGAGGATGTTTAATAGTTCTGTTGTAAACGGGCCATGGCCAACAGTCTTCTTTAATACAGTCTTGGAAGTGGGTTTCTCAAACGTTTAGATTTTTGATTCCAAAGAGGACCCAAGTATCTCATGCTCAGCGGCATATAGGCAATATGGATGTACCTTGATCAAAATCAGTTTCTGAAAGTATAACTACAAATGAATGGCCGAGTAGTATAGCTCAGTAAATTCACCTGGAATGGACAGTAGCATATTTGATATGCAGACTTTTGGCATCCTATATTTTTATGAGGGTAGTACACTGATACCACAGTTAAAACTGATTTTGTGTGATATATACGGTCAGGGAAGTGCTGTAGGTGGTCAAGCTACTGCCTCAGCAGTAAGGATAGACAGGGAAATAAAGATACAGGTATAAACAAATTTCTCTAAGGTGATGTAGCAGTATAGTGGTCCTTATGAGGTGGAAAAATCTAGTTAAGTTGTTTCAAAGTAAAGTGAAAAACAAGAGTTTGAAAGGAGAGGTTTCACATTTTGAAATGGGAAGTTTTAGAAAGAGCCTCATAGAAGTTTGGAAGCAACACTGAGCATAACTGATCGAATTTGGAGAAAATATATCTTACTAGAGACTTCACATTTTTAGTCATGTGCCTTAGAGAAAAAAGGGAACAAAAATTTATCCAGGAAACTTTTTTGATAAAAAAATGAATCCCTTATGGATTCAGTTCTATGACACAATATATTCTAGAACAGATCTGCTTCAAGGATCTAATCTGTCCTCCAAAAGAATAGTAAACTATTCATGACTGGCACAAAATAAAATATTTTAAGTCTAAAGAAAGTCTTGGCTACAACCTAATTTTATCATATTACTTGTAGAAATATTTGTGACTGTTTCAGTAGAAGTCAGAAGCTGCAGCCTCAGAGCTGAGATAGCTGATCACATAAAGATTATTGGAAATTGGTGGCATCTTGCCTTAGACTGTGTACATACTTCAAATCCAGGTAACTCAAAGATAGCAAGAACTGCTGGCAAATGCATGGCATGCCAGAGTTTAATTTTAGTGAAATAGCAGTTGATGTTTCAAGCTTTGGATGGCCTTCATAAATGGTAGAGAGCTAAATAGAATACACACGGTTGGTAAGTGATTCTTAAATTACTCATGCAGCTGATGATCTGATGATATTTAATCAACCTATGAATACAAATGAGATATTCTTATTGTTTACATGGTGCCATTGATTATGTCTCTGTCAATCTTATGATAACTAGCTCTTGGAATTGGCACTTTCTTTCCAGTGTTAGAGGAATATGATTAGATTTGGGCATCTTCTGTTGTAATTTTTTAGCTCTCCCAATTCTGAACTAACATTAGATAAAATAAATGAAACTAAACATGCAAATTTATAATATCAAAAGCAAATAAAACTATGTCACGATTATAAGTCTGAAAAAGTATTTTGTGAAATGACCTGTGGAACTGGAATACTAGAATTTCTCGTTATCATAGGTGTTTCAAATTGTCCAGAATATGACTCTGCAAAGCACTTCCCCCATTAAAGCTTTTGCAGGTATATATTGGAATTTCTCAATTCTATGTTATGATATTCTTGGATATATTGTGGACTCCAAGAATATTTCCTTCCAGCCCCACTGTGCAAGAAAAATAAGTACATTTTTTAAAGGAATTTGGAAAGTTAAAATTCCCATATCTGACCTGCTGTATATCACCCTGATACAAGCTAAGAACAGAAGTTCGTGGTTCGATAAATAGAAGTAATATAATTGACACTAAACCTTACTCCAAGAGATTCTGATGCATGGGAGATTGAGAGATTAAAATCAAAGAGTTTTCAGCTAGTAGAATATGTTTTGGAATTAACCTAATTTTAAATCATTAACTCGAATTCTGATGTAAACAAATGAGAAAGAAAGACTGTGGATTCTGATTTTTCTACACTATTAAGGCATTTACAATATCACTGTGCTAAAGAAATATTGAAGTATCTAATAAGGAGTCAGTTGATACTGCAGTCTTTTATAAAACTAATACAATGTTTACCCATTTTCAAGAAAAAAAAATAAGGACTTGATATCTCTTGTAGTCCTAGCTTTCTTCCCAATGTGGCTGTAATATATGTCATTCATGATTTTACAAAGCAGACAGATATAATCAAAGGACATAGGGTGACAATACCAGATACTACTAACTCACTGGAAACAATCATATTTTGTCATCCAAAAAGGACATATTGCAACATATTTAATACAGGAAGAAATAGATGATCCATATTTCTAAGCAAAGTAAATTGTCATGCAATCATTTTATTTCAGAAATATTGAAATGCTTCTAAGTATTTCTAAAAAACCTTCTAAATATCTTCTGTAAAAAAGTTAATGTCTATGATGTTTTAATATATGATCAATCCTATGAAATTTAAATGGAAAAATCTTTCAACATGTGGGGTAAAAAGATGATAAAAATAGTCGATGTTATGTCAGTGTTCAAAGGCATAATCCCTCTATTTTTGCAGTAGTTATAGTTGTCACAGTGTTCAATTATTTTCATTTTATATTCTTATTTTTAAAGTATTACTTTTCAAACACTATTTAGAAAACTCTGCTGATATGTTTTGCCATTAAAAAAGAACAGCAGTCCCCCTTTACAGAAACCAGCATATGTTTCCTCTCAACATCCCCTGAGACTGCATCCATGAAAGTAGCTAACACATTTATCTGTTTAAAATTTCAGTTATTGGTTTGTAGCCTAGAAGCTCTGCCTCTTCTCTCTGTTGCTGACAGTCTTCTTCATGGCTGATTTTACATGTTTGTGAGTTAACTTATTTTTTATAATTGTATGTATGTATCTGTGCATATATATGATTATAATTGTACATATATATATACATAAATGTTTGCGTGTGTGTGTTTGTACATATGTGTTTAAATTTAGTCAACAAAATGTGTGGGTGACTGTCCGTATTTCAGATGACAGTACATCATTAATTCTGAATGAGTAAGTGAAGACAGATTAAAAAAAAAAAAAAGTGTCTTCCATATATATATTTTAGCATCAGGTATCTCCTTTTAAAAAGCAATAAGCCCTGAAGGTAGTTTTATCCTCTGACAACCATTACCTACATACATCTCAAAAGGCAGATCCAAATATTGGTGAACAGAGGAGTCAGTAGTGGCTGCTGAAAAATCTTAAGCAAGGCATCATCATTCAGACAGCACTGACTTCTGATGCCACTTTGAATGCCCTGAGGGAACCTCCTGTTTCCCATTTCAGCAGGGTGAGTTTCTCCAGTCTCCTATCTGCCAGCTCTATGGACATCTGTTTTGGACCCAGTGGGTTATCTTGAATGATATTAGACCTCTATGCTCAAGCAAGGGAACTGAATGACTCAGAGGTGCTCCTGAGCTAATAATTTCTTATGATCACTGATAATTTGCAGCTGATGTCAATTCCCAGTTCTCTCAAGACACAGCTCATAGGCAGATTTCAGAGTTCCTGCTATCTCTTGGATGGGAATAGAGGGATCCAGATGATTTGGAAAATGGGGCCTGGAGGGGCATGGAGTAAGGAGGAGTAATGCCAGGCCAGCTGGTGCGTTTTGTGAGGGGAGGGTGTCTTGGCTGGGGAGAGTGAGTGTTTCTTGGGAGGCTGGGAAGAAAAGGAGGCTTGGCCTGAAATTTATGAAGAACTGCAGTAGATGAGAGGGGAAGGGAGATGATTTAAATAAAGTAGTTACTTACGATGCTAGTTTTCAGAGCTGAGAAGTGGAGGCCAGCATACATTGATGTACAGTATCAATCAATGGACAGTATTAAGTAAGAAATCTTGCCAAAGATCTGGGGGTTACAGCAGCAGAAGAAGCCTCTATGGAAAAAGACATTTAGGGACTCCTGTCCTGACATAGTTATGAACCCATCTCTGCCATCTATTTGGACCTTAAGGGACTATCCTTTGCCTTGTTTACTTTATGTTCAGTGCTTTTTCCTAGGTATCTCAAGAGAATTAATGGGAAAAATACATCATGGAATAAGATAGGAAACAAACTTCTACACTTGCACACAGAATGTCAGAAAAGAAATCCATGTGTTGAAAGCAACACTAAAATAGGTTTGTGTGACTACTGAGGAGCTGGTAACATTGCATTTTCACACATGTTAAGATGTAGAAATCATAATGTGCATTACTCAGAAATATAGGATGTTATAATTCATTTTACCTTACCTCAATTTTATGGCTTCTCTTTTCTGCCAGCCTAAGGTTCTAAAATGCATGCCTGTGTTCAAGCATATCAGAGGGTAGACCACGCTGGTCCTGCAATATTATAAGGTTTTGTAATTGAACAAGTTGCATTAGTTACAAGTTCCTACATGTGAGACTCAAGCATAGGTTACTTGATCTTGTATGCAGTGTGTAATTATAGGCGTCCTGCATTTTCACTTGCATATTTTTCAAGTCAAGAAACTATACAAACACAAGTTATTTGTGTTAAAATAACTTTATTAAGACCATGAAGTCAAATATAAAAAAAATTAAGAATGACAATACTCAACTCGCCCATATGTATTTGTCAGTCAGAATTCTGTAATTTGAGGATCACTCACTTTTGTTTTATTTTTATCTAGTAGAACCCTATCCTGTGCTGAGTATGGAGTAGATGATGCTTTTATTGAACTATTAGTCAATATTTTGTTCTCAGTTTTTTGTTCTGCGTGTAGTCACACCTATTTACTGTCAACTGCAGACAGAACTACTAACATCTTCATTAGTGTTGCTGTGTTGCTTAACACAGTAGTATCTGGAAGCCTTCCAAAGTTTACAGCAAGTATTTTCACAATGTGAACGTGTTTGTCAAACGTATCTCTCAGTTTTGGTTTCCCACTGAGACACAAGGGAGTTGTCTTTTCAGTTTTTTTTAGGCTCAGTTAGTCCCATGTTAACAGTACAGCCTCTTGATAGCAGTTGATGCTGTGAATACTCAAGAATTCTGCAAAGAGGATCCTAGCATCCAAGAGCTGGTATCCAATTAATGAGAGAGATAAATGAGTTTCGTCTAAGATGTGTCACATCATTCTTCTGTAGTTGTTTTCCCAAAATCAGCTGAAGGAGTTATATCTCTATATTCTCTTTAGCTACCTGAAAGCTTGCTTGGTCATGTTCTTCCTTTGGTCTCCTATTGGGATTGGAAGTGTGGAGTTCAAATCTGAAACAGGAAGAGGGAGCAAAGAAGAAGTTGTTAGTAGAGCTCACTATGTGAGCTAGGACCTTTTTTTCTTGCAGCTTCTGCTTGACTCTCCCTCTTTCATGTGTCACTCTAGACTGTTATCCTGCTGCCACACTTGCTCAGCCAGGAGAGGCTGAGCCCAGAGCCACCACAGTGCCTCTTGAAACTATTGGTGAGGAGCAAGCATATACGGTGAAGGACTAAAATAAAGATATATTTTGGGAGATAGGCTGCATTTCTGACAACCAGACCATCCTTCTGAACTGCATAGCCTCCAGCCCAGTCCTGCTTGTAGGAAACAGCCTGGAAGATTAAAGTTCAGCAAAGTTATAAGCCACCAAAGTGAAGGCTTTATAATGGGAACTGTCATCCCACTTGAATAATAGCCCCATTCATAATACTTATACTGGATCTTAATCTCACTTAAAGAGAAATTACTCTGGGGATTTAAAATGGAAGTATTTGTAATTTACATGCTTTCTGAAACTCGTTACACCTCTGGTATAGTGTACTGTGATGTACTTACTATGTGCTCTCACTACATACACGTGTGTAGCGCTTTTGTGAGTATGCATGTGAATACATATATATGAATGTGTAAAATATAAATAGCAGTAAGAACAAGGAATATCATGATTATTTATTTATTTGTTTATGTTTTGATTTATGTAAACATCTGACAACATATTTTATGTTCCTCTTTTCATCAACAAATATGAAATGGAAGAACACAGAGAAAAAAGAAAAATAATAATAAAAATGTAGGACAGGGAATGCCAAATAATAAAAAATAAACCATTGATACAATCTATTTTACAAAAAAAAAGTCAAATCAAAATATTTCTCTTTTGAAATGTATGCTATTGAAATGGTTATTAAATATCCATATGATCTTTCTTGCCTTCTGCCCAGAGCAACCAAGTACATACTATGCTTTGGACTGAGCACAGAAAACACTGAATTAAATTTTCTTGAGTCTAACACTTCTTAATACTTTTATCATTAATTTAATCATCCATTTATACTGCTATTCCTAAATTTGTGACAGTGAGCCCTCAGTGGACTACAGAATTTCATGGTGCTTATCCATGACTGGCCATTGACTTTCATCTTGAACAAAAGTTGGTAACTCTGTGCAAATTATCACTGGTCTTGCAAGTAGAACTTTATTATATGTGATGCACATATGCCAGGCTGATCCAGCATTATAACACACTGTGTCATCTTCATCCAAACAACATCTGGCAGCTCTTCCCAGAATACTATTATTTCAGACATGGGAGAAGTATCAGCATGAAGAAAAATACAACAGCAGTGGCAATACCATCAGAGAGAAACTTCCTCCCCACTTAAGCAAAGATGCTCCAGTGTCTCTATACCTCAGGAGTCCCTATTCAGTCCCACTATTTTTTTTTTCCTGATAAGTAGTTTGCAAGTCTGGTTTTCCACAGTGTTCTAGGTCAACTGCTCTTTGTGAGTGAAGGTGAGAAAGGTGGGTGTCAGTTCTTTGAACCTGGGATCTAAGAGTGAGGTGAAGATAGGTTCCTCTGACCTCTTAATGTGTTGTATACAAGTAAGCACTTTCATCACGGTTAACATGCTGTGAACCAAATTCAGTGCAACATCAGCAATCACTTCAAAGTCCTAAAGTAAAAAGCACATTTCCATCTGCTATCACCTGTTAGACTTGTATTGTTGCATGTCACTGTTGAAATGGTCTCTTCAAAAGTTCCAGTTAAATACCCCACACACAAAAATCTAAGGGAAATAAATTACTGTAGTAGAAGTTTGAGCCTAGTTTTATGCAACTGTGGCTTTTAATAATTAGCTTTTAATAATATAAATATAAATATAAAAAGAAGGAAACCTGCAATTTTTGGTGTAGAGGGGAAGGAGTTTTTTTTCAAGATTTCAATCTTTTAATTAAGAATCTGAGACACACACAGTATACTGTTATGTGCCATGCCATTACTGCTTTGCTTCACTGAATTCATGCAGAATTTCTAAACCATTTGCCAGAACGATTGCATATTGTAGACTGTGCCTTGTCACTGTTTACCTCCAAAATAAAAGTTACAATTTAAAGAGCTTTGAAGTATCACATGCGCTTCCCATAGTAAGACTTAACCACCCAGATTATGGATCTGTATTACTCTTCCAATCCGTACAGCCCTAATCCCATCACTCAATCTACTGGATAAAACAACTATTCTCATTAACTGCCAGTTCATGTGTTTGCTTCCCTGCTGGCTCCTCCTGTTATATGTTATTTGTTCTGCTACAAGAATCAGGATACTCACCCTGACTTGGAAGAAGCAGAAATGGAACTCAGATAACATAGAGAAATAGCTATTTGCCATCTCTGCCCTTTCGTGTAGGGATCTTTTTACTTATATAGTACAGCTTTTTCAAGCTTTGATATAGCTTATTTACCCTAGGATTCATTCATTTTCCTTTCTCTTGTCTCCTTGCTCCACAGTGGGGTTCTGAGGTTTTCATATTTTTTGTTTTGCTCTTTCTATGTTGCCTCCTTAATCACTACAGCTTCTTTTCCTTCCAAGGCTCTTTCATGTATCTTCTGTAACTTTCTGTATGAAAAGCACAGACAAAAACAAAAACAAAACATTCTAGCATGTCTAAATGAATACCAAACATTTTAAAAGCCACAAATAGGTTATATTCAGCTATTTCATAACACAAAATAAGGCTACTAATTACAAGTTTCTATTGTTATCAGCAACAACATTGAGAACTCTTCTTGTACACTGAGCAGTTTTTAATTATTTACCCTACTGCAAACATCAGAATTCAGAGTTTCTTCTTTGTTTATCATTGTGTTCCCATGGGACCAGGGAAAGGAGAATACAAAATCAATTCCACTCCTCATAGTTCTCTGAGCAACCCCTTCTGTCCATTCAGAAGAGAAAGAAATGTGACACTAAATACTTTGGGGATCTGACTCAAGTTGTATCTTGTGCGTGCTTAAGGATCAAAGAAATCTAAGAGATGGAAAAAGCCTGTAAGCCTTTTTCAGCTGGCCACCATCTTTGTAAATGCAGTAAATCCTTCTCAAATAGAGGCTGTAAACACAAAGCAATGGCAACGAATTCTATTCTTAATTCCTCAGGAACTAATTGCAGAGATTGAATAATTGTATTTTGACTCTGATGACGCCCTACTACTGTGGGTCTTCATATACTTTTTTGCAGGCCACAGTCTTCAAACATCATAGTTTCATGATAGACTTTGCAGGTGATAAGACTCTGCCCGGCCTCCCTTTCTCCCTCTGTGTCTTTGTGTCCCATGCACCTCTAGACACTCTCTGGAAACTTCTCACCATGTGGTGAGCACAAATAAGGAGAACATTTCAGCACATCCAAAAACCCATGAACTTTCCCAATAGAAAAATAAAACCCCTTGTCATCTGGAAAGGGTGGAACGAGCCTATAAAATGTTTTTTCAACCCTACATCCTAAGACCAGAAGGAAATGTGGAGGATGCTGGTACTATGACTGAAAGAGCAAAGCTTGTTTCCTGATGCATCTTCTGTTGACTATGCAGTTCTTGATGACCTTTGCTCTTCCATGTTCTCCTGCCAATATTATCTCCAAACACATGACAGAAAACTTCTAAGGTGCTAGTAAATGGTGCGAGTATCTGCTCTATTCTCTTTGTATAGCCATAAGCACAGGTGATTCTCCATCCTTTAGGTTCTGTAACAGAGGAGTGGTTTGTTTGAGAACACATCAGTCAAGCCTGTCATTCAGGAGCTGCATTTAAACTGAAGGTCTGATCCTTGGTCTCTGCCTGATATTTGTCTCAGCTACATGTCTGATCATGGACTACTACCTACCATTGGACTGACTTTCCAGCCATAGCTGCTTCTTCTGGACAGACTTGCATGGAGATCTGAATTCTTGGTTGAACCTGGTTGCTCTCACTTGACTGGATTTACACTTCTTGCTCAGGTATAGTGATACAGTTCTTTGTTAGTGAGGTCACAACAGGTATTCAGTATGAGTTATCAAGCAAACAACTCTTTGATGAAAAAGATCTGAGTGGAATTTTGCACATGCTTTCAGACATATAAGTAAGGAAAAATGTAAAGTTATGAATTATAGTAAAATAAATCACTTTTATTTATGAAAGCACTCAAAAAGTATTTTTTTCTCTTATTTACCCAGCTATAAAGTTGTAAGATGGCTTGCCTGGAGACAATCAAGGTGAAATAGCTGTCAGTAATCAAGGTCAGAAACATTGTGTTCCTATATAGATTAATAGAAAATTGTTTTTATCTCCAACCTCTCCTGACAGCACTGATCAATTAGAGTCAGTGGCACAAAAGTTTGGTATTGCAGCTGCAAGGAACTGATTCAAGAATTTTGGATGCTGCTTTTGGCTTCAGAGAGATCTGTCTCTCTATCATCAGCAGAGAAAGATCCCTTGGGCTTAGACTCACTGCCAGAGGTGTCAGCTGGTAGAGAAAATATTGGTTTTACAGCAACTGCTGAAGCATGAAGAGGCTGGTAGCAGTAGCAGCAGCTGCCCAGAAAGAGAAATGCACAAGACTATTGCAGAATAGTGAAGGGGTGATCCTCTGTTGCAAGGAACACAGGAGATCCGTGACAAACCCCAGAATTTGACACAAGCCTATCTATCTGAGATGATGACTCCCATGAGGGAACAGCAAAGGAGAGACTACTGAATGCAAGAAAGAATGATCCAAGGTTTTGTTGCAGGTGTACATTATAATTTAGACCTAAGCATTTTGGGCCAATTTATGAGACCCAAGACTCTTATTAGGTAACTATTTTTCTCCAAATCGGCACTGTTGTCTGTTTATCCTGCAGCACCTGGAGAACCTTTACCCATCCAGCTTGTGCTTGTTACATCAATTTTCCATTGCCAGTACCTGAGGATCTGTGAATCAGAATTTAAGCAGCTGGATTTTGTTTTGTGTAATTCAGCTATCCTACATAGACATCCTTCAGAGTTACTGAGGAGGTAGATTGCTTCTCTTCCCCATAAACATAATGGGTGCTGGGGACATAAGTGTCTGGAATAAGGGCATGGATGGTGAGTGGAACTGTCATTGGATAGTTTCTTATGAAGTTATGCAAAGCAATGTGAAGCATTTGAACTACATTTTTCCTTCTCTAAAGACTTACAATTCTTATTTTTTTACTTTGAACAGCATTGATAGTTTTCCTTCTTTATTTCTGTTCTGCTCAACAAAGAATGGTAACATCACTGTGTTGTAAATACTATATCATTCACATTGGCCAGGAATAATCCAGAATTTTTAAATCTAAGGAAATATGAAATTATTTTGCTGCTCAGCAAAGTTTTCTATCTTCTTTCTAACTCAGGATAAGGAAGTTAACACAAATTAGGATTTTTCTGCAGGAGGAAGAGAATTGGCATCAACTCAGAAAGCTAAAAAGGCTAATTTAATAACCCCACCCAAGGCCATGCTTTGACATTAATTCAATGAGTTAGATGTGGTCTATACTTACATCACAGAACATTTACTCTGGCATCAGCCAAGCAAGTTCAATGTGCTGACTGCTGAGAAAATTATATAGGTTTTTGATTTGATATCACTCTGTCCAGCTAGTGTTGCTAAACTGTTCACAGTCTTCAGTCGTACAAGTAGGAGATATAGATCTATTGACCTCATTGAAGTATTTACATTAACATAGGTTCTGGAGAATGAAGATGATGAGTTTTTCCTCACAAATGTTTTTGACTTGAAATCAGTCTTGTAAGAAAAGAGTGCTGAGAGAGTAATTTTAAACACTTGATATTGGACATCAACTGCATTAGCTAGAAGTGATCAAGTGATCTCACCAAGGCTTTGACTTTGATTGGTGAACTATGGGAGACACTCCTTCAACGTCTTTCTTGTTACAGTATTTGTCTTCTTGACTTCTTTTTTTTCTTTCCGCAAGCACCAAACCCCAGGAACAACAAGTAAAGAGATCATACAGCCCTAGGAAGGAAGAAACAAAGCTTTTCCCTTTC
>JAUBNY010001020.1:2309315-2329009 GCA_032275445.1 Crypturellus soui
AACCTATGAAGATTATAGAATGAGAAGAATAGTTTATCTGCTGCTATTCAGGAAAACTAAAAAAGTCATAACAACACACATTAGGCAGTCTGTGAATGGGACACATTTCCCATTTGGTGAAATCAGTTTAATCATTGTCTTCTCAATGCCGCTTGAAAGAAAGTCATTTGCTTCTTTTAAAGCAAGAGTGAAGTGCACCTTTTCTTCTAACATCATCAACTCTCACATTGCCAGAGAAAAATAACAACTTTTCTCTTCTGTCTTACATCTTCCCCTGCTTGGTCTAGACCAAAAAAGAAAACAAGACTGAATCTTGTTTGGCTCTTGTGTGAGCTATTAAGTAGATCAGCCTCAGTGACATTAGTCATATAATTATCTTCCATGTGTAAAATCTCTGTCTGAAAAACAGGTAGATCTATTGCTGTTTTTTTACTGCCAGTAGCACAGCAATCACTTGAAGTATCACTAAAGGTCTACTTCTGTTTCATTTTCCTCAGGAGCACTGTTCAATAGACTTTGCCCCTACCGTTTTAACAGACAACTGTTTACCCTGTTTATACTGCTTTGGACAGAAAGGTATTTATCAAAGTAGAGATGTTTGCCCTGCTTGGTATTCACCCAGCGCTTCATTTTCCTTAATGCTTTATGATAAGAATGTCACTTTCTGCATGGTGAGATCAAGAGGAGTTGAGCCTGGACCTTCTGATGCCCATGACAACACAGCAGCTCAGCGTGACAGAGGAGCTGCATCAATGATGTCGTGTGGGCTTTGACGTGACAACAGGCAAGCAAGATATAGCTCTTACAGAGTCCCGCACAGTATTTATCAGCATAGCCCATATGAGCCTGACAGTTTTTTGATCTGAAATAAGTCAAATAAGCTAAAGATGCTGCTCCAATAAATGATTGTTATCTCAGCAAGCCAGAGGCTCTGATCTGCTGACTTCACAACATTTGATCTCAGATCAGAGCAGGCTAGGGATAATGATCCAGTTACTTGAAGAAGACCAAATCCTGACATAAGCTCAACAAATGACTGGCTAGATGACTAACCTTACCAAAGTCCTACTTTGACATTAGTCTAATATACGTCAAAGCAAAGCTTCTCTAGCTTTGCTTCCCTTAAGTTTCTTATTCAAAGTTAAGATGTACTTGGTGTTTATCTTTTAAGTAGATCCCCAAATATTTTATGTCATATTTTTACATATTTTCTAATGAACATGATGTCCTTTAAGTTCTGAGATGACTTGCTCAAGGTACTCAAAAGAATATTTCTATTATGCAGGTGATAAGCACCGCAAAGTTCCTGTTAATTGACATCTCCTAAGTGACATCTGAGTTAAAAGTTTCTAAAGTGTGTGGAACTGACATTTATCACTCACATATCCTGTTCCTAACTTTTGAGGGAACAGCTGTATTTGTCACGTGCATATTGTACAGTAGTGTCAGAATAGCACAAAAGAACCTTTTGTTGTTTCTCTTGGTACTGTGAACTTTCAAATGTCCTTGGATTCGCTGCTACATGTGTGCTAGCTTGTGATGGATTTGGGACATTTTACAGATACAAAAGACTGACTTTTATGAATAAATACACTAGTGCAGATTGTCTCTCATGTCCCTCTGTTGGAATTCAGAAGAGGGTCAAATAAGCATGTTGGGACGCTTTTCCAGTGATCTCTGGTATGTAGGTTTATTGTTCTGAGTTGCATGTTCTCCCTAGCAGTAGTTTCAGAAGAAACTAGGATAAGTGACACTTAACACCACTCTTTCTTTCGTCTTTTTTTTTTCTTTTTTTTTCTTTTTAATTCCTGTGGCTCAATTTGTCCTCCCACCTACTGCCTCGCTGTGCAAAATCTGCTCTGTGGTGGGCTGAGCAGGAAACTGGATTGCTGAACTGAGCTAATTAAAAGTAATCTTTTAAATAAAAAAAAATGCCAAAATCAGTTATGACAGATGGTATCTGTTTTGCTTGTCCTTGATTTTATGTTTCTTTAAGAAGCCATAGTGAGGTGAAACTCTATAGGAAGGCAGGAAAATTGCTCCTTTCTTGATGGATTTTTTGTTGCTGCTCAAAGAGGAACAGCTTAAGAACCTTGCAGATGGCTTGCAGTGAGGGTCAGAGAGACGTCAAAGGCGGCTAGGCAGTTAGCTTTGTTCAGAAAATCATCAATTAATTAAAGTCTAGAAACCAAGACACATTTGCAAGTGAGCAGGGGGAAAGATATGTGTAAAATTCTTTTTATTTTTAGCCTAACATAGTTGGTCTGAGTTTTCCAAATTTAAAAATGAGATATTCTGCTTGTCTTTGTTCTAAAAGTCCTGGAGTATTCTACTTACTTCTTGAAGAGGGTCTGAAATAAGAAGAGGGTCTAGGCAGGTTCACATCAAAGCTATACCCATTTCTATTGTTGTGAAATTACAACCATATAAAGCAGTCAGTAAACTATTACTTGTCGACATCCCTACAATATGCCCTGAAATTAGTTGGAATTTTTTGAGAGATTATAAGACTAATACTTTATGAGTATGTATACAGTATTATTGGGATCTGGCCAGAGGTAATGAAATTGTGAATAATTAGGTCACAGAAGCATTTGTCAGGACAAGAAAGAGTTTACTAAGAAAGCAAGGATGATATAATAACAATATTTCTCCTTCTATATTTTTTAGGTTATGTTGTTCTTTTTCTCCTCCTTCATTAATTCATATTTTTGCAAGGGGAGGAAAAGGGGATTTTCTACCCCTCTCCAGAAGTGCCTCTAATCATAGACTGAAATGACCAGTTAAAAGAATCTGCAGTTTAGTTAAAAAAAATTTCTACATGCATTTTTATGACTGCTAGATGAGTCTATGTTTTCTACCTGGCTGGTCATCTAACTGGCAACTCTTAATTCCTGATCTGATTTCTGTCAAGCAGTATTGATATTAAAGTGTTTTTATGCAGTAAAATAGTTGTTGAATGATAATCTTGTTTCCACATCAGTTTACACTGTGGTTGGCTACTTTGGGAAGCTACCAACTACTTAGTGGTACTCCTACCTCCTTCTCATGAAGCTTATGTTTAATAAAACTATTACAAAATATTTTTTTCTATATATTCATAATGCTGTGAATACAGAACTTATTAGAAGTTGCAAAGACCCCTTAAAGGAAATAATTCATAAAATTACTTCACACTTTCATATTTTCTAGATAGCTGATTTCAAGCTGCCATGCAAAAGAGAGTAAAACTGTTAACATCCCCATGTTACGGAAGGAAATGTGAAGGAAAAGAGGGGTCCCTGAATGTGTCAATAAAATGCAAGGAATGGAATTCACGCTGTTTGATGCTGAGCTGAGTACCCTTTTGGTGGCAATGCTGATGCCATGTGACATTTGCAGAGCCATTTACACCTCTTGATGCTGTGATTAGGGCTGAAAGTTAGACAGGGAGGGGGAGGCTTGGAGACTCCTGTCTGCACCTCTCTATTTCCATTTCGTCTCATAATAACTTGCAACAGGTTTAAGCTGCAACATGGCTAAGGTAGAATATGTGGCTCCAGACTACCATAACACCCTGACTGAGAAATTGATAAGATGTCATTTGCTAGGATATAATTTCCCCAAATCATATGTCTTCTGTTTACCTTCCTCATAGCGATTTACTCTATAATAGCTCCCCACCATACATCTGGAGGGAGCTTCTCTGCTCCCCTTGATCTCTGCCTTTCAAGATACTGCACTGCATGATGATAAGCTTCATAGAGAAATGACTATTGTCGACAAACCCAATCATCCATGTTGTACAATGCATTACCTAAATCCCAGGGGAGTGTCTATCTGCAGGTGAATGCTGATGCTCGCAGAATCCACTGAGAGCAATGGCTGGTATTACTCTGTTTATTTGCATATTGAAGCACCTGTAAAGGTTCCTATTCTATTCCTTTTATTTATTTTTTCTTCCTGACAGTCATTCTCTGAGGACTGAGTTATAAAAATTAGTGCTAAAAAGCTATGAAATGCTTTATGAATTTATTTTCTTAAAAAAAGGCTTTTTTTTTTCTACCGTGTAAATAATAATAAATGAAAATGGTAGTAGAGCAGAACTAAAAACTAGGATATGAAAGATAGTTCCATTTTGCAGAGCATTTCAGCACTAACATAATTGTTTTTTTTTCCTTTCATTTGGTATAAAAATCTTCCTTTTCAAATCTCTGTGAAAGGAAATAGATATGTGGGCTGTGGGAGCCCTCTGTCATGAGCTCAGAAGCAGTCCACCTGATGGTTTTCCCCAGAGCCACGAAACACTGAAGCCTCAGGAACAGTTGATCTGTCTTCTCAGGAACTGTTTGGCTAAATTCTCAGGAACCTAGTTGCTGCCTGGAAAACTCCCTTAGCACTTTGGCAGAGTTGAAGTATCTCTGCAGCTTATTTCCAATTCAACAAAACAGCAAATTCTGACAAAAAAAAAACAAGTTGTACTTTTTCAAACTCTGCAAAATCACCTTGTATACTTAGTTAAGTCTTATTGAGCTAAATATTCACTATATGGACAAAAAACGAAGGAGGAAAATTCCAAAGTAAATTGATGCCTCATTAATACTTTTGGAATCTGAAAACAGGATTTAACATGGCTACAAATAGCTTATTGAAAAGCAGCCATAAGCATACAGCTTTCTCAACTCTCAGAATATCTTGTTTAGGCCCTCTAGAGCATCTCACAAGGTAAAGGATGTGTCAAGATGAAGGGAAGTTATTGAACCTAGGGAATATTGTTACTTCTGCTATCCAGAGTAGAATTTGCTGCAGGAATACAGGAATACTGCGAAGCTGCTTTTGCTCCTCTCTTCTTGGAGCATCTGAGAGCTGTGACCATCGTTTGCAGCAAGCATGTACTGGTTGTTTTTTGAAGGGTAGCAAGGAAGAAGTCTTCAATTCCTACAGGGTATTCCGGATGAATACCTAGATGATTCCAAGACTGCCTACTTATACTCATCGTTGAAAATCCAATTTCTAACATGTACAGAGCAAGATTATAATTTCAGAGAAAGGTGTAGGCTTTTTTTCTTCTCTTTAACTCATTTATTTTGGATATTTCTCATGGCATGAGAGTTAATTAATTAATATTATGTGATGAAATGAGTTAAATTTTGTTTGTCATGCTAGGCTATGAGATTTATTTCTACAGTCTTTTTGTTCTTGCAGACTTTGAGGGACTTTTCCAAGTGTTCTCCATAGTGACTGTTAATGTCTATTATTTGAACAAAATGCTTGAGAAGTAAACTTCCCTTCCCACTACTCTACATCCTTTCTAGAGGGTCATTTACTCCCTACTGTTAAGGTGGCAAAGTGTTTACATCAGAACTTTCCATTCTAGTTTAGAAGCTTAGGTTTTTGTTTTGTTTTATTTTTATTATCGATGTTGTCAGTGTAGATCTGGGGAGAATATTCGCTACTTAACCCTCATGACCCAGAAAATTATATACAACAACCACTGCACTATTTGTCTTTACTGTGTAAATATGGCTGTTTATTATTGTCAACTTTAGTTAATAGAATACTAGATTTAAACAAAGGTTTAGACTACAGTGTAATTTACACTGCATACTAAACACAATAAGGGTAAATCAAAGTAAGCATGAAATAGAACATGAATTTAAACGTGAGTCCCTTTTCTGGATCTCTCTTTCCTGAACTCAGTAAGGCCTTCTGGGGATGAAGATACTTTGCAAGGCACTGAAAGAAAACATTTCATGAAGAAGTAGGGCTGCTCATCACTGCTGGTAGACAGAGGCATTCCTGTCTAGAGAGGTTTTGGCTGCTTTGAGTGACATTTGGCTCCCTCTTGGCAGAAAAGAGTACTTTTGGAGGCTTCTTTGTGAGGAAACAGAGCTGCCAAAGCTGTACCTTCCAGCTGAGGAGTATCTTGCCCAAGAAGTTCTGAGTCTTGGAAGCACTGGAGGTCTGGACTGCCTTAGGCCCAGACATTAGGATTTTGCAGCCTTTTACTTCCCTAGCCTTAGCTTTAGAAAAAGGTTCTTGAGACACCACGGTGGTGAACTTGCAGGGAACATAAAGGACGTAGTCATTCTTGTCAGAAGGTCTAGTTTATATTGCTACTATTTATGTCACTAGCTGTCACATAAACAAAGATTTGTGATGCACAGTTGCAGGACTGATCTTGTCAGAAGATAATATACTTAGTTGTGGATGCAAAGGCTTTAAAAGTCTTTAAAAGTAAAAACAGTAAATTTGAATAACTGTGATCCCAAATTCACAATTCTGGACTTACTTACTGCTCTGTGATACTAGCAGAATTCTTGACTTTCAAAAGTTTTTGTACTGTTCTTACCCAAAGATAACTAACCAGAAGCATTACTTGATAGCAGCCTCTGTACCATTATCTAATATCACGTGTTATCCACTGAATAGATTGACACATGGTAAGGAAAAAACAGCTAAGCTGCAAGAATTTCTAGGGACTGAGTTAATGTTTATGTAATTTTATTTTCCTTATTCAGCCAGCTATGCAGCCACAGCCATTCAGTGCATGAGTGCAACAATTTATGTCCTCTGGCCATTAAAGATGTATTTTCTCCTAGCTTTTACCAATCTAACCAAGTTACTAGTTGCCTAATTTTCTCATTATATTTGTAATTAATATCAGGTTAAAATATATGAGTCAAGCATAATCTGATTTCTCATTCCCTTTGTTATAGTCTGAAAGATGGTCAGATATGGAGACTGAAAACTTGCAAGTTCTGTTCCTCACTGAGCATAAATGCATAAGATAATTTTGCCCTGTGGTAAAAATGTGGAGAATCACTTTTATAGAGGCTGCAAGAGCACTTGTGAAATATGTCTCAGTTTCTGAGTAAGAAATGTATGTTAAGGTATTATACTGCATTCTGCAGGAGATTGGGAAACTTTGCCAGGCTTAATAATAAACCATGAAGGAGGATTTGTTGATCTAGAAAATGACCTCACCTTAAGGAGGTTAATTCCCAGCCAGTAGTAAGAGTGTTTGGCAAGGTGCTCCAAGCTGGGAGTTAATTAGATGCCACTGAGACTTGTCGGTGCCAAATATGATGTGTCTCTTGTCACAGTCACACTTCGTCACATTCCTGCACCTTGGAGGGATCTCACACATCTGGCTGAGCTGTGGGAAGGCTGCAAGATTTCCTTTAGCTTCACAAGAGTCAGATGTGAGCCCTGCTGCACCTGCTATTGCTGTCTCATCTTTTATTGCTTCTCCTGCTGGATTACAACGGATAAGGAAGAGCAGCTCCATAGGAGAAGGAGACATAGGCTGTAGAATTGTATGGGTGCATATGCAACCTTACAAAGTAACACACATGAAATGACTGATAGAGACTGAGCAAAAATCAATATATCTTGTTTTGTTTACATTGTTCAATGCTGAGATACAAACAAACTAAAATATGATTAATAGAAAGAAATTGAGTGTGCCAGCATTTCAGTAATCTGAGTAGAAAGGCAGCTTGAACTCAACGTGCAGCTTAGACTTTTAAAGGAAGAATTAAGAAGTTACAGCTAACTAGAAATAGCATTAAAAATAAAAAAGTCTTGGGAGATATGGGACCTGTTCTGTGTGGTTTGTATTACTAAGTTAAAGTGGGACAGACATAGTAAAAACTTCATCCAAACTGCGTTCAGTTTGCAGACCCTGCATAGTTAGTCACAACCTGGAGTATCAGTGGGCACTAATGCTGTTAGACATATCTGGAAACCAAGATGTCTCGGTTTGAGAGCCGAATGGTGTGTTTAGAAGCCTGACCTAAATTTGTGAATACAACCTTCGGCAACAGGATGTATTATACATTCTGCTGAAATCTGCAGACACTCACAGTAATGATTTTGAAATAGCTTTCTTCATTACTTGAACAACTCTGTAGATAGTCAAATGATATTCATCAGATAAATTATTCAAGATATTCCTTGTCAAATTTCTAGTACATTCCTCATGCACTTTTTAAATTATTAATTTCCCAGCTCTAGCTATTTTGGTGGTCCAGCTTTTCTTAAGAATTGAGAGAGGGAAGCTTTGTAAAAACATCAGTGGCCATTGTGACCATTCAGTTTATAACCAGTCAGATTCTGTGAAAACTCTAGATTAAAGACAATCTGTTCTTGCATAGTTGGAACAGCAGGAACTGACTCAATAGGTGGTTGAACAGCTCTGAGCAATACTAAGATGTAATGAATTTGTTTTGCTGAAGACAGGTAAGGCTCAAGGACACATCTACACAGGACATCCATGCAGCAGAAACTTAGGGAATATGTGAACTAACCAGAGACATGGAGTGGGATTTTGTGTATGCTTTTTTACGAAGTCCTTTTGAATTTGATATGCTTTACAGTCTTTATTTTTCTTCCCTTATATATTCATTGATTTTAAATGCTGGCTTTCTCTAGTAAAGGTATTAAATTTTACAGGATTTTTTCCCAAGATGATTTGCTTAACTAGCCATATGAAGGGAAATAGCATTGAATTTATTAAATGAGGGAGGCTTCAACCTGGTCTTTACATTATAAAGCAAATGAGTTGAGCATAATCCTATTTACTTCTGTTCTCAATTCCCTACACTTTTTCTTTATTGTTACTATTATCTTTGCCTTTTTTGTTGTTGTTGTTACTAGTTGGACAAATATAATTCCAGTCCTACAAAACAGACCTGGAGCTAAGAAAATCTTCTGTCATAGGAGAGAGATGATACATCTCCCAAGGGCTGGGTAACAACAGGAGAATCCTGGGTCTTTCTTACCTTAATGTCTTGAGCGCTGTAGCCTCACCAAGAGGGGCACAGCACTGCTTCTGTCATGCATAGATAGAGTAGAGGGCAAAGAAGCCCCAGAATCCATTGGTATGCCCAAGATATCAGGGAAAATGGGGAAAATATTTCCTTTATAGGGAGATAATTGGTTTAAGGCCAGTTGGCCATATTTTCAAGAATTTCTTCAGAGGCAAAATTAAAGTGGATAAGATTTTGTCTTACTACATGATTCCAAGCAATCTTCCCACAAGTCCCTTAGAACTAGTCAGGGAAAAAGTCCTATGAGTTAATTAATCTCTGCTCTAGATCCTAACTTAAGAGAGAAGTAAGCTGTTAGATTTTTTTTTTCTAATTAAACATAATTTTCACATTTTACTTATGTAAACTGCATAATCATATGTAAGCAGCTGAGACTGCCTTTCCTTAATTGAAAATATTAACATTTCAGGCATATTAGTTCTTTAAGTGAGTAAGAATAAATCCCCCAAATCCAGCTATAAATTTATGCCCATCATTTAGCAGTTCCAAGCATTTATTAAGAGTCCATTACAGCAAACCTGTGTTTGCTGTAGTGGAACACAAGTGACTGTCATATTATTCTATAAATAACATTGCATCATGTTTTTCCTTCACATTAATGTACAGGCCTCACAAGAAGAAAGTCATTTATGTTTCCTGTATTATGTGTGTATATAATGCAAGTTTTACTCACCCAGTTCAGCTTACATAACACGTGTATTGGTTCACAGCTACGATACTGGGTTTTGTTTCGGTTAATTCTTCTGTGCTTCTGGTCACAGAAGAAGAAAGGTACCTCCAAGAAGTCATTACCACTCCATAAGCATTCAGTTTTAATTAAGGACTACTTGTTTGGGAGGGAAGTTTTTATTTCATTTTAGCTGCTATACTTTATCTTTTCTGATTTTGGAATAAATTATGTTTTTTTTTCTCTCTTTTAGATCCCAGAATCATAGATACAAATGAACAGAGATCCAAAGAAATCTGTTGTCTATTAAAACGGTATTTGGAAGAAGAGATGAAGCCTGATCAGCAGAAGTCTTCAGAGCTCTCCATTAGGGAGTTTCTGCTAATCATCATTGTTTCTAAAACTCTGAGCAGAAGTTTAGCAGAAATTCCTCTCTGATATTAATGTTCTTAGTGAGCACTCTGTTTTACACTAGTGGTCTGAGGTGGGAAAAGGAACTGGCAGAAGAAGAGGGCAGCATCAAGAAGCGGTTATCCACAATGAATACTTGCAAGCTACTCACTTGTAACAGTAGCTGCAGTACACATCTCCCTTCTTGGAGCACAGCAGTCCCATTCATCTCCCGTTAGAGTTCACAGCAACAAACCAGAGACCATGACTTGAGCTGCTCTTTCCGTGGGTAGTGCCTGGCGTGAGCGGAGCGCGAGGACAGTGTGTTCTGAGCAACCCGTGTTGCTAAGCAGATGGGTTGCTTTATTTCTTACCAGTTGGCATGAAAAAAAAATACTTGCAGCTCAGGGCAAGGGAGAATCACTTTCCAGCTCAGCGGTGCCTGTGGTAATCCTTAATTCCATAGGAGGAAAGTAGGATTCACAATCAATAACACCTGAGATAGGTGTTACGGTAACCAACCTTAATCTTGTTAAAATGAACACTGAAATAAAACAAAATACAGCGAATGGAAGTACTGTAGCTGGAGATATAGTGAGCTGTAGTAATTCAGGTAGCTGGTGAACCATGGTGTTTTTCAGTTCATTTCCACACACAGTAGATAATTACTTCATTTCTAAGCCTTGGTTAGAAAGCCACTGAGGGAATCGATAGTGAGTCTCGTCTCCAGAAAAAGTGTGTTCACCTTTTAAATTTATTTTAAGCATAACCTGCTTAAGTGCTCCAGTGCACAATAACATTTTCACTGGGTTTCAAAAGCCAAGTGACTGAAAAGCAAGATATGCATTGTGAAGGACAAAGTTAATAGTGCACTACTCACAGTTTACGCGTGTCACCATTATTTCATTTGTAACTTTAAGGAAGGTAGAAAAAAATCTCTTCCTATTTAAATACAAAACACATTAAAATGTAGGCTAAACAGAGAGCTAGTCTACGTTCATTAAATAGGAACTATTTTCTTAAATATATTTATTATGAAAGGTGAGAAAACATTATTAAAAATATGCATGTATGTTATGGGTAACTCACAGTAATTATGTTTCTAATGGTCAGCTGAAATCCAGCTGGCATACAGAAGCATTTTCATACATGTTAAATTAAAGGTGTATCCAAAAGGCATTTTGAAAACACAATAGCTAAATTTGTAAAGGAATATTAAGATTTACTTAATAACCTAGGCACAAGGACGGATAATGTGTTTGTAAATGCTAGAGGAAAAAAAAGGAGAAAAAAAAAAAGGAAAAAAAGCAAGATACAGGATATCATCTCATGCTGCTGACCACATAAATAGTTAGAAGAATTTCATGATAGAGCCTGATTTTCTTGTAGTTGAGACAAGAACCTAGCCATACAAAACAGTTACCAAACAAACATTACTCAGGAAACCTCTTCATAACAACTTAATTCTGTTTCTAACTGCTTGATAACATGTCTAGACAGCTGTACTTGATACCAACTGATGGAGAGAAGCTGTTTCTTCTCCTATTTGTTCTTTTGGAGGCAGGTATTGCTTGCATCCAAACTGATGCAAGTTAGAGAAACCTAGGGACTGTAGACTGCTTGTTGTCTAAGCTGTTAGGATTTCTCAGTTCATTGGATTGTCCTGTTCATGAATTTGGTTTGAAAGAGCCAGTGGCTCCAGGAGTGATACAGGGATCCTTTTGGTGACTTAGTGACAGTTTTAGCCTTTACCCAGGGAGACAGACATGACGGAGTTACTTTGATGGTGTTATTTGTGAGATAACAGTTAATTGCTCAAAATCTACTAGGTTAATGTATCAGAATTCGGTCACCTCGGTGATCGACATTTTATGCAGCTGGCGTTTTCCCTTATAGTCTAATACCTCGTAATTCGGGTTAGATCTGTAATAATGTATAGAAATTTTCAAATCTAAAGGATCTAAAACCAAAACTGATTTACTGAACTATCCATTTTCCCAGCTCTGATTAAGGGAACACATGCAATTACATAAGTATATTATTAATGCTCATCTGTAGTGTAGTAGAATTAAAATTGCAATGCCTCCCAATCACAGACTAAACTGTGCAGTAATCAAGCATGAATTTAGCAAGTTCATTTTTCCATTATACTGTTTTCAACACAAAGTTATCATATTAGCATATGGTGCCATAACATTGCAGTTCAAACCAAATGAGTGTTGGGCATAGGAAGCACAAAAGACAGCTTGCATTAAGTGCAAGTGGAGGTTACCTTTGAGATTCTGTAGTCTATGCTTGGGACTGCACTTACCTTTAATCACTTTTTAAATGGAAGATAACAGGATGTGATTGAAAATCCCTAAACAGTAGCACTTACTGAAATCAGCAGTAGAAATGGCATGTTTAAAAGGAGAGCTCACTCCTTGAAATTTCTAATATTTCCCATTCTGTCTCCCTCTTGACTTTTCCCCCAATAGACTGTATCAAAACAGGGCTAAAATTAGACAGCTGTAGAGAGTTCAAAGCTACATTAAAGTGTCCTGAAGTCTAATTTTGCCCAATTCAAGTTAGACTTTTAAGTATGTGCCACTCTATTTGAATATCAAATTAGAGGGGAAGGAGAAAAGTAAGTTTTGTTTTTTCTCTGGCTTTCTGGGTGGCACAGAAAAAAAGTAAAATGAGGCATTCAAAAGAGCAAAAAAGCCATAGCAGGTTTATCATTGATAAATAAAGTGTCTTTTGAAGTGTGCTAAGGTTTAAAAGTAATTAGTTATTGTTATATAAGTCCTTTCTTCCCTTTTGTCCTTTAGTTAATCCATCTTTTCTTTTTTTCTTTACTTTTTTTCTTCACTCATTTAGATAAAAATAGGCAAAACTGAAAACCATCCATCTTCTGACTGTCATTCAGGGTTTTTTGATATACATTGCATCAGTAATTTTACCTACTGTGAAATTTTTGTTTTTAGCTACGATTAACTAGGCTTCAAAGTACTTTCAAGGCTAATAATACAGACTGTCTTTATATAGGCAGTCTACTCATTTGTGAGGAATCTTTTAGACTTTCATGATAATATAGAACTGTTTTTCTCTAGCCCAGTAGATTGCACTTACATTATGCCATCTCTTGAAAATCTTTTCTAAAGCAACAACCACGCATGAAGAAAAAGTTACAATTGCTCTTTCATTTGAGCCCAGTCATTATTTCAGAAGAGACACCTGTATAGGAGGCAAGAAACATAACTCTCAGATAGAATCTTTGGCTAAAATCCAGCATAAAACTAAGCTTGCCAGAGACTTTTTAAGAGGTGAAAAAGTAAGTTTAAAACTTTTTTCTGTGCTTAGTGAACTGAACTCCATTCAACCAAAAAAGTATCTCTGTTTTCAGTTCTGCATTGTACTCGTAGATCATGACTATTCCCATAGTATTTACTGTGTCGCTTACTAATGTTGACTTAAAAGAAAAAAGCACACAAAATACAGGCAGGTGTTAAACGGTGAAATAATAAGTGAAGACATGCCAAATTGCTTAAATAATGGCATAGTAAATTGCAAATAATAAGTTAGCAATGTGAATTTCTATTTTGGGCCTTTGCAAGAGCATATTTTTACTTAATGAGTACTTATGGATTCATATACCATAGAATATTCAAAGAGTATACATGAGTATGCATCATGGACTACATAGAAAACCTTGGGTCTTTTTTTGGTTGTTTTTTATTAGTTGGAAAATATTAGCTAGATCTGAAAATTTTACATCTAAAATGAAATTATCTTTTAGCTTTTCCTTACAACTAAGCCCACAGTAATGTTCCATCTTATCATTAGAATGAGGTAAAACAGTTCAGGCAAAACAAGAACTGGCCAGAGCAGGGTTTTTTTTTTTTTTACCAGCAGCTAGAAGTGCTGCCTTCTTTGAGAGGAGCCATGGCAGTTGATTCCCCACTTGGGCTGTGGGTCTCCTGCCGTAGCAGGATCAGAGCGGTTGCTCCTGGCATCACCCCAGGACCCTGCCTGAACCTCTCTGGAACATGTGACCCACAGCACTTACTGAACCTTGTCTGACCTTTTCTCGTTAGCCGCATCTATGCGATGAGAGTAGGAGTCGTGCCAAACTCAGACTGTGCCCTGTTTTGGACAGTGGTCACCAATCAATCTGAGCAGTAGCTGGGATGTTTTTTTACGGGAAAATTTGACAAATGCGTGAAGAACAATCTAGAAAACCTAATGGTTCAGGGCTTCTTTACACAATCCAACAAGAACATCCAAATTCATTATACTTTATTATTTATTCAAAGATATTTATCTATTTGAAAATCTTTCTGTACTACTGAAAAAAATAATAGGCAGAAAAATTTCAGTAAGTTTTCATGAATTCAGTGTAACACTGAGAAACTTGTTAGGACTCAGTTTTTAGCAAATCTGGAAAACACCCTTTTGACTTAAAATCACAAACTCAAGAATTGTTTACATGAATGAAAATATGCTGACTTATTCAAAAAAATCCAAAATAGAGATCAAGGAGATCATAGTATATAACTGATAACTGAATCTCTGTAAAATCCTTAGTAAAAGGTTATAACCACGGAGTTTCTTTTCTTAACTTCTAGTACTTATAAACGATTTTTCAAGACATACAGAATGAATTTAGTTAATGTCTATTTCCTGAGCTATTGTGTCAAAGACACTACCAAGAAAGGCTTGTGTCTAGCCTTAATTAATGATGAGGAAAACAATAAAGGAGGTAGTAGAATCATTCTCAAAGACTGCAGTTGTTTTGAACTCAAAGGCCAACCTACCTGAGCAGGAATTTATAAATTCAGGCAAGGCCACTTGATAGCTTTTTAAGTTATTAGAGTCCACAGATTCTAAGAGTCTCTTAGTACTGAGACCTGTTAAATTTTCCAGGTTTGCTGATTTAAATGACTATCATGAAGCTAGAGCTGTGTGAATTTGCTTTAACAATGTACTGATGCTTTTTATTTATCCTTCCAGAAAAGTAAGATCCTTCCCCACTCAAATGTAGAAGATAGGAAGGAATCAGAACTCCTTAATATCCTTGTTCCTGCCTTTGTGCTTTTCATTGCAAGGTGACATTTGTTTTGGTGAACATAGAGAAAATTGTATAAAAGTTGAATGTGTAGATTCTCATACACGTGCATCTGAAGTTTGAATCAATATGTACAGCTATACACTTTGGCTTTGTTATTGTGATAAAAATAAAAACCTTGCTTGACACATTTCTACATTCTCGAGAGGTAGAATAAACGTGATGATAAACAAAACAGGACTTGTTAGACTGAAAAACTGACACCCTAACATGCATATTTAACTGTACAAGAGAACATTGGATAGTTATGCTGCTAGAAGTGAACTAAAAACAAAAAATAACATGTACCTAGTATTGCAATTATCATATAATCCTGCTCTTTGTCCCAGGGTATTCTATTAATACAGGTGAGATGCTTGCTACTTGATTATAATACTGGAAAGACTGTTACCAAAATGGAGTACTTATATGATCCTATAAAGAATCTGTACCACTGTAGGTGGTTAAATAACATGCACGTTCCATGCACGTAAGGCTGCATGTAAGGAGATTTTTCTCAATGTAATAAACCGTAGGTTCACCAACATGATGTCATTGCATTCAAATAGGATTGACACATTGTTTTAATCTTGACAAAATCTGATCTGTGAGGATATGAAGTTGTTTAGAGTATTTAAATGCCCTGTAAAATGTAAATGATTCTGATGAATGCAAGTAATGTTCTCATTTTCTTGCTGGCATTCTTTTTTGATTTTTCTTGTATCTGCTTGTTCCTTTCTCCATTCCCTTCCTTGCCTTTTTATTTGCTTGTTTTTCCAATAAAAGCACTTTGAAAACCTGCTGAGTTCAGAGGAATTTAAGTTATATCTAGTGTCTCACTTTTCAGTTTTTATCCTTTTCTTTATGGTCTCAAGCCTCTCTAAGCAGTGCAATCTGTGTATTTGACCATTTTAATTTATAAAATTATTTACTGCCTTGAACAGATTTAACAAGGGATTAAAAGTCTTATGGCTAATTCAATTTGCATGTATTTTATAAAAAAATAAGTGAGGATTTGCAGTGGTTGGATTTTTTTTTCAGTCAGACATGGCAGTCTGCAGATTACTGCCAGAATACTGCATGGGAAGACAGTGTATTTATATATTTATGTCACAGAAAACCTCAGGATAATTCAGATAAATAGGCAAACAGCTAAGAGACATAAATCTGCAGGAATCAGGCAGCCTGAATTCTAAAGTTCAAAAACCTGTTTATTATCCACTTTTCACTGTTGAAACCCAAGAATGGTCTTCTCAAGCAGATACTGTGTTGTTTCAGGTTTTTAGCAGAATGACATTAACAATGTCAAACACATGAAAATCTTCTAGTAGGTTAGATGCCCTATTCATGCAGCCCTTCTGCCAAGCATTTCTCTTTTCAGAAATGTTTGTGAATTTGTTGCATGGTTTTAACTGTGAGAAAAAAATTAAAGGTCTCATGAGATATTACTGCAGATTTTTTAATGTTAAATTTCCTTACTTTTTCTGGTAGGTTTCATTCTAGCAATTATTCTAATTTAGTTTTAAAATAATTGATTTGGCTGAACTGCATTTCAGTTATAGTAAGTACCAGGGAATTGTAGGTATACAAGCAGAGAATCTTGTTTGACACAGGTTTATAAAAGTAAAGATAAAAATGAATTTCATTTTTCTCAGGGAAATATATTAAGTCTATATTTTAAGCAGCTTCAGGATAAAGACAGCTCAATAGCTATCAGTCTTTTCACTTCTCACCCCTTTTGCAAAGATATTCACAGAAATCTCACTGATAATGGAAATGTCTATATGTCTTTCATGGCTGATAATTACAGAAGTGATGGAAAAGAAAAAGTAGGAATAGATGAATTGGGCATCAGCTAGGATGGCAGCACTGACACATAGCAAGACAGTAAAATATATGAAGAGAGTAGCACATCTATTTAATTAGGGCCAGGCTTTGAGGCCAGGTAAGTGAAGATAAGCACAAAAGAAGCAGTTAAATGCATTTCATTCCATGTTTTAGGTTTTGCTTCTTAGATTTTTCTTTTTCTGACCACATTCTCTATAGTCTATGGCAAGTTCAAATGCAAATCTACTGTATAATGAGTAACTCTGTTTTGTAGTGTTTTATAGACCCCGCAGTGTGCAGGGCTGCGGACTATATAGATAGTCTAGTAAATATGGTATGTGTTTCCAGGTATATAAAGCAAAATGCTGTAGTCATGCGAGAGCACTAACATTTATTTATGTTCTTTAAGCGGGGTACCTTTCTGTATGGATTTCTTCCCAAGTCACTTTAAAATTTCTGTTCCAGCAGCATGCATATCCAGACACTGTCAACCACACAAACCTCCGCAGAAAAGTTTGGTGGACGTTTTTAGTTCCTGGCTTGCGACCCACTTATATTTAAAATGAGGCTTGGAGATTTTTTTTTTCTGCATATACCTGTGCTATGCAGAGCTGCTCTTAAATTTAACTTTGGTAAATGTTATGCAAATTCAATGCATTTTACTTTCATAGTTTAGAATAAAAGTGCTTTACTTTAAGCACACATTTTGCATAACAAAATTAAGTTCCATATATTATCTTAAAATGCAAAATGTATAAATCTATGTGGTTGCAATAGCATAAGCAGAACATATTACTCTGCTAAAAGAAAAATGTAGCCCCAGTAGAGTAGAGCCCATCTGTATATTCATCCACTGGTAACTTTGTTTCAGAAAAAGAAGATAGCTTTAATTTTTCTTTTTTTTTTTTTTGTTTTGTTTTGCTTTAATTCATGAAGTATGAGGAAATATTATGCAATAATACTCCTTAAAAGACAATATTTAATATATGGAAATAATCACATTTTTATCATACATACTAAACTAAAAAAAAAAAAAAAAAAACAAAACACCCTTTTTTTTTCAAATTTATAATCCTGCATGTGGGATAAACTCCTAAAACAAAAAGTTATCTGCTTCTCTGTCAGTCGGATATACCAGTTGCACTTCAGTAATCAGATCCTAGTTCTCAAGTTGCCCTTCTTGAGAAAAAGGGAAAAAGAAAGGAAGGAAGGAAACAAAGCTTCCTAATTAAGTAGCTAAATGTCTATTAGTGAAAGGAGAGCTTTGGAAGAGAGACAGAGAGCTGCACTGGCTTTGCAGCAGCTCCCTCCCGTGTATGGGACTGGGCATTAGCAGGCCTAGGGGCTCTTGGTTTTGCCAGCAGCAAAGCAATTACTTCATTCATGATCCTAGGGACTAATAGATTACTGAATTACTCTTTAGTCTCCCCAAAGACAATAGGAATTGCCAAAGAAGATGGTAGCTACTCTCATAGATCTGAGACCAAAGCAGAAAAGAGCAAGCACTCCTTTTCTTTTCTGGCAACCGAATGGAGAAATGGGGGGTTGCTCCAGAGGACGCCTGGTTTTAGCCCTGAGAAATAAGCCATTTGTTGAAATCTCAGTCTCCCTCCTAGTGAAATAGGACCTAGTTAAGAATGATTCTGCATAAAGAGCCCTTTTTTGATATTTTTGCTTAAAAGTAAAATATAGAAGTAAAACTACAGAAACTAAGTTCCCACATGCTGGCTCTGACATGCTGAATGATCACACTGCTGTGTGATTCTACTGCAAAAACATTAACAAATTTTGTTTCTACTTGTGCAAATGAGAAGGAAATACTTTTACATCTGCATAGTACAGAATAGTTCAATAGTTGTATTTTCAAAGATATTCAAACTTTATTGACAAAAATAGTTGCACAGTAGTCTTTTCTGAAACATCTGTTGAAATCCATGGGATTTGCTTTGGTACTTTTCCAAAAAAATGTAGAAAATCCTCCTATATACTTAACTACGTCTTTGGGTGCCTAAACACTTGAGAATAATGATCTTAAATGATTTGTCATAGAACTATCAAGAAATTATGATACACTGGGACCATTTAGCTGTACTCATAATCAGACTATTCCTTACCTACGAGAAAATCCTTTCGCACATACTCAATAAATCAACCACGCCTAAAAAAATAAATGTTCTGGTTAAAACCATTATAGTCTATTAATTCATTACAGATAGAATATGAGGCTGTGGTTTTATAAACATTCCCAGGCATGTGAAGAATCCCTACTTCTGGCAGAGATACAAGGAAGAAAAGTGCCTTTCTGTGGTATTTATCCACTAAGTTCTGTGAAAAAAATAGATCTGCATGAAGAATGATGTCCTGTTCCTCACAAAATGTAAACTTAAATTTGGGTCTTACTTACCCTACCTGGAGGAAGCATGAAAGGTCTATACTTTATGCAGATACTTTGACAGCAATAGTGGGAAGCAGCTGATATGGCTGCATCCTACTGTGTTTCCTAGAGCTCCAAAGTACCATAAATGGATAAGAAGTTTCTCAAACAAAATGGTAAAAACTTGTTTTAAAAGGACATGTCTTTTTTTTCCACTTCACTGTACAGATTCTTCTCACTGAAAAATAATTTAGTGCACACTGGCTTTTTAAAACTATTTTCAGTGCCAAAGATGGGTTGACCGTACTTAATGTGTTTCACCTGTGAATTTTATCTTTTAAAAAGGACCCTTTGCAACTGAAAGGAAATAAAAATATTAAGCTTTTCTTGAATATCAGAGTAATTAACTATAATTGTTAGACTCTTAGCACACTGACGACATAAAATAATGCACATAATGGCATAATGTATTCCATGCACTATATTTACCTTATATTTAGGAAAGAAATTTGGGGATGTACTTGTTTGGGGGTTGTT
>JAUBNY010001020.1:2334140-2347884 GCA_032275445.1 Crypturellus soui
TGTGAGGAGAGGCTGAGGGAGCTGGGCCTGTTCAGCCTGGAGAAGAGAAGGCTGAGAGGGGATCTAATCAGTGTGTATAAATACCTCAAGGGAGGCAGTGTAAAGGATGAGGTCGGCCTCTTTTCAGTGGTGGCCACCAGTAGGACTAGAGGAAAAGGTCATAAACTGAAGCACCAAAAGTTCCACAGGAACTTAAGGAAAAATTTCTCAGCAGTGAGGGTGACAGAGCACTACAACAGGTTGCCAAGGGAGGCTGTGGAGTCTTCTTCTCTGGAGATCTTCAAAACTCACTTGGATGCAGTCCTGTGCCACGTGCTGTAGATGACCCTGCGTGTGCAGGAGGGTTGGGCTGGATGATCTTTAAAGATCCCTTCCAGCCCTAAGAATTCTATGATTCTGTGATTAGCTAGATCATGTGGGTTGTTTGACTGGCTTCTCTTTTCCATTTTTAGATCCATGATTTTTGCTCTTGTATACATTCAAGTGTATATATGAATTCTGCCTGTGAAGGAATTAAGATGTTCTTAATGCATATGTTAGCTTGCCTTGAGGTGACTTGTTTGTGTCAATAAAAGCCATCTGAAAAGCTTAAATAAATACTAAAAAAAAGATGTTAACATAATCTTAAAAAAAAAAATAGAATAATGTTACCAGAATATTCAGTATAGGATAATGTTACCAGAATATTCAGTATAGGATAGGCATACTGTATATGTGAGGGCAACATTCAAGTTTTCAGCACACAAGTAGTACCTCTAAATTTTTTAGGCATATTGACTGTTCATGCTAACAGGCATTTATCTTTAGCCTAGCACTAAAAGACTTTTATTTTGCTTTTTTATCTTCTAATATAAACTTTTAGAACATAACACAGTACTTTGATTCCCTAGGTCTATGTCCTAGATAATCCTGTCAGCATAATGATGTCAGCTCAAGAAAAGTAGGTGTCAGATATTACTGCCCAAATACCCTATGATGGGAAATTATATGCCCATTTTGCACAGATTTAAATGATCACATAAATGATTAGACAAAGAAAATTATCTTATAAAGAAGATAGGTTAAAGGAAAAAAGAAAAGAAAAAAGGCAACATATACTCCCAAAAGTGTAGCAAGAGTTTGGTAGATTGAGAACAGAAAAGTATTATAGCAGTCTCCTCCACAGTTGTTTATCCTCATCTACTGTTTCACTTTAGTGCTTAATTCTTCACCAATGGCAGAAAAAAAAGTCATTGATTTAACTGGAAGGAGAGTAGATCCTTTTTCTGAGTGGCTGAGTTTTTGAATTTAGAGAGTTCTGGACCAGTATTAGGATTATTGGCTAGCTCAGTATGTTTATTTCTTATATCCAATGAGACTGCTTGTATTATGTAATATTTCATTCTTATCTTCAATACTGCCTTGAATTGCTACTAGATAGTAAGAAAGAGAAAAATGGTTTGAAGAACTGATGATAATGCCATCCATGTTAAAAGAATCCAAAAAAATCAATGTGAACAATGCATAGTTATAGAAATAATTCTTTTGCTTTCCTTGTTTCACAAAAAAAAATCATTAAACTGTATTAAATGTTCTGCTTAATACTTTTGTTTAATGCTACAAAATGTATTTCATTTTGTACCAAAGAAGAAATGGTCAATGGCTCACATATATTAATTCAGGAACATCTGCCTGCTTACAGATAAGACTGAGGGAAGGAAGGCAACTTCTTTGAGACTTTTTCCTGAGAAAAACAATGTTTTCCTATAACAAAACAAAATGTAGAAGTAGTAGTTGATTAGCAGATTGGCATTATTTCTCAGGTGTCATTACATGGAGAAATGCTCAGGTGCTTTAAGTTCCTACTATGTCTTTAGTCATTGGTCTTGAAATATTTTAGAATTGTTAATCTTTCAAACTGTTGATAGTCTAACTTGAGGAAGTCTATGAAGCTCTAGTCATTTGCCTTATGGTGAAATTAAAATGACCTCCGTATTGTGTTCAGCTGTTATTCTATTTTTTTTTTATGATTGCACAAAGACAACTTATTTTGTGACCATATAAAATAAGAAAAGAAAGAAACAAAAGTTTACATAATCCCAGAGTGATCTTGTATTGTTCATATTATGAGTCTGAGAGAAACTTAATTGTTTGCTGCAGATCTTTGTTTAAATATATACTATAACCAATTTTTGACCTAATTTATAGCAGGATGCGGTGGAAGAATGTAGTTATTGTATATTGTGGTTAAATCACTTTCCCCAAAGTGATTTAGTTAGCAGAAATGGATTTTTTTTTTCAGGTATAATACTCTTCCTTGCCGTACTTTTTATCAGAAATAATGCAAGCCAAAATTTTATTTTCACATATGTGAGGAAAGCTCAGGTGTGTGAATTTACAAATAAGGAGGTTCCCCCACAGCCTGGCTCAAGAGCAGGACAAAGGAGCAGGAGACTGAGTGGAGCCATGAGTTGAGGGGGACAAAAAAACATCTGCCAAGAGTTGAGGGCCTTTACAAATAGGGGAAATAGGGCAATCCCCCCACATTCTTCAGCAAGGGGGACAAAGGAGTCAGGTGACCTTAGGTGTGAACAGAAGGAGAGAGGTAGGAGTTTGGTGTAGGCAGCCGGGAAGGCTGTATCTCCTGAGCACCTTGGCCAATGGGGAAAAGGAGAGGGCGTCTCTAGTTGTGAAATAGGTTAAAAGGGGAGGCTGCGACCCCCAGCAATTTGAGAGACCACACAGGGATATGCCCGGTATTCGAATAAAGTCTTAGGTCTCCTCTGTCTCCTTTTTGGACATTTCACTTCTGGACAGTGGGAATTTTCTGCACACATACAATATATTACTTTTTATTTCTTTTATTTTTTCCTGGTCAAACTAATGCAATTAGAATAAAATATATTGTATGTGTGGAGAAAATGTGAATGATAGTCTACAAACATGAAGAGAGACAAAATGGAATTAATTTAGATTTTCTTTTTAATGATTGTCCTTTTTAATAGCTAGGTGGAGTAGCGACTCAGACTGTATTTTCAATTACTCTTCAGGTCATTAATGTTGATTACATTCTTCTTCTAACCATAAGTCTTTATTTAATGAAAATGTATGCCACCCACTAAGCAGGCATGTAGTTAGGGAACAATACAGCAGGACTTGATTGCCCTATTAACAATAATCATCATGAGACTTTGGGAGTAATAATTTAATGACTTCTTGCACTCTTGTGCTACTTTTTGGTGGTGCTCATTTAGCATGTACTACAATGATATCTCTAATGAAATTAAAACTTGCCAGCAGGCATTATTAGCTAGAGATAGGCAGGTATTGAAATACCAGACCTAACAGGGCTCCGGTGACTTCTGTTAAAACATTTATGGACAAGGTAACTTCATCTGAATAAGGCAAGGTGGCCTCTCAGATAGAGAATAAATTATCCTCAACAACTCACTGATGGTGTTCATACTGTGGAGGGAGGGTGGACTGTTTGGTTTGTTTGTTTTTGCTTTCCTCATGACACACAATCGTTCTTAGACTCACAGAAGAAGTCCAAAGCAAACATTATGGAGCTGGAACCGATCCAAATGGCGAAAACTGTGGGAGGTTCCTTCATATAGTGCGAAGTCTTGTTCTCAAGTCATCTGTGAAACTCTCTTGTCATTGGTACCTGAACACTAATATGAGAGGCTCATTATGCCCATAAAGCCCAGTGCAATTCTACTAGTAATGCTGTTACAAAACCTTCCCTCTATGGTAAAGGACACTTCAGCTAATGTATCTACAAAATAATGTACTGTTTTTGAGATATTGTTAGAACTTGCTACTGCTTGATTATGTCAGGCTGTCACAGAAAACTTTGTTGCTGAGCAGGTGAGTGCTCCTGGTCCATTCCAGTGCAAAGTTAAACACTACTGAGAGTAATCCATGTAACATTGCATTGAAACTATAAAGGAGCCTTCACGAGGCCAGTAACCAGGTCTTAGCTCAGAGGAAGTGGCCACAGATGAAAGGTCATAAGAGGTGTCTTTCTTGCATCTCTCCGTGTCAGTGCTGATGAGCAACCCCAGCGCAACTCAGTGTAAGATCAAAGCGCAAACCAATTTCAGCAATGGTTAAAGGTAAAACCGAGGGTAGAACTGTTCACAATGCTAGTTACAGCTGAGAGAATAGTTTAACAAGCTGTTATTTATTATCTCTCACTAGTTACTTGCTGTCTCAGAGCCAGCCGGAGCTCCTGCTTGGTTTGTTTTAAGTTTATCAACTGATAACAGTACAGATGGGAGGAAACTTAAGCTTTCCAGAAGCTGTTGTTCTCCCTTTGCCCTTGTCTCCAAGAGTATCTCCAAGCACAGGAAAAAAAAGGAATATTTAACCTTGTGCTGTTAAGAAAATTAATTTTTCAGTTCACATGTAAGTGTGGACAAAATTTAAAAAGTGCAAATAGCATAAAAAAGACAAAACAGCATTTTGCTTGTTTTTCTAAACAAATCATGAGGAAAGCCTGAAATCCCAGTAAAGAGGAAGATCAGGCTAGCACATTAAGTCAAAACAGATTGATTGTGGTTGGCCTTTATCTCACTTATATTAAGATGACTGAGTGTTTATGTTATGCTTTGGACTGGCGACAGCAACCTCAAAACTAGTGCAGATACTCAGTTTATGTAACAACTGCTTTGGGTCTTTCTAATATTACTTTCATTCTTAGTAGTGTCCTTCGTACTGCCCTGTACACCTGGCAAGTGTTGACTTGCATCTGGTGATAAAGTCAGGGAGAAAAACAATTACATGAGCTTAAGACATAACAATTATATGAGTTACGTCACACATAATCAACTGTTTACTTTTCACTTGAAACTTGTATTTAATGAATCTATGGCAGAAATTATACACACTACTTCAGAGAACTTTTCACCTCACCTCTTTAAGCCACTGGGGATAGCAATTCTTTCCCAGAGTGGGAAAATATGATTATATGTAGTTTAAAAGTAGTCATTATGTCTTAGAAGGTGGTAAGCACGTATATATTATTGTTATAACTTTACAGTATGTAGCAATTTTCTAAATAAAAATCTCTGCAAATGTAGAGAGTATTTAGTATAATTCTATACTTAATGTAAATACACATTTCTGTGTTTAATGTGAACTCAGAAACAAAAGCAAATTCCAGTAGAATCTTGGTTTAGTAATGAAAGCTAAGGTTTGAACTTGTCTCTACCTTTTTGGCCCCAGCTTTCTGTGTTTGAATTGCAGCCTTCAGTTGCTATCTAGGTAAGCCATAAAATTTAATGGTCTATGGATATTTTATGTTGCATCACAGAGAACTAAAGGTAAAATCTAGTATTAAGTGGATACAGAGCAGAGCAGAAAGAAGTATCAGAGTGGGTAGAACTATGCAGCAATATATCCAACCAAAATTCTGCATAATTCTCTCGTAAACTGTTTTTATTAAAAAATGAGTAAATGTGGATGCCAAAAAGGAGCTGCTGTGTAAGAGAATAACTTTACAAGCTATTCAGACTGTTATGTCAGGTGTCAGGTGTCAATACAAGCTTAGATGAGACCCAAAAGAAAGAAATACATTTTAGATACCATGTTTTGGTGACTGGCACACAACACCAAAATAAAGTCAGCTTTAATGAAAGTAGTATTTCACCCTTGGTGCTCATATGCAACTTGATGTTTTCGTCTATCTGCAGCTTTTCATTGTTTCAGGTTAAGCAGAAAAGGTATTACAGTCCAGTATTTACTATGCCTAGGAAACATGCAGAAAGCACACATGGAGTGATTCTTGTCATATAACAAGATCTGAAACGCTGCAGCAGTATGTGGTTCTAGAAGATGTATTCCAATGCCCAAATTATTATTTTATTATTATTTTATGATTTAGTAAGCCTACTTTACTTGGACACAAATCCACATACCATCTCTTCTGTATTTGACATATATTTTATCATTCTTTTTATCCAGTGATGAGGTGTCAAGAGGAGTTTGATCCACTCAAGTGTGGTATCATTTTGTTAAACAAAATATCTCTACTATATTTTAACAGTCTTTGTTTTCCTTGCTCATAGGCTTCCTTGTTCTTTATTTTCTCCCACTTTAAAGAGGTCTGTGTATTAATCTAAACTTTCATAGGAAGAAAGATATCTAGGGACATTTCATTTGCACACACAAAACACATTGAAAGAGTAACCTTTAAACCCTTCACTACTAGTCTTTCTAGTTCTTCACTTGAACAGTTCTTCCTCTTCCTTCTATCACATCAGCCAGATCCACCTTTGGCCAGCATCAAAAACTGATCTGTCTGATTTCTATTAGATTCTTTCCTTGATTACGCTTTCTCTCATTCTCAGAAAATACTCTGAAGTGTTGGTTGCCAATAGAAAGCGTAATCAAGGAAAGAATCTGAGAGGTAGCTATCAAATAGTTGTATCTAAATCTCTTCAATAGGAGAACTCTGACATTAAGAAAATTAAAATCTGTTTTCATCATACAACATTAAAATTGTTGTTTGACATTTAAAGGATTGTTTGGTGCAGATCTATTCGATTTAGGTTGCCTTTTGAATACCATTTGAAAGAAAAATAAAATCTGCAAGAGAATTTAAATGGTTTTAAGAAAGTTAAAACCAAATACAACAAAAAGTTTGTCTGATAATAATTCATTACAAAGACTGATTTTAATTCCTGATACTTTCTAGAACTAAAGCAAAAAAAAAAGTGGGAGAGAGAATGTAAAGAGCTTGGTGATTTGAGGTTCAGTGGCTATTATACATTTTTGACAATATAGGGAAGGCCTAGTGGTTTTAGTAATTTTATGTTACAACTGAAGAGACAAACCTGAGTATTGGTGATTTCTCTTGCTCCTTCTTTTCATAGAATGTATGTGCTAATTCAATTAACTATACTCATTTAAAAACCCACCAGACTGGAAAAAAAAAAAGTCAGAAAAGACAATGGACAAGTTTTATACAACTAGTTAAAAATGAGAACACTGGTGATTTTTGGATGCTTTCCTTTTAGATTTCAAATCTGTTTAGCTCACATTATTTGCTCTGTTCTTTGACACAGCATAACAATTACTGCTCCCTTGCTGAAGTTTAGAGACACTTAGTATTCTTAGCTTTGCAGCCTCTCTCATCAGTCTTTAATTTTGATTGTATTTTTAACATCTGCAGAAAAATGAACACTTTTCTTTCCCTTGTATATATTGTTTATTTACCCTATAAGCATGGGAGTGTTTTCTTGCAACAGCTTTTTTTTTTTCTTCTAATTTCTTCCCATACCATCATTGAATTTAGAATTTTGGATGCATTGTGACATCTCTTTTGACAAAGTTAAGATCCTCAAAGATGTGGAGTTTTGTGATGCTTTAATAACTAAGAGCTCCGGGAAAATCTTATCAAGGAGAAACTACTTTGCCATGATAAGTGTGCTACGGGTTAGGATACTATAGCCCCACTTATAATCACTTGGGGAAAAGGTGATGTAAAGAATAACAGTAAACAGTACTCACAGACCGCAAAATCTTTTTTACACATATGTGCCTATATACATACGTACATATGTGTGTGTGTGTGTGTGTGTGTGCATACACAAGAGTGAATAGACAGGTTCAGTGAGAATTTTCCAGTAGTATTTAGTTACTGGAACTATTTTGTCAAGTCTCATTCACACACTGCATCCCACTTGGCATTCAAGGAGGTTTTCCCAACTGAGGATACATCCTGTTTTAAAGAAGGTCCCTCCTCTTGTTTCTGGCAAAGATTTCCCCTGGCTCATGGGACAAAAGTTAAAAGAAGGCAAACAGACAGCCTCTGCAAATACCTCTAAAGGAGCATAGCGCAGCATGGTAAAACAAATGACCAGAGCAGATACCATCCATCCTAAATTAGCTATGCAATGCACAGGTTGCAAAGTTTCTACATGCAGATTTAGCTAGCCAATTCCCAACTGCAAAAGAAAATGTTAAAACAACAAAAAAAAGAATTACATAAACAAAACATCTCAGAATGCCATTGTTGTTGCAATGTTTTCATTTAATATTTCAGTGATAGATTGTGAGAATGGTCTTTGCCTTTAAATTAATAGTCTTATTTTAAATGCTTATCCTTTCCTGATTTTTGCTAGAATTAACACTATATACTGTGTAGTTTAAAGCTGATGGAAATTTCAGATAACAAAAAGTAGAGTTTTGCTGGAATCATTTTAGCATGTGGTCTAGCAATTTCTGTTCCTTTCCTTGTTTGTTTGTCCCAGGTCAAGAAATTTTAAGAATTAGTAAGTTGTATCTTTCCCTGTGTTTCTGTCCTTAACAGAGTTTGCACACAACTTTCCTATCTCTTCTCAGTCCTTAAGTTATTTAGTATTGTGCTATCCTAGGGCTCAGAGGTGATACTGATATTTTGTTGCTGTCAAAGAAATAATGACATTGCAGAGACGAGTAAATCCATGGTGGATGTTACATATCCTTCGCCTCTAGACAAAGAATTGGAGCCTAGACAAAACAGAATAATATGTGTATAACCCTTGGGGAATCACTGTGGTCACTCCTTTCCTCATTTTATTTTTTCATCATCATTGACATTTTTGAAATGGAGCTGTGTTAAAGACTTCTGGCTTTTATCAATGAGCTGGCAAAATAAGGCTTCCCTGAGGGATAATGCATACAAAAAAAAGAAATAATGTGAAACACTGTAATAATAATGTTGTGATGGTATCTTGCAAGATGAGCCAGACTGTGGACTAATGTACTACAGAGGCTATTTAAAGAGCCAGTGTATAATGTTTTTACTCACTTTGACTTCAGTGGGACTTATCCATAAAGTAAAGTAGTACTCTGTGCGTAATTCAATTGCCACTTAAGAAAGGATGGCTTTGTAGCTAGGGTAGTCAAGCAAATTGGGCTCTCTTCTTAACTTAGCCACATTCCTCCTATGATACTTTGGGAAAATGATCAAACCCATAGAATGGAAATTTCACAGTTCTCCAGCGTCCCAAATTTTTGAATGTGTTTGTTTCTTCTTGCACAGAAAACTTCTTAGATAATATTCCTACGCTTTCTCACCACAGAGTTCTTAGATCAAATCCCAAAGTTGTTCTCGGAGTCTAGTTCTTGGACTGCCACTTTAGGCATCCTGAATATGTTCCATCCGGAAGTGATTCTTAAGATCACCTAGATATGGCAACCTGTCAATGTACCCACAAATGCAGTCTGGTTCTTTCACACTCCGGAGTGCCCAAAGTCCCCAGTATGTACCCAAATGGATGTTGTGATGGGGCAGCTGCTCCTTAGCTTCCATCTGTTCCATGCATCTGCCCCCCATCTGTCCCAAGTGTTTCTACGGATAATGTTCACAGTATGCTGATTTGTAACAATATGGAACTGACCATTTCAGGGAAGTATTTCAGCAGTTGGCAGCTGTTGGGATAAAATCTGCTAGTAACTCTAAGATGCTTTGGAGATATTTCTCCAAAGACCATATAAATGGATTAGAAGAATAGGTCCCTAAATTAACCTCTTTGCTGCAAATCATTGGAATGACTATGAGTTGGAATGACTATGTTTGTGAAACAGCCATAGCAGCAATAAGCCCAACACATACTGGAAAGGGTGACTTACACCTAGCTCTTTACTTCTAATTCTAATTACAACAGACGGTAGTGGTAAAGAGAAATAAAATTAAATCTACTTCTATTATATCTTTGGAGCCCCAATAAGGTAGATTTTTGAACCATGAAATAGAGAAAAGAAAAAAAAAACTTATAAATAATGTATAATGGTATAATCTGTTTCCTCCTCCTGTGGATGAGATTTATAGTAAGAAAGAAAATGCTCGTTTGTTGGAAGAAGTGACCAGCCATCCACTGGATATCATCTTTTCAACAGAAGGGGAAATAGTTTTCCTTTTAAACAAAACTTCTTTTATTTGTGTTAAATATATGCATTAACTCAATAGAGTCACTGTGGTGGGTTATAAATTATATATGAAATAAAAAAAAATCTATGTACAATGCACACAGGGAATACAAAGAACTCTATGCAATCATTGCTGAGCTGTTGTACCTGTTATAATTTCAACTACAATGAAATGAAAAAAATACTACCTTTTTTTCTTCAAAAATAAAAAGAGCATGTCCATCTTCCCACCCCCCATTCAGGAGGCTGCTTTGATTTTGTACAGTAGCATTTATCATTACATCATACAGAGAAGGCAATTACAGACTTAAAACAGGAAAATCTATCCAGGCATTTGAACACCAGGAGTCACGTGCCAGCAGTCAAGAGACTTCAGCTATATTCCTGAGTTGACCAATTATATACTACCTGCCCTTGGCTAAGTGACTTCATATCTATTTTATCTTATAAAATTGTACAGGTCCTCACTGTTCTGTGGTGCATGTTCTCCCTCAGATTGGAACTACCAAATTTCTGGAGATATTGCTCACTATATTGCAACAAAGAAAGGTAAGATCTTATATTCAGAGGTGATATTTCAGTCTTCGGATATAATATCTCAATGGAATGGTGTTAACTTTACACCAATATATAAAAATAACTGCTTATTCCAGCTTTGGAAATGGCAAAACCTCTTTGATCAGGATTGGGGTGTTTTCTTCCTTACCATTAGAGTCGTATTAAAGTGAGCTTTGGCAGTACAGGGTGCATAGATTCCCACGACTCCTTGTTCTGCAGCTCTGGTTTCATATAAAACATTATCTGAATCAGAGGGTAGAACCCAGTAATGCTTCTCATCTGTTCTCCATACAGTTTTGGTGACTACTGGACTAATTTCAGCTTTGGCTGTTGAACACAAATCTGTACTTTTCTGAATCTTTACTGTCATGAGGCATGAAAGGATAGAAAAGGTTGTGTGAAAGAATTATGGGGTAGAAGCTATCTCCCAGGCAAAGAAGCTTCATTAATGCATTCATATACTAAGGTCAAGCTTACAGGGCTTTAGCGAAAGAGATTTCAGGTGCCTCTCTTAAAACTCAAAAACATATATGATGTATACGGAGTCTGCCACTCCAGGCCTATGTCTTCCATAAACACAGTTCTAAATGGTAGAGTCTCACTAGCTTGTATTAGTCTGCCAAAGCAGCTGAACTCACTGTACTGCTCCTTACTGTGTCCTGATGGCAGCTGACACAACCAACAACCAGGCCTTAAATTAGAGACTGAGTGATGATTCTTGATGGCAAAAAATACTATGAAATTCTGTCAGTGCCAGAACAAAATAATCTTAATTATTTTACCAGTCAGTCTCAGCCATCTGAATATTAACATGCCTGGATTAAATATGAATCTTCCAAATCTTTTGTAAATGTGTGAAACTTTGTAATAAATATTTGGGAAGGAGGATAGAGGTTAGTCAGTATTTTAGTGTTAGGCTTAGAAATCTGTTTCTCTTGTCTTCTGGGAAGAAGATTGTTTACTATGGTGAGAACTCCCTGCACAGTAGCTAGTAATGTAAAAATGTTCATTGACAACAAGTATGTTCTTAAAGTGAATTTTCTTCTTGAAAATAAT
Organism: Crypturellus soui; assembly: GCA_032275445.1. Lineage (NCBI taxonomy): Eukaryota > Metazoa > Chordata > Aves > Tinamiformes > Tinamidae > Crypturellus > Crypturellus soui. Next base: position 2,345,652 of record JAUBNY010001020.1, read on the forward strand.
AAGCTATTTTCCATAACAGTTAAAGCATGTAAGTATTGTATAGGCTTAAAGAAGCTGGTGATGTTCATGAACAATCTACTTCTGTTTTGCCTTAAATCTGCTTTTTCACCTATTTATATTTGTCATGAACTATTTCAAAATAGAAGCTTTTAAGAATGATGATAGGGTCAAGGGCAGAAAAATATGTTTCAGAGCATTATTGTTTGAAAACGTTTGTCTTGATCTAAGTTGCTGTTGAAAGACACCTAACATTATACAGTAAAATAACTCTATGCCAAATGCTATGTGATGAACTACCACCTTATTAACTTCCATTCTGAATATCTAATACAAAAGGCAACTGTGGCAGAAAGGGACACTATCCATAATCTCAGAGAGCCATTGGAAATGTTTTATATAAAAGGCCAGATTCCATCTGGCATTTAACTGAATGAACCAGGTACAGTCAAGACTGAACTGTATTTAAAGGAAGTTTATATAGTAAAATGACTAGAAGACAGAGAAAGTCAGCAGTATAAGGGTTGAACATAGAGCCAAAGGAAACTTGCCTGTGGAGGAACTTTCTGAATGGCAGGGGAAGTAAGTAGAGAGTGGCTTAAGATTGCTGCCACAAAGGGTTTTGTCTGTTGTTACAGCTCTTCACAGTTCACTAAGGAAGTTGAAAAAGAAATGCCACATCTGAAGGCTCTCAGGAGGTCTGATGGAGAACTCCACAACCTGCAGGTAAGAGAACTGTTTGTTAGGAGCATTTCTCCTTTCCTCTCGCTCTCTGAAAGCATGGATGAGTAAGTATGGTTGCACAGTTCTCTAAATCTGCTTCTTGGCTATTCAGTATAACTTCTCTTTCCACAGAGGTCAGTGTTGTTCAAAACAGCATGCACACTCCTTGAATCCCCTTAAAAATTAAGACCCATGGTTATTCCCTTCTCAGCCTTAGTTCATGACACTTGTTCTGTCACCTGCAGTTAAAGTAGTTTTACTTTCCCTTTCTTTATGGACAGACCATGCTGCAGTACCCAGGAGTGTCTCTCCTCTTAGATCTCAGAGCAATAAATGAGATCAGAGTGAGTATAAACAAAACATAAAGTAAAAGAAATAAAAAACATCTGTGAGCCTTTTTGCTACTGTAGGTTACAAAGAGACGAAGTTTGGGTAGAGAAAAGTTTAATTTCATTGGTGAATAGATATCAGAGAAATTCACTGAAGTGTCAGAGAGAACAAATATTTTCAGACTAGAAGTCTGTACCACAGCTAAAGTTATATTAAGTTACTTAGCCAATACAGCTTGTTCACTCTCCAGATCAGGGAAGTCGTGTGTTGGTTTAGCCATAGGATTGGAATTCACATTGAATGAAAGTACTGTCATGTCTGAAAAAAAATTAGTGCACAGTGAATTGAAAATGGGTACTATACTCTTTTTAGTGACATGTTGATCAGTCATTAATCATGACAGTTTATAATAATTTCACATGATTTGACCTTATATTAGGAGTTTCCAAGAGAAGTTCACATGCTGAGATCTTCCATACTGTAAATGCTAAATAATACATAAAAGAGATTTATTGCTTGAGTAAGCCTAATAAAATTTACAATATCATTTGCATATATTTTAGCTGCTACTCACTGCAGTATTGCAATGCTTGGATTGTGACAGTCATAATGTATTAATGAGCTCTTTTGAGTATCAAAATATGGAAAAAAAAGAAACAATCCCATCACATTAGCATGTCTTATATATGAGGTTCAGCAAGAATATTGCATGAAGTGCATATATAAATGCACTGTGCACCATATTATTTACCAAGTTATTCCAACTGCAATTTACCACTGGCAGGTACTACCATAGAGATCAACTGTCTTCTGTCTGCTTTTAATTCTTTTATATTGCAACTTCTGTTCCTGAAAGTCTTTAAAAGTATAATTTGTATATCAAAACTAAGCTATACATGTATCTCAGAAATGTACAGAAACTCAAGAAGCAGGTAAATAACGTCATCTCAGACTGAGGGCATGAGAGGCATTAATTTATTCAGTTCTTTTTTTTCCTGAGCTCAGTGTGAGATGGGTGAGCATATGATAAGAGCAATGACAGTGACTAGTGCTATGGGAATTGATGCTACTGAGCGACTCAAAGCCACTCCTCCAGTCTAGATCTGAAAAGATTCATAATATCTGCATAAGGCAATTTGTTATCATATAAACTTTTTTCCTGCAGTGTTGTTTAAGAGATTTC
>JAUBNY010001020.1:2351332-2372848 GCA_032275445.1 Crypturellus soui
TCAAAAAGGATTTTGTTTTCCTCACATTAGTACTCCATGGATATCATTGATATTTTCTGTCAAAAAAACAAAACAAACAAACAAAAAAAATGATAAACCTGAATATTTTGCTTTATAATTAAATACTTTGATTTTGTTGAGTTGCCGTAAAGACTGACGACAGTTGTGACATGGTCACCTTACATCGCTCATTTCTGAGGACATAAATTACTCATTAAACTTGAAATACTATGAGAAAAAAATCTTACTTCCTCAGAAATATGTTACCTTCCTTTGTTGTTACTAAGGATTCTGTTCTAATCAAGCTTCCTGGCTGAACAACTCATGTAATTTCTATGGCCTGTGATTTGAAAGAGATTTCAACAAATTTGTGATAAAACATGATGAAAACATGTCTTCTTTCATAGCGTTGCAAACTGTGAATACTGTGTGGCATCTACTTAGGTCAACAAATCCACTTGAATAGAAGGCTTATATTAATTAAAAATGGAAGGAGCAAGACAATATTTAAATATATTGTTTGCTACAGCTAGACTAACAATATAATTAAGTTCCTGGGTACAATAATTATGGAAAATATTCTAACTGTTTAGAGCTCCCTTAAATATGAAAAAAATTGATGGGACACTTCTCATCCCTACTAGAGTGAATCACTTGAGTTTTGCAATGTCTTTTAACCAGTGTGGGCAGGGTTTCTCTCAACAGAGAGGCAGCAAGAATGAGACTTAAACTCTCATTTTGAGGAGCAATTAAGGAGCTCCTCAAAGATTTTTCTTTTTTTTTGAAATTAGGAGACCTGGGTCCCAGTCTGTAGCTGCCAGAGAAGAAAGAGAAAGGCAGCCATAATCAAACCTTTAAATTTTCCCTTTTTGTTGAACATCTGTGTTATCTATGAAGAATTCAAACCCAGGCTGACCAGGAGTGTCCTGCCCCTTGGGAACAGCCAACTGAGGAGACCTACAGCAGACAGCATTGAATTGAGATCTTTGTTTCACTTGCTCAGTGAATGCTTGACCGGCTTAGATGCCAACACAAACCTCTGTCTCTATTGATGAGCTGAGTGTCCCCTCCTTTGTGGGTAGGTGCCTCACCTCTCCTTTTCTGCCGTATCTTTTTTTTCCTGAGGGATTGCATAAGGAACCTATTATATTACAAGGATTGGACAGATTTCTAAAAGGTTTGCTGTTCCTCAGGCAAGAAGTACATTTTTTTCTGTGTTATGTGGTAAGGAGGATAGAGTAACTCCAATGACCTTAAACAGTATTTAAAAGAATTATCCGGTATTGAAGGGGGTGTAGGATTTTTGAGAGAGGGCTATCAAAATAAAAGCCTCCGTATGTGTATTTATTAGCTCAGAGAAAAGGAAGTGTCAGATAGCTGTTGAGATCTGATGGCATGAGAATTATTATTTCTATTTAATTTTTTCTTAGACTGAAAGAAATTTGTTGGCCAGTAAACCTTCTTCTCCCAGACCACCCTTTCTGAAGCAGCACATATCCCAGGACAACGTAGATCTGGATTATTTTTGTGTAAAAGGGACAAGGTATAATGTGTGGGCATATGGTTACTGTTTGATATATATAGGATATTACCCTCAACAGTGTTAACATTCCAGCTGCAAAGATCACTTATGCATATGCATAGTCCTGCAGGAACAGAAAAGGTGGGATTGTTGTATGTGTCTGAAAGTCTTAATTAGCAGATTTCAGCAAGGCAAATGGTAGGTAAAGCTTACTACAGGCATCTCTTCAGCAGTGTGTCTGAAAAGCTAAGTTATGCAAAGGTGGACTGTATAATTACAGTGGTTTTAAAACTTATGAAAAAAAATGTTATCCATTATTTATTGGAGAGAGATTTATAACTTTTAATTTTTTGTGCAAGATGAATTCAGAGCAGCACTGGACTTCAATACGCCTGGAAGCAGAATTTGGACTTTCTTTTCTTCCTCTGATTCACATGGATGGATGGCGTCAATAGCACAAAATGTGAGCTTTTTTTAACAGGAGAAGAGCAGGAAGGCATTTAATTAAATTAAAACCCAGAAAATGTTAAACTCATGAAAAGAATTGTAATTTGTGTTCTTTGCTTCTTCACGGCATTTTGGATATAAGCATATAATCAAGCTAACAAACATATGTATTTGTCATCTATTTTGCAGTATTACTATCTATGTGCTTACATGTCTGAGAACATGGTTGAATTTGTAATGACTGTGGCTGCCCAGCTTGTATACATCATGTCCAGTGGTTCTGGATACTCCTTGTGAATGGGAGCGTTGCTGACACCAGCTTTGGGAAAATCAGAAGGTGACTAGTTTCGGGACATGAAATGCAAGAAGGGATCTTCATAGCCTTGAAATAAAATCTAGTGCTGGCTTTCAGCTGACAGCAGACTGGTTTCCCATATTGTTCCAACCTGGAACTTTTTAGTGACTACTGAATTTTTTTTTTTTTCAATTTTCTCCTTTCCACAGCAATCAAAGGTGTCATTTTATAAGGAGGACCTGCCAAGAGCTTTTTCAATTGTGTAAGTGCTGAGGCAGGAGTTATAGTGCCAGTATACTTTAGTGCATTGGTCCCGGTTGTCCTTCAACTCTCTTCGAGTGCTGTCTGTTAATCCAGATCACAGGAACTTGACCTTGTGTCTATAGGATAGTATTGGTCAGATAATGCCCACAAATTCTTGGGAATTTGTATTTAGAGACTCAGGGTTCTCCCTAGTGCATATGGGAATGCTCTGTTAGATCCTGGAAGGTTTTTCTCCCACTGCAATGTTTTTCACCTTAAGCTTGTGCTTCAAGGTTTTCCCACCTGTATTTCAGTTACATCTCACATTGGACAGTGTAGGTTTCCATGGAACTGCTCCTGTGAGTATGAGCAGGGACAGTGCAACAAGATATACTTCTGAATGAATACCCATCTTATGTGCCTGTAATCAGGTACTCTGGCATCTGACTCTGCAATGCAGCTCTGCTTCTTCATGCAGAATGCAGTCTGAAATGCTTCTCCCCTTCTAAATAATTTTCATGGTCTTTCTCCAGTGTGTTATGAGAGATCTGTATTTCACAATGTGCTGTTTATTGCTTTGTCTTACTTTAATGAAAGAGTATTCTAAATACGGCATCATGCAGTTGACTGCCTCACTTATCTAGGCTTTAGTTTTGTAACGGTTTATACATACAACTGAGACTTCCAAGCATCATGTATTTGTGGAAGAATTAGGTCAAGACAAATTGTTTTGAAATGCCACACAAAAAATGATTGTGAAAACTGTGTTTTCCTGGCTTTATCTGTGCATGTGACAACTGTGCTAAAATAACTCGAGAGTACTCCTCCGAGTGAAGTTACTGCTCTCAACATTCCTGACAAACAAAACAATTTCTTTCTTTAGTAGCACATACTCCTGTTTTATTGTGTCTCATTCTTGGCAACAGAAATGGGTTTTGAGGGCATGACACCTCAATAAGATCCCATAGCGCATATGACATCGTGACAAATGCGTACATTGCAGCATAGAAAATGACAGAGACTGGCACTGCTCCATGACCAGTGCTGTGTTTAAAAAAGAAAGAAAAAGAAAAAAATAAAGAAGGAAAAGTAAAGAAAAGAAGAAAGAAAAATAAAAATATTTCATTGGAAACAAGCATTACTATAGTCTTCAGGGCAAGATCTAGAAATCTTCAGGGGGTCTCTCAGCACTTGAAAGTCATATGAAAGCCTTTCTTTACACCCCTGCTTCTTTCCACTGTGAGAGGAAATCTCAGTGCCCACGCAAAACATACTTCTTTATGTTCATACAGTTGATTTTAGGTTGCACATTATAAATGTAATGGAGAGGAACATTACTGAGGAAGATAGAAAACAAGAGCCTATGCTGACATTTGTGGAACATCATTGCCAATAGGCATATGTAAAGATTTACTGTTTATAGCACTGTTAAGCTATGATGCTGTGCCTCAGACTCATGGGAGCTATATATTTTGTTCTTTAATGCTCATTAGTGTTGTAGGAGACTCAGATTTTAAAAGGGTTTGCCTAGGTAAGTTGTCAGTTGGTGATGAACATAATTGGTGCAGTGAATCTTTCTGACAGCTCACAATCATAATTATTTTCAGAATATCAACAGCAGAGCTGTAGTGCATGGTTTATAGTTAGCATTTAGCTGGTGTTTTTTACAATAGTGGGCTTTGTTTTGCAGCTATATCTGCCACACCAAAGCAGTTTTCTATTCTCTCACCTTCTGTCGCATTCTCCACCTGTTCCTACCACGTTCTCCCAAAGCTATGGGATTCACTAAGATAGCATGACTGTATCTAAAATGAACGATGTGGTGAAAACATTCTAATTATGAATTTCACAGCTATAGCATCACTCTATAGAAAACAAAAGTTTAATTAAACAGAAGCAATGCTAATGAGGGAGGAAAATTCTAGGATTTGGATTAATCAAATCTAACAAGGATATTTCAGTGTCCTGTCTACTACCAAAAACTTGTGAAGAGTTCCACTTTCTGCAGGTGATTTGTGATGAGACATACATTAACTCACATGGGAAGGGATAGGGTTCATAAGTTTCCATGGGTCTGATCTGTGATGCTGCACTTTCAGAAAATATTGAAAGGATGGAAAGGAGCTCAGATTTCTAGTATTTTCACCATGAGAAAAACCTGTCTAGGAACAGCTTAAGGAAGTTGCCTGTTGTTGCTTCTTTAGGAATGTGGATGAAGGAAGAAAGATGAGAGTCTCTGATTTACTGCTTGTAGCTCACATGCAACAAGGTAGCTTTCCTGAAGTAGTAACTCTATGCAATGACTTTTTTTGGTATCTTATTTTATTAACATCAGATTTGGAGATAGTTGGACTTTGAATGCAGACTCATTAAGCATAAGAAAAGGTAGCTACAAAAAGGTAGATTGATTGCTTTGTCCTCTTTTTCCTTATTTTTTTTTATTATAATTTCTTTGCTGATGTCTCAAAACATCGCTGGATGTTTTCTCTCTCACAAATATAGTAGAAAATGGCTATTTTTGTTTGGAACAAACAAAACAATTGATGCAATTTCTTGAATACTAAAAAAATCTATTCATTCATTGCTTTATCATCCCTTATTGATACAAAGTTGATGTCCATAAAAGTGGAAGTGCTTAATGCCTTGGTTGTTGTACTGTGCATTCCTAACCTTAAAATTTTAGACCAATGGAATGTTTATTGCTCACTGTTACACATATTTTCACTTGGCAGAGTGTAGAAGACTTAACTAATGCTTTTAAGAAGAAATCTTGCTACTCTATTTCTTGAGCGTAAGAGTGTCATAGCACTTCTTTTTCACAAAACTTCTAGGCAGGTCTTTCTGAAGAGGAGGAAATTTCAGATACTTACAAACAGGCTGCTCTGCATGCTACTTTTGCAAACAAAACCACCTTACAAAAGGCTTTCTGTATATTATCTTAAGGTGCAATGCATATTATTGCTTTTTATTACTGCTTTTTCTTCTGTCTTCTTAACCACCACAGTAATTTCTCATTTTCTTTTAATTTTTCAAAGTTTTCTGCTATTTAAAAGGTGGCAACCGATGTTACATATTGTCTTACTTAATTGATGCTATTTCCCACCTGGAAATAAGATGCAAAGTTATCATTTGTTAATATGAAGTAAAAAGAAAAAGGATAATTGCTTGTCCAGAAATAAACCTGAATCTTCATTCAGGTTTCTTCGGGAATCTTCGTGTAAAGACTCCTTTGTTGTAGAATCCAATAAAAACGGGCTAGCTGAACCTTCAGAAACGCTCACCTTCAGTGTCAGCCCTCTGATTTTGTCAGTCCCAGCATCTTGTCATATGTCCACTTGTTTGGGACTCTGGACAGGCTCTGAGCCTAGAGCAACTGCTCAGCAAGACAAATCTCTTCTTCAGGAATTGTGACCAATTTACAATTGTGACAATACATGACGCAGAATAGTCTATTCAAAACAAAACTACCATATCCTCAAAATGAAAGCAACAAAGCAGACAAAAAAAAGGAGGATAACAAAAATAGCACTCCAGCTCTCAACAGATGTACTCTCCTTTGCAATAATTTCATAAATTTTGATCTGCTGGTTTTGCATTGATTCAGAAGCATAGCATATGATTCAATATAACATGATATTAAAACAATAACAGTGCTTACTGTTGCCTTGAAAGGTATTACGGTAGGGATAGCAGGTACCTGAGAGCAGATACTTAGCTCTTATAATTTCCTGTAACTCTAATGTATTTTAACTCTGCTGATTTACATCTGCTGAGAATCTAGGCTATGGGAATTCCTTGGCGCTCACTGCTATCATTCTGACACCTGCCAAAATGTCAATGGGAAAATGGACCATAAAAATATAATTTCATGATAGGAATGAATGTATCTTTAAGATCATCCATTTGTGTTAGCTAGATTCAGTTCTCATTTTAATAGAACATTTAAAGATCGGTTTCACCACCAAGATAGATGGTTGAGCATTAACTACTGCAAATGAATGCAGAACTATAAAACATCAGTATAATCATATAATTTATTTCTTAATTTAAAGTAAGTATAGAACCAATCTTCTGTTGAAAAAGATTGTGTTGGCAATTGGGTGCTATACATTTGACCATAATTGGGGTTCTTGAGAATGCAGACTTATGATGATTTTTATCATCATGTTTAAAATATCTCATGAAGGAATGTAATTCATCATTATCCTTATTTTACAACTGAAAAATGGGATGTTTAGAAAGGTCTTTACAAGAAAGTGAGTTATGGCAAATAAAATCTTGTTAAAACATGTATGATATTTTATAATAAATGTCATCTTAGAAAATGGCAAAATTCAATCCCCTTCAGAGAAACCAAACTCTCCTTTGGAGTCTTACATATAACCCACATGTTTAGTTTAGCATCTTTTTCACAGGGAAAGGTGTTCTCCATCTCTTTCATAACACAAAGCACATCTTTCAATAATAATCCCACAATATACCTGGGATGTAAAAACAATTTAATTTAAAATAAATAAACAATTAAATAAAGAAGTAGAATTTGAGCATGTTAGCTTTAACAACATATAACTTATGGACCACATAAGCTCAGGGCTTTGTAATGGACTACTACTTCATAGATAGTTGTTTGAGAGACTATGTTAAAATGTATTTCTTTGCAGTAATTTAACAACCTGTGCTTTAGGTATTTCTGATCATTTCTTGACTTTTGTGCTTGAATCCTTTTTTTCCTGGCAAAGTAGTTGTTGGCTCTGCCACACAAATAATTTTGGTATTCACACTAACCTGTAAGGATCCATAGCCAAATAAGAAAGGTGTACAAATATAGAGTTGTAGATGATGCTAAACTCCAGTGACTATACAAGAGGAGACCTAGAAACAATGAGGTAGTATAAGTCATCATGACTGGCAGTGAAAGCAATGTACTATGGCCAGCTACTGGAAAATTTCCACAGAAGGAGGAAGGATTAGAAGCAAAATATTGAGGGTAGCTTTATAGATGTGTATTTGAGGGACTGTGTCCAAGCATGAGTCACAGGACAAGAGAAAATGCTAGTGCAACAGGTGAAAGATGGCAACTGATTTGGAATATATCTATGTGAATTACTTGTTTTCAGTCTAGAAAGAGGCTGAGTAGTTCTTAAGTGAAAGGCTTGTGAAACAGTCTTACCTTACTTTTGCGAATTGATTGTATACTACAGTATTCTTTTACATAATCTGAGTAGTAACTTATTCTGTGAATAGTTCTGGAAGTTATTCACTGAGAGTAACAAAATTTGGATTTTCAAAATTTTCATTGCTTACTGGATTTGTCAATGCAAGAGCCTCAATTTTCAAAAGAAGGTTCCTTTTGAAACACTTGACAATCTTAGTAAAGTAATGATTGAAAAAGATATAATTAAAATGTGTCATAGACAACCACTTTATCAGCAAATAGAATAGCATTATTTATATAGTAGAATTACATTGTCAGTGAGGACAGTTATACCTCAAGGCATAATCAATTGATGTGTATTGGTTGCACAGTGATACATACTGATTATATGCAACTGTCACTTTAGAGAAATTTAATATCACACCAGACATTTCATGACTATTTAATTATATATTTTGGCACTACTTTTCCTTTTCATTGCAACTTTTATTTACTTCCCTTTCACTTCTTCCATAGTTGATTCTGCTGCCAGGTTAAGCAGCATGCAGCTAAAAACAAATCAATAAGACCAGCAGGAACTGGCGAGTAAACCCACAGGCACTCTAACATTTCTGTTTTTTCCTACCCAATATTTGGCATTTTAGGATTGGTGGGACAAAACCATTAGCCCAGTTTGCACCAAACCTCCACATGTCAAGCAGAGCTGTTTGGTGGTCACCATGTCATGCTTCTACTGGTGTAGCACACCAAACATGTATTATATTCATCCAAAAAAAAAAATTGGGGTAAATATTTCTGCAAGTTACAGATGAAAATAAATCTGTATGATATATAGGTATCTCACTGACAGATGTGTAATGCCATATAGCACTTTTGCTGATTCATACAGAATTTTATTCAGTATTGCTGACAAACTCATTTATTGTGTCTGTCTCTTTTTTTTTTTTTCTTTTTTCTTAGCACTATGGAGAACACAAGTTTTTAAACTCTTCTTTCCCTGCATACCCTGAATCATCAAATATTCAAGTAAAGTATTTTTCAGCAGAGATAAGGAGGGCATATATGGGAAATTTCATTCTAAGTAAATTTTAAGTGTATTGTATTTAGGTTCTTTAAAAAGTTATAATTATTTATCTTTATTTGTTAAGCGAGGAAAGCTGATAACAAATCAGTTACTTAGACATGCTTCTTAAATGAGTTGCTTTTTATAGATTTATAGTTTATGTACTATTATTATTCTGCAAAATACATTTTCCTTTCTTTGGAAAAGTACTACTCAACTTCAAGTTTAGACATCTGAAAGAAAATACAAAAAATCTCTTTCTAATTGCAATGGAATTTGGTGTACTCCAGATATCTTACTTACTTTTCAAATCTGTTAAATGTATTTTCTAATAAGCTAGCTTTATATAAAATGTATCACATAACGCATACAGGGTGTTTTCACTAGATATGAAACTATCTCTCAACTTGTGATGACTTGAATGTGTGCTTATTATATTCTAATATTATGAAATTGTATTTAATAAGCTTAGGATCAAACTTTATTCATTTAAATTCATCTTTTCACTCTCCTTTTGTTACTAGTGCTTGACAGTTTTCCTCTTTTCCTTTTTTTTTGATTGTTCTTCTTGCATTTCATCTGCTGGATGAGCAGATAAATTCTCTCGATGGTTATGATGTAAATTAAAAATAATCACACTGTAATGAATGGGTTACTACATGGAAGGAAGGGGCAAATATGCACTCTGCTGCTCTATATTTGAGAGACTACATTTCCTTTGTCACCAAAAGATGTATTTCAATATCTTTTCCAAGAGGAAGGACATTTGTAGTGATTTTAATTTGATCATGAATTTCCTTGGACTTACCTGACACACACAAATTGTCTGCAGATATGAGTATTTTAGACTAATATCCTTTGGATATATACCCAATAATATGTGATGTTTATTTCTTAATGACTTATAGTAGCACAATATGTGGGACAGAATTAAAAAACAAAATCAGAAACGTTTGAAAAAAAAAAACTTCACAAACAATCTGATTATCGCAGAGTTCTTTCCCATATGACTCTTCATCAGCAGTATTCATAGAATATGAAAACACTTCACCTTAAGTAGGGAGGAAGCAATAATCCCTGGTCAATTGGTCCACAATCATCACTGCACTATGAACAGCTGGTGGTGAATAACTATGGTCTTTACTGAGAATTGCCGTATGCGCAGAACACAGTGCTTGCCAACTGTTGTGTGTATTCCTTGGTGAAGTCAGGAAATAGCTGCTTTTAGTCATGGTAAAATGCTTGTGTATTTTTAAACAGGTTTTTAAATGAAAGAAAAAGACTGATATAATGAATTAGGGTCAATAAATACTCTGACAAATAAGTTTTAAAGGGAGGTATGAAACAGTTATTTTAAATGTGAAAGGACCTTTAGCTGTGCCTATCGCTAGGCCTGCTCCTTGCTCTCCTGAGCTGTGGATTGGGCTCTCCCACCAGCATTGCCCACCCTGCTCCCCCACACTGGACCACTGCGGTGATCTGTCCCCACTAGCAGTGGTGGCCAGAAATGACATGGGCTAAGCAGTGGTAGCACACAGCACAAGATGCTGCTGCAAAGCATTTCCTTGGTCCTCTGGCTATCATGGCTCGCTGAAAATGTTTGCTTTTGATATTGGTAACTGTTGTGTTTGAATGTTCACTGTGTTTCTTAGGGAAAATCTTGGTCTTTGTTCGAAGACTTAACATTCAGAGAGAATTAATTTCTCTATTTTGTGCTTATGGATTTTTGCAGGTGTTGTATTTTCTGTCTGATTGTTTTTCATTCTGCCACTGAATCTATGTATTGGTGTCTTTCTTAATTGGTTCAGAGTAAATAGCAGGGAACATGGTTTTATTCTACTTAAACAGTGCAGACCTTTAAGCAGACAGAAATTTTAATTAAGGACATAATCTGTGTAAAACCTCAATTATCTACTCTTGACTTACACTGCTTTTTATTTTTTGAACATCCAGTGGTCAAGCCTTTGGTTTTTTTATTTATCAGCATAACATATCTTCCAGAACAAAAGTTTAGGACATAGCTGTACGTCATTATGACCATTTTAGTCTGAGTCAAAATCAAAAAATATGCTATGTAAGTTTACTAGTGAGTCACTATAAAATCATATGCTTCACAGACCCTGAATGTGACAGACAGGTCTCAAACTGTTAGTGTTACCTTTGCTTCTTTACTGAAATAATTTATGTAAAGCGACTAATTCAAGATGGGAGATGCTTAAGATATTAAGATTCCCACGACTACTGTTACATTTTTTTTATCCTTGGTTCTCTTAACTCCTTTTGTTATGCCATTCTTCTTGTGGTGAAGAAAAAGAATATTCAAACATTTACATGTTGGTTTGGGTGTAGAAGAGTATTTAGTCACATAGTTTATTTGTAATTACCAGTAAGCGGAACTGTATGCACATTTTATCACTTTCCATGAAGCAATAAAATATCTTACAAAGAAATCAATATTTCACTTTTAGTTACATTAAATTTAATAGGTTGCTTTTCTTAGTTGTATGTGATTCCAGTGAAACTCATGACTCATGAAAATGCTTTTTTTCTACTACTATTACTACTGTTTGCCTGTAGTTACAAAATGAGCTTCAAATACGCCTTACTGCTTTACTTCCGTTATCCTAAGAATATAGAATAACTTTTCACTCACTGGGTCTTCTTACTAATGTCATAAATCTAATGTTTACTTCTCCTGAGTTTTATTATCCACTCAGATATGTCAAACTATTTTCAGTGCTCCTACATCCATGCTAGGTAACTAGTTACTATGCTCATATGTTTGAAACACTATCTTTTTATCTCATCTGTGTTCGCCTGGAGGCAAATTAAACTCATCACTCCTTGACCAAACCTCCCTGGGTGATGGGGAAAAAATATTCACTCTCTTTATTACAACTTCTTCTCACTGAAAAGAATTAATCACGAATCACCTCTTTCCTCCTTTGTCTATCCGTGCACTCTCCAAGGGCAATAGCTGTATGGCATTCAAGAACAAACATAACTATGTTTGAACCTCTCATAATGAATTATATTTTTAAAATCTCTTGTTTCTGTTGTCTTGTCCGCTGTTAACATGCGGACCAACCTCTCTCAGTTGGTCCGCATGTTAAAATACAATGCTGAATGATGTACAAGCTGAAGCACCAAAGCGTAGTAAAAGAACAAGTCCATGAGGTCAGAGAATGAGATTTGATCTCTTGCTTTCAAAATTTCATGCCACATAAATTCCATAATCTGTACATCTGAAATCTTACTCTCTTCTTTGAATCAAGCCTTATTATTAACTCCTGACAAGAAATGGGCGCAGAACAGACCTCTGCAGAACCTTACTTTCTGTCAAACTGAGAAGTCAAAGTATTCCCTCTGCTTGGTGTTTTGCTTCATTTGGGTTGGGAGATTTTTTCCAGTAGTTATGCACACAGCATATAATAATTTCATCTTGACAATGCCTTCCTAGAGAGATTTTCATTGAAAACAATCTATGACTTTCCCCACATTTCTGTCCCCCTTGCTACTTAGCATAAATAAAGAAATTCAGTAGTTTTAACTCAGTTTGTCTCTTGTCACTTTGCTACCCTTTCAAGGTTTTATAAATAGCTTGTTAAATTTATTCCAGTAACTTTCTGGATACTAAAATGAGCCTGACAGCTCCATAACCTTCTTGCATTCTTTTTCCTCCTTTTAAACATGAGAGACTATGTTTTACCCTCTATTGGTCTGTGAGACAATATACCTACTCTCTGAGTTATGGGAAATAATTATTGGAGTCTCCAAATCACTGATGATTTGGAGACTGCATTCACTATCTCTCCAAATACTTGAGGAAGTCCTGATTACAAGGATACTTCCATCTTATTCAAATCTGGCTTAATGTCTTCTTCATAAATAGGTGAATGCTAGCTATAAATAGTCATTTCAATTCTATTTTCAGAGTGACAAGGACATATTATCAGGGAAGCAGAGACAGTCTCAGAAAGTTTTAAGGGGGATATAATTTAGAATTTTGGGAGTTAGTAGCTAAATTAAATCCTAATTCATAGAATAGAGTTAGAAGCTTAGGTCATACAGAAGTTTTCTTAAAAAAAAAAAAAAAAGAGGAAAAAAGAGGCAAGGGTTCACCTGAGTTTTACTTGAAAGTTGCAGAAGTTTACTCAAGTTCATTTTTAGTTATTTTATGTTCAATAATAGATTTGGAGCATTGTTTCAGCTGCAGAAGTCTCAGTAAAGACATACACAAGCTGTGATTTTTTGAGAATCACTTTGCACAGTTCAGTCTAGGAAAACATTAGAGACTATTGTATCTAATTAACTGAGAATTGAAGAACATCTTGCAATTTTTATATAATTTTTATAGAATTAAATTCTGTAGGCTTTTTCCTAGCTTCATAATGATTTTAAATCTAACAGGATAAGATGCTTAATTTGAAATTCCAACTAATCGAAAGAATTTTGTATTTTATTGGAGAAGAGAACTATTTAAAACCCAGCAGGATTACACTCGGGAAAGTAATAGCCCCCAGCACAGCTGACAGTGTACTTGAGCATTTGATTTTAAAAAATAGTTTTATATAGTTCTACTAATGTATTACATTAATATCTTATCTAGAGTCTCGCTACTACCTAAGTTTTAATGCAACAGAGACAAAACATATGTTGCAAATGCAAAGGAAAATATCTTGTATAAAGTTAAAAAGTTAAAAGCATAACAAACAGTAAATTAGAGATCCTATTCAAACTACAATATATTTTAATAATCATGATAGAATCACAATGGTATTCTTTAAGTACAGAGTTGCCTTTTGCAAGTTACCTTTTGGAGGAAATATTGATTATAATGAAAGTGTCTATAAAGAGTGTTTATATTGTTCTTTTCTTTGAGGAGTGTCTCTTCTCTCTTCCTTCTTTTTGCTTACTGTGTGTTAACAGCTGGAATCATAGAGTCTCTCCTGTAACAGTATGTATGAAATAATACAATACAGTGCACACACAATAGCTATGAAATCTCCTTCATCTCGCTTCTGCATATACTTTGAAAACATGATTCACATGGCTAATGCAGGCTTGACTCAATACTTCTAATGCAAGTATGTTATAGGCCAGTCATAGTCCTCTGTACATTGAACCTCTTAGGAACATTTTTGAGAAAATAGTAATTTAGGCATCTGAATGCAAATGACAGTAATACTAATAATTTTCCGCATTTGTCTTAATTACAACTAGAAAGCTTATGTCCTACAAAATATATCAAAGCCCAGGGGAAGAAATCTAAGCTTAGAACATAGGATTTGCAGATTGTAGACCATAGACCTATTATTAAGTAATATTAACATTTCTGTACATTTCATCTTACTTATTAATCATATGCTTCACATTCCAACCTAAAGAGAAAGTGATTAATTATCAGAAATGGGACTTCCTAAGGTTACTTCAGGTAGGGTTGAAATTGGAATAAAAGATTCTTGTTATAACACAGCCCAGTTTTCTGATTTTTGCTAAGCTTTTTTTTTTTTTTTTTTTTTTTTAAGGCAGATTCCAGTTTGAAATAGAACTTCCAGTCTGCCTTTGAAATTCATCAACCTCATTTGAATCCTTCCTAAGTTGGATCAGGTACTTGATCTAAAACTGAGATCGGTCTTTTGTGAAATATTTGAATGTGTTCTGATGATAGAACTTTATGAAACCATGAAACTGTGGAGAATTTTTGTTTCATAAAGCATTTCATTTATCTATAGAATTGCAATGATCTTCAACTACATGAAATATGAATGAAAATTGTCATACCATACAAATTAAGCGTATTTATATATTTTTCATGTGAAATTTTGAAAATAAAGAGCCTAAAGACTTGGAACTAATTGGGAGTTTCAATGCACTTGTACTGATGTCTTGCACTTCATAACCCAAACTGTATCAGTTAAATTAGTTTCCATCTTTTGTTCAATACTTTAGAAGAAATACAGGAGAGAATAAATTGTTAAAAACAACTGAATTGTGTTGCTTCAGGTATCTGAAGCAGTAGTAGTAATGTTTTAGTAGATAAAAATCTGGATAGCCGAGGCCATACCAGGCCAGGGCCTATTGATGCATTCAGCAATCATGTTTCCATCCTATACATGTGACTACATTGCAGCTACAGGAAAAGGGTGATGTACAGTGTGTACAATTCTGTGTTTGGGAAAATAAGGAAATACATGGTATTTCATTTGGGAATTAGTTAACTTGGGAATTTAATGAAATACATGGTAGTTCCTAATTTATGGATGTCCATGTCCAAAGCACTGAGCAATGGAATGAAGCCTAAGCTCCTCTTGACATGGGCTCAAGGTGCAATAAAGTTGTAGGTGTTGGATATGAGGGACATAAGATATGCCATGAAGCATTCCTGGTTGATAGTGCAGACCAGGATGTTGGCCTGGGTCAATAATGCTTATTCAGGGGAAAGCGACCTACTGGTGTGCATTGAGATTGATACTGTCACTGAATTCTCTTTAGCTTCAGTGACTCATTAGGAAACCTAGGGAGACACTGTCTGGCCCTGGATGTGAACTTTTATCAAATCTCCCTCCTCCATGATTGTTTTGACATATAAGGTGTTTACTTGGAGTCTTAGCCTAATGTTGTTTTTAGCATGGATATACAAAGTATGAATACATAAAATATACCTGTAGGATGCTCTAGTAACTAAGGAAATCCTTGGGAATGTTTTGGACTTTTGTGTTTACAGATGTAGCAATACATTTGCAAGAGTGCGATCATAATGATAGGTAGCAATGTTTTCCTAATCCCTGCAGCACAAGTGTACCATCATTTAATCCATAAATATGCATACACTTGCCAACAACAACTGAATATATCAAGTTATTTTGTAGTCACACAATACAGTTTAATATGAAAAATTTAATTACTCTAAACTGTTCAGCACAGCTGAGAACTGAATTCAGTTCAATATGAGAAAGCATTGTATAAACAGCTTCCAAACAACCCTAACCTAAATGTGTCATCTCCTGTCACCTAAATAACCAGATCTTGATTCTATTAAAATGAAAAACATAGTAGCTATAAATACATTCAGATTCCTATTTTTTCTTTCTCTTTTTTAATTTCTTAGAAGAAGCACATGGGAAAATGTAATAGTTAAAACTGATTTAGGATGCCAAGTTTTTGTTTCCGTTTTACTCTATTTTTATACCGCATTTTTTTTTTAATTAAGCGATCAATGAAGGATACAGCCAATATGGTGTTTCTGTAAAAATAAAAATCTCATCTGTACAATAATTAGAATATAGCTAGATGTTCCAGATGGTACACAGGCAAAAAGAAGAGTAGCTTTATACCAGATGGTATTATGACCATACATAAAGCAACTGGATAATCATTTTAATATTGTGACATGTCATATTACATGAATAAATACTGTGTTTTTTCTGAGAAAAAGGTAAAATTATCAGGAAGTTGAACAGCTCAAGGCAGATGTGGCTCTTACCCAGGAATTATAGTCTTCAAGGAAAGGAAATATTGAATAGGGACTTAGAGGACTTATTTCTTTAATTCACTCTCCTGTAGAAAAATAGGAAATTCTAATTTGCCTAAATAATCTTTTACAGAATTAATCTAAGCATAGGCAACATAAAGCAATTTTGAATGCTTTGTATTGTAGGTAAAGAATTTTTTTTCTTCATCAGAATATAGCGCTAATTAAAAATCAAAGTTGACTAAACTTACCTATTCTGATTTTTTTTTCAAAATTAAATAGATATATAGACAAAATTTTCTATTTGCCCTGTCACAGTGAAGAAACAACTTTTAGTAGAGTATGACACTTCCTATCCTATCATACAAGCTCCATATGACAACTTCAAATTTCCACAAGTAAAGCTTTCTATCTGTTGTTTATATTAATAAAATATTCAACATCCTACATAAATTTTGAATTGTGAATTCTTGCACCAAACTAGAAAAAAAAAAAAGCATTCACACAAAAAAGAATTCTAGACATAATGAAAACATTACATTTTCTTTTTTTCAACAGCACACAACTATTTTGCAAACATCCAATCCATGAATTTGTATACACTTCACTCAAATTTTATGTTATCTTACTATAGATAATTTATCTTTAGATTTCCTCTACAGATATTTCAATTTTTTCAAGAGGGTTTGCATCTTGAGAAATAAGACAGAATCTCAGAAAGGAGCAGAACCAATAAAAAGCATTTTTTCTTTCTCCCTGTAGATGTAGAGGAAAGATAGATGCTTGTGCCAAGGTGTCTCCTATTTAATTTAGACCGACACCATGCTGTTAGGATATGGGAAATGGATGCTCTGTAACACTGAAGATGTAAGTCTTTATAACCCCAAAGTTTACATTCCAGATGATAGTACTCAGAATTCATACCGGTGAGGTGGGCAGAAAAAGTGTTGATTTCCAGTAGAAGATTTTGGGATATAATCCAGGCTCCTTCTCAACAAGAGTTGCAGGCCTAGTCCTTGCAGTGCAGTGGGGGGCTGGCTGGGAGGTATTTTCACCAATTACCTTTTAATCTAATTATCTTTTTCCTAGTTGCTAGGATCCACAGATGTTTTCAGCAAAAGTTTCTCATGATGACTTGGATAACACAGATTTATTATTGACAAATATCTATAATATTGATCTTTGTGGAAACATCATAAACTACATCCAATCCTAAAATCAAGGAAAGGAATTTTTTTTCATAACGTTTTTCTCAGGCAAGTAATTCCTGGGCCAAGCCCCCTGGGCTCAGACCAACTGTATGAGGTTCAACAAGGCCAAGTGCTGGGTCCTGCACTTCAGTCACAACAACCCCACGCAGCGCTACAGGCCTGGGGCAGAGCAGCTGGAAAGCTACACGGCAGAAAAGCATCTGGGGGTGCTGGTCAACAGTCGGCTGAACGTGAGCCATGAGTGTGCCGAGGCGGCCAAGAAGGCCAGTGGCCTCCTGGCTGCATCAGTAACAGTGTAGCCAGCAGGTGATCGTCCCCCTGCACTCCGCACTGGTGAGCCTGCACCTTGAATACTGTGTTGAGTTTTGGGCCCCTCACTACAAGAAAGACATGGAGGTGCTGGAGCGTGTCCAAAGAAGCCTCATTGCTTTCTTGTAGGACAAAGAGGAATGTCAAGCTGTGCCAGGGGAGGTGCACATTAAATATTGCGATGAATTTCTACACAGAAAGAGTGGTGAAGCATTGGAACAGACTGCCCAGGGAAGTGATGTGTCATGATTCCCTGATAGTGTTCAAGAAATGTGTAGATGAGGCACTCAGGGGCATGGTTAGCAGGTATCATGTTGAAGGGTTTACGGTTAGACTCAGTGATCTTGAAGGCCTTTTCCAACCATAATGATTTTATGATTTTATGATTCTATGATTCTATCCGTTGCCTTTATGGTTGCATCTGCTGTGCTTTTTAGCAATTAAAGCATTTGCACAGATGCTATTACTTCCAGTAATTGTTACAAGTTTTGTACTGCCAAAGCTAAAAGAGGAGCTTCAAACAATTGTCAAAATTATTCATTCTGGGTTTTAGTCCTAGTTATTTTATGCTGAATTTACATTCATATATGTAATGCCAAGGATACCTGGTATTTTCTGAAGCAGTTACAGAAGTCTGAATTCACCAAAACCAACCCAGTAAACATGCAGATATCACTCGGAATGTGCAAATAGGACTGCTGGTTACTACCAGTGTTCCATTTGCACAAACAACTTTGTAATTTTGACTACAGCTGTTTATTAGTAGTAAATTTAAAATGTTAACTAGTATGAACGACACATTTGTTAAGAGATCATAACAAGTCATATCTATCTGTTATCATGTTGGGGGACTTGGGACAGTGACTTGTCAGCAGAAGTGCTTGAAATCTACATAGGTGTGTAAATTGTAATGAACATTGTTGATGTTTTGGATGAGGGAGGAGTTCCAGGTTGGAACTAAAGTGTAATGGAAATCTCATGGTGTATGCTAGAAACAATGTTTTAAAATGCCCTGAAGAAAGCAGTATGTATGTCCTGAGGAAAATTATCCGGAGGAAAAGAGCAACTCTATGGCAGTGATAAAGGCAAATAGGAAATTGTAAACACACTTTTTTTTTCCCCTCCTGTATTCATACTGGTCTCTAGCATAGTGCTCTGATTTACTTTGCTTGCATTCTATCACCTTGCATATCTAGAGAAGGAAAAATATGTTTTGTCTAGTTGTATAAGTGAAAAATTGCCAGCCTTGAAAACTGTAGCTACACCTTGTTGAGACTTCCTGTATCCTTGCTTCTGCAAAATTTCTTTTGATTACAATAGCAACTGCTTTGAAAGCAATAACAGTATTGTGCATTTGTATCCTACCTCCCTTTACTTCTAGTAAACTCTCATGAGCAAAGGTCCAAATCTTGAATATAAATTCTTTATTATTTATTTCAGACTGAAATAAATCTTCAAATGTGTTTGTGTATGTACAACTTAACTCAGTGATTCACTAAATTTCCTGGATGAAGCTGCCTAGAAGGGACTATAAGCAATGCAGGTCTAAAAGAGAAAAGATTTGATTTGTCAGTAAAGGATGCGAATTAAAGATTAAACGCAAAATGGAGGTAATTAACAAGAGTTCTGCAAAAGCACTACAATAATGGTTTACAAAAAGAGGCATTTAAAGATTCCTTAGAATTAGATTTAGCTAATCTCTAGAGAATAACTTACAAACTAACATCTGGTGTTGGTATGTGGCAAAATCACCAATCTGGATATTGCCTAGAGTCCTTTATCTCTGGAGCCGTAGGTCAGTTGTCATTCTTTATCATAAAAAAAATACACTTGAAATTTAACACAGGATATTTGCAAAGCCAAAACTAGTGTCACGCAAAAGAGCTATGTTTTATAATGATGTTATGAAAAAAAATTCATCCCATGCTTCAGTTGTCCTTGTGATCTCTCCAGCAATGCCAAAATGGATGGCTTATCCTCCTCTAAATGAAAACATTGTGCATCAGAGGTGATAACCATATGGTACCTGTACTCTACAAAGTAATCAGAGCCACCCTTACCACCTGCCTCAGAGAACTTTGTTAAGGCAAACACAGCTGGGCTTTTGTGGCCCAAGATGAAAGGAGCTAGTTTCCAAACTGCAGAACTCAGACCGAGGAAAGGAAGATGGGCATGTGCATGCGAACGTTTAGCAGACAGTTTAGGACTCTCTTGATTCCTAATTAACAGTGTATCACTAGTGCCAGTTTAAGAATAGCAAGTGTAGTGTACAGCTAGCATGAGATAATCAGTCAGCAACTTACTGTAATAAGTGAAGTGTGGTCTCAGTGTGTTGTATGATGGGAGCTGTATTACTCTATTGTACAGGGGACAATAGAGTATAAGCCAGTGAGATTTTTTATTTCTGCTCCTGTGGAAGTTTGACTTCCATATTTTTCTCTCATTCAAAAATTAGACTAAAAGGAAAACATTTCAGTTGTTCACAGATGACTCAGTTCAGTTCAAAAAACTAGACAAAAGGTCCTACAGAAAATCCCGTAGAATAAGCTTGGCATCTTCCTTTAAAGGATTGTGAATTTTGAGACTTATCAGTTTTTATTTCTTTGCTTCCTAAATAGATTCTGTTTCAACAAACTGATGTTTTCTTATCAAACAGTAAGATCAAAATGATACAGGATTAGGAAAAATAAACTTATTGAAATATTTAAAAAATGTCATTAGGTAAACTCAATTTCTTTTTAAAGCAGTAACTTGATCATTTCTAAAGTGTACTTATAGAAGACAGGCTTCTGTATTTCTCTATTACTTCAAGTTGAAGTCATAACTTACAACGTTTTGGATGGTTGCTAGTGCTCGCTAAGGATATTTCATGTTAAACCAAATGTAATTTTTTTTTTGCTACAAAAAAACAATTGTTTCTGTAAAAAATATAAACTGTTTGATTTCCCAAAGGTGATCATTAGAATTCAAAAACTTTTTTTTCACCAATACTTTCTTTTTATGGTCAGTTAGAAACAACAGTAGTGATGCTTTTTACAACTTCTGAAAATGAATGTTCTGGTGATTCTTCTAAGCAGTGCATTTTGAGGTGCTTTTAATATTCTTGAAATTCTTACCCGAAAAACTTTTTCTGGAGTAGCAGATGAGTAGTTAACATTTAGAAAAAAAATCCCTCCAGCTTTATGCAATTTTGAATGTATTATAAACTTTGGAAATAATTGTTCCCTTTTCTTTCTCAGTTACGAATCCTGAGTGTAGCATAAGAAGAAAGGATTATCTAACAAAGAAAGGTAAGATAAATGTGAAGGACGGTGTGTTCCAAGAAGAATGCCTCTGTTAAAGGCATTTTGATTCTGAGCTTGCATACACACATTCATTAGAAAATAAGGCAGTAGATTGTCCTTCCTAAATACCAATGGCACAATAACATTGATTTTTGTACAGTTGCAGGCTTTAACAGATCTGTTATTGAGAACAGGTGCACCAGGGTAAACAATATTTGATTTCATTGAGAAGCCATTGTATGCTATACTCAAAGTAAAAGAGAGAAGGAAAAAATCCTGCAAATACTCCAGAACCACCACAATACCTTAGCCAAATATCTTGGGGTCTCAGTCTATCAAACTAGAGTTTTTATGATGTCCTAGGAATGGCTGGAAGTATAGCATATTACAGAATCAAGTATATGATGAGGAGGATGGGGCTGGCCTCTTTTCCCTGGTGGTCACTGACAGAACCAGAGGAAATGGCCACAAATTGAAGCACCAAAAGTTCCACGGGAACTTAAGGAAGAACTT
>JAUBNY010001020.1:2400217-2420381 GCA_032275445.1 Crypturellus soui
GAGAGGAGAGGAGAGGAGAGGAGAGGAGAGGAGAGGAGAGGAGAGGAGAGGAGAGGAGAGGAGAGGAGAGGAAATTTTCCCTAAGGAAAGAAAGGGGTTTTTGAGAAGTAGCATATGGTTCTCCAGAAAAATATGTTAATCTTCTGAATACTTTCATGACCTGATTTAGAATAGTTACCCAGTTACCCTAATTTCAGTAATCCCAAATCAGACCAAGGAAACTTTTTTACTTCTCACAGAAAAGAGCTCTGTGAGCTCTGTTTTCCCACCTCAGAGATTTCACAATTCTTAATTGGTACAAAACCACAGTAACACAGGACTTACGTGTCTGCAGTAATGTGAAGCCTGTTGAGCCTGTTCCTGAAAACTGGAAATCTTCTCGAAAACAGAAAAATAGGATTTAAAAAGATCCTCTGTTTGACTTGGTAATGTTGTGCCTGTGTAGCTATTAACCATAATTAACAAAAGTGATGGCTACATAAACAGATTCCCAAGATGTGATATTGTGTGAATAAACTCATGGATTCTGGTTTGCATCACAGGGAGTAATCAGATATACAGAAAGGGACCTCTTTGAAAGCAAACTCCAGTCACAGAATGGTAACTTATTATTGTAGGACTGTATTAGTAACAGTGCATCTACAATTTTGAGGTTATTTTTTCATAAAATTAAGTAAACACAGGAATAGAATGTAAGGAAAAGGTTGTCATTAGAACACGTAGGGTACCAAAATGGACACTGAAATTGGGCACCAATAACAGGTTTAAGTTAGAAAATTCAGTTTTCTCTTTCAGAATTTTACTTGTGTT
This sequence comes from Crypturellus soui, assembly GCA_032275445.1. Classification (NCBI taxonomy): domain Eukaryota; kingdom Metazoa; phylum Chordata; class Aves; order Tinamiformes; family Tinamidae; genus Crypturellus; species Crypturellus soui. The sequence continues at coordinate 2,401,028 of JAUBNY010001020.1, forward strand.
TATTAGAATCTCAGATACGAATAGAGAGGGCCTTAAAAAAATCTTGATATTTTCTTATGGAGCACAATGCTTTTATCAAGAGGATTTTATGATCTGATGCCCATTATAACAAAGAACTGGACTTATGGACTAACAAAGTCATTCTGCTCCAAATCTTAAAATGACTTCTTATACTCTCTTTATAAAAGATCATGAAACTATGTTTTTATAAGTGTATTTCGTGTGGAAAGTTATTTTGAAAGAATATTGGATAAATTAGGTTCTAGTGCATCTATATTTTACTGTTACAGTGTGTGTTTAGTTCAAAGTTAGTATTATAATAACCTGTATTTCTTCAGAAAGACCCATGCTTGTGTTAACTCACTTTGATTTGGTCACTACTGGTTACTTCACAAAGAAATATGAAGTAAGGATCACAATACTATGGAATTAGTGCCATGACTGAAGAATAGTTGTGGTAGAAAACATTCTTAAAAGTCTAGGTATTACTTAAATAATTTTGAAGACAGGGAACTCTTTTCCCCTTATTTCTCTGCAATTATTATCTCACTGATGACAGCTTTCTCTTCCTCACTATGGAGAACTTCTACTATCTGTCTTACAGATACTGTTGAAAAGAACATGTAGTATTTTATTAACTAATTTGTTTATTGTCTTGGTGTGATGCCAAATTGGGAGTTCCAAGTGTAGTTCAGAAACTTGTTGCTTGGGTCATAACAATAGAAGATTTAGTCTCAATAGCTATAGGGGGTCCATGTTTTCCAGTACACTTTTTTCTTCCTCTTTCTCTCTCCTTTAATCGCGTATACATCATAATGCATAAAAAAAGGAATTATTAGATGCATTAAACCTTGCAGTATAAATAGCACAATATAAAATGAAGATAACCCTCTGGAGGGATTCATATCCCCAAGCTTCCTAATTACCCTAACTATGAAGACACCTCCTTCAGCAGCTTTCACTGGCTTAAAGAGGTCATGGGGGAATTAGCTGGTGCTATTTTTAAAACTCTGCAATTATGACCTCCTTCTACATAATCATGAATTACATCAGCATTCTGCCCACTCCATACACAAGAACATGTTCCAGCCCAGATGATATAATAGATGATAATAAAAAACATCAAATCAAAAGGGGCCAAAAGAGCTTGAAGTTATGACTAGTTATAAAACATTAAATTTATATCTCTAACAGACTTGCGGTACATGGATTTCTAATTTGACTTTTTAAAAAATTATTTTTGACTTAATTTCGTATAAATTAATACCACAATAAACTGCTACAAACGATGTCATTGCTTGGAATATTACTGAGTGGTTGATTTCAAAGATTTCTGGTGAAGGTTGTGTTTTCTTTTTTCCAAGTTCTTTGAATGCTTAGTATGCTTTCTAATTGGGTTTAGCAATTTATTGCCATGCTTCTTTTGTTCTCCTGTTGGTAATTTATAAGTGTTATGATTATCCAATCACATGATGACCTATAAAAATAGCTCTAAAAGTACTGTGTTAAAATAGCAGGATAATACAGATGAAAGTGATAGTCTTGGAGTGCATCTGAGATTTATTTGTTGTTTAAAAATGTCACTGGTATTCTTCCTAGCCTTATTTAAAGAATATAATTGAGGGGTAGGGGGCAGAAGAGACCCAAATCCTACTTATGTTATATTCAAAGCTGTTGTGCTATTCTGACTGTTCTTTCAGTATATTGAAATTTTATTTGTTATATATTTATGAACAGAGTGTTTAATTGTTGTGTATGTTTGCAGTTCACTAAAGAAGTATATGTCTTTAAGATTTTTGTTCTTTTAACAACTTCACTGGATTCAATTACTTGTAAGGGTAGTTCAAAGTGATGGTAAAAGTTAAACAGTTTAGCATTCATACTTAGCAAATACATAACGGAAATTCACACTTCAAATACATGGACTGAGCATTAAGCACAGTCTCCATATTCATAGAGATGACATCAGGATGAGTTTTTTTGTATAATGCCCAGCAGAGCACTTCTCACTGTCTTGTCTGTCACCTGTGTCATGAAGTTGTCATCTGTGTTCTCTAGGAACTTGATGGTCTGTTTGTGCCTTGTTCTGTTGGCTTTCCAGGTATTAGAGTTGTTAAGGTCCCTCATGAGTACTAGGCCCTACAAATGTGGCCTTACCTCCAACAGTCTGTGGAAAGCCTTACTCAGTAGGCTTCTCAGGTAATACTTCTCAGATGAGGTGGCCTGTAGCAAACACCCACAATAGTGTCACCTGTGTTAGTCTGCCCCTCAGTCCTTACCCACAAGCCGTCAGGAAGCCCCCTAGCTCTTGGCACATCTCCTTATGTTCTGGATGCTCTGTTGGACAAAGGGCAACTCCTCTTTACCTTCCCAGCTGGTCCTTCCTAAAGAACCTGTGTCTTTCCACTGCAGTTATTTGTGTGTCCATTATTTGCACAGAGTATAGCAAAAAAATGTGACTGCTGTTGATACTTAAGAGGGTAACATTTTCCTTCCGCTCTCCAATACTGAGGATCTCCAGTCCTTCAACTAGGTAACTGCCTTACTTCATCCTGCTACTAATAGGCAATTTCTTAGCACCTGAGACTCTTCTGTAGTGCTCCCTTGTTATTTTTCATTTGTTTGTTTGTTTTTTCCTTCACTAAAACACAAAAAAGATTTATTTTGAATAAGCTCCATCCTATGCTTCTGTTCAACCATCTTGTTCATTGGAGTTTTATTATCAGACTTCTCCCTGTTAAGGAATTTTACCAAGATATTCCAAATATCCAAATTCTTACAGCTTCAGGTTTCAGGAAAGCAGATTTGTTTGAGCTCTAAAAATTGAAAGATCAATTATCCCTTCTGAAATTAACTGGGAATCTGGAAAAAAAAAAGGCAAGATAAAAATCAAACTCAAACTGAGTTCACAATAACATGTAAATGCTTTTCTATATCTTGATATATCTATCTCAAACTATTTAGAATAAAAGATACATATCACACAGGTAATTGGAAGATAAAGCATATACATACAAAGAAGTCAATAAAAAAGTGGATTGGAGTGCTTTCTAGGAATCAAGAGTTTAAAATAAAAACACAAGATGAAACAAAAAAAAACTGAGTCTATATGACAATAAGAAACAGTCCGTTCAGTTTGTTCTTAAATCATCCTCACAATCATGAGGCCTGTTTTTCCATACAGATACGCTGATTATTGCAGCCAGATTTTCCTAGTTCCTACAACAAATTTTATTTCTGTCTAGCATGGAAATGTACATTAAGCATTCTAATTAAGTATAATTAAATAATAAATTAAAGTACTTTATAGGAGTACCAATGGTTAATTGTATTTAAGTATAATTTGTATCTGAAAAACAGATTATATAGAATTTTACAGAAAGAAAATAATAATAATAATTATGCCGGATAGTAAGACCAGGGATAATAACTGTGGATCAAATTTATTATCATTGTCTCATGGTTTCAAGGTGTTCAGGTGGTCAAACAGCTCACTTTTCATTTTCAGAGCACTTTATGAATTTTACTTTCAGGAATGCTTGCATCTTTCTTTAATGGAAATGCCCAGTAAATTTTTCTCTTTGGAATTCTTTTCCAGCTTGGGATGTGAGCCAGACTCTAGGCTGTATGTGTGCAGCTAATTTCATCTGCTCCAGGATTTAACCCATGGCTTTTGGGCAAATTGGCTTGTCAGCACTACACAGGGTTATATTCTGCCAGTATTAATACTAATTAGCATTTGATTCTGGGTCTTCTCTAGACCTCAGGTTATACCTGATGGGCCTAGAAGATTCCTATTGTATGTGAGTAAAATTTTTGTGTCTGTTAATAATAAACACAGTGAACTAAAAATAATGTGAGGACATATTGTTATACAGTCCACCAGTGTGGTCTAGCAAAGTGGATTTATACATCTGCAGCATACTGAGGATAATATACATTACTTTCTCACTTGCAGCATAATATGATGCATATGGGAGTATTTGAAGTTGCAAAACCTGCTGGGATGATTCAGGAGGACCACATAGGGTCCAGAAAGTCAATCTGTGGTGTATTGTGTATATTAAGTTCATGGAGTCCCTGGACCACGTTATTCTCAATATATCATGTTACTACAAATGATGACTGATGTTCATTCATACTGAGTCAGGGAACCAGGACTAAGGAATGAAATGAAGATCTTATCAAATGACTTTGTTTTGTAGAATGTCAGTGGTTTAAAATTTTGTTAGAAAGTTGATGGACATATGAAAATATATATGCATATATATACCCACACACATATATATACATATACATGTTCATATGTTCATATATATATATATGGATAGATCTGTATATATATACATCACTATAGCAACACTTCTCATGGTTAGAGTCACTTGAGCTAACAGAAAAGTAGTCATCTGAAACACCCAGATTAGTAGATGTCCAATTTATCTTGCAAAATCACATTTTTTGCTGTTTTTGTCACCTTTGAACTGTTTTCTTTGGACTGAACTGGAAGCGTTTAACTGGAAGCATGTTACTAGTCTGTACATCTTGAAGGACATGCTATTTCTAAGAAATGCTATTCTAAATATCTTATTTTCTTATTGTTGTAGCCACAGAAGGTTTTAGAAACAGCTTTTTAAATAATTTTGCAAATTATTTATCTGTTTAGTACAGGCACTCCTACTAAAGCTCAGTAAAATGGAAAATGGCATAGATTCAACCTCAGTGTTAGAACAGTAGACAAGCTAGCTTTCCCTGCCAAAGGAGGAAATAACTGCGACATCCCTACCCTTATATTATGAACAGCCAAAACTTCTTTAGGTCACATTCTAGATGAGATGAGTAGGAAAGAACTTAAAATTTGAAGAGTCGAATTTCCTTGATTTATTTTTCTCTCTGGAGCATGATCCTTAGTATCAGTCAAGCAGACATGAGTTGCTCATTGCTACTACAAGAGAAAGAAATAGACACTTTGGTTTAAATTTTGTGGATAGTAATGCTTAAGGCAATACAGTGTTCTGAAACAGCACAGTGAGATTTAGTCACTACATGCAGAGGAGCCGTGTGTCTGCTTGTGCCAGATCTTGTTATTGTGTTCCTAATGGAGTCAAATATATTTTACCCAAGCATTGTCTTTGGTTCTTTGTGAATGTCTAATGCTGCTAGCTGTGCAATATATGGTATACTTTCTGCTTTCTGTACAAAGATGTTTGGTTGAGAACAGAATTCTTGGTTTAAAAAAAGGAAAAGAGATGGGAGGGGAGAGTTTAACAGACGGCTCTTGGCCTACTGATCAATAGAGAACATTTCTCTAAGATTATTCTCTATTGCTTCTGGTATGAGCAATGTAGGAGTTTCCTAATACTCTTTTTGAGATGCGCTCTTTTTCTTTATTTGAAGAATTGAATTGCTCATAAGATGCATAGATTAGGGCTAATTGGTTTCAGCTTAACATGTGTTGGAGGATGGGATGGCCAGTGTTTGGGTGAATTTCTGATAAGTATTTACAAGTCACACACTGATTTGGTATCCCATGGTAGTTCATGCAAGCACTGTGTAAACTAGAGATTTCATATCCTAGATGACATAAAAAGTATTTCTGAACTTGGAAATTTATTACTAATCACAAGAATATATTTTTCTTCACAAGAAGATAATGGCAGAATATATGTAATATCTAGTATATTAAAACAGCAGAACATGGCCATCACAGCCCTAAAGAAACAAAACAATAGCAAACTCAGAGCTGCATAAAAATTATGTCCTAAGAACTAGAACTAAAGCTTTTTGTAGCTGACTACTTTGCAATGTGTTACCATTTCAGCAATTCACCAGAAGTATCTGTACCAGTTCTGAAGTTGAGTTTCTGAGAAATAAAAAATAAAAAATGCTTTCACAAATTTATTATTTTACTTGAATACCAGCCACTTGAATTGGACCATGTAAAGTGCAAAAATGCAAATGGGACAAATAACCAATCTATGTAATACTTATTCTAGTTTGCAAATACATATATGTAAGTGAATCTGTAATACATAACTGAATATTTATTTGAGGAGGATATATCATATAATGACTAAAGGAATTTGTTTTGGGGAGGGGCAGAAAGTTTTTATACATAGTGGAGCAGATCAAAATTATTTCAATAAAGACAAGATAGAATTTTGATCCAGTGGAAATATGTTTTATGTTCTGAGCTGTCTTGCTATTCTGGGGACAGAGGCTAAAAGATTGTTTGCCCTTCCTGCTTTCCCTTTCTGTGTTTGAAAAAAAAAGGGAGCATGGAAGGTAAAAGCAATAAATTGGGAAAGGTTGGAGGTGATAGGTTTCTGGAAAAGCCTAGCACTCTGATTGTAACAGTTGACTAGAAAAAATGTCTAAGTACTTTAGATACCTAAAGGCTTATGAATTAAAAAAAAAATACTTTTTCCATCTGAAGAGGTACAGTATAATTTAATCTTTATTCCAAAGATTCCAATAAAAATAAGAAATAATGATAGCTACCCATTTAACTCTGGGTTTGAGATACTTGATGATTGGCTGTTTGTCTGTAGAAAAGCCAGGTAGATATAAAGTGTTCGAATTGGGGCTATTTCTGATATAAATGTGCATAGTTCCTCAAATGCTGCCACTCTGATCTCAAGAGACTGCTTCAGGGCTACAACTAGAGAGGAAAGAATTTTTTAAGCTAGCTTTTTTGTTTTAAGCTTCCCAGGTCAAGCCGTAGCTTGCTTGTTTGAGGCATTGACTATTGTAGCCTGCTTTATAGCTTTCCGTTTTTGAGGGAATGTCAAAAGAAAAGTGTAGACTACCAAATGCTACCTGGATGTGGAATATAGTTATGTATAATTATGTATAGTTATGTATACATAAGAAAAATAATATATTCTGTAAACCTCATTTATAATGTGTTATATTTATTCCTTCTTTTTAGGCAGCTGGAAAAAATCTTCAGAAATACTATTCTGTTCATGTCTGTGTCAGAAAATATTCAAGTAGGTGGCTCTTTCTAAATAGCAGATTAGAGTTTTTCATTAAAGGACATTACCAGTCATAGTAGAGGATAGAACTGAATTGTTCATAGAATGTTTATGCCGCCATTAAAAATGAATTTCTCTTTTAAATCTATTTTTATTTTCTGTATCTCTATCTTTGTCAACTTAATGTATGCATTCTATTATGCACTTATGTGGTAACAGAATAAAAGTATAATAAATTAAGTGAGCATATAACCTTTAAGATTAGAATGTGTTTTGTCTTCATTCAAGCCATGGAAACCTACCATGAGAATATTTTAGAATTCTCTCTTTTGCTCTGAGAACTGTTGTTGCCTGTAGCAGGAAAAGAGCTGTTCTAGAGAATAATTCTGAAATTATTTTTCTGTAAACATGTCATTTATTGTGAAACTTCTTTGAAAGCTCATAAATCACGTTAAGTTGAAAGTTCATATTTGAATCTTAAGGCAAGTATTCTATACTGTGCACTAAAATACAGTTATTAAGCAGAACATGTTTTATATTTCTAATTAATATATAAATAATATTGAACATATCTTAAATATTTTAAACTAAAAGTTGGTGTCACATCCAGTGTGTTCAGAAATGTTTTTGGAAGTAATAGGAGTATATACATGTTAAGTGATAATGCATAGATGGAATGTTGGTATCTATCTATGTTTTACAAGATCAACTCCTTTATGTGATCCAGTAACCAAGGACTCAGAATAACCAAGGATTCTGAATTCCCAGAGTTATTCTGTCATATTATTTAATATGCCAGACACATGAGCTCATTAGTAGAGCTCAAACTCTATCAAATTACCTTTAGTAAACAACCTTAGAAAGATTCTTCATCTTGTACTTTGAAGGCACATCAGAAGGGAGGGGGAGAAGAACGCAAAGGTCTCAAAAGCTTTAGTTTTAATTAGTCCAAAGTGCAGCCTTCATGTTGAAATGTTATTGGCTATCATGGCAATCTTATTAAATAAATTACTTCAAGTTATTTCCCATGATGAGTTTCTGATAAAGCAGCATGTTAAATATCTTTTGTGTCTAAACTGTAGAAGGAATAAAATAAGTTGCATTAACTTTCTATATTCAGATGGATATTAGTCTCTTTACAAAGGTGTTATGGCCCTATGGATTTTCCTATCTTTATTAATCATTAAAATACAAGTTTCTTTAATATTGCACACATAACTTCAGTATATAATGTCACCATGTGGTAAACATGGCCTCAAATGAGATCTACAAAGCTTTTGCATAGCTAGACTCCAGAGTAGCTTGCATGACATTACACACATTGAAGCCAGGCAACTTTTTGATGGTCCTAGGCTTCAGCTCTTTGATGATTTCAAAAAGACAAACACAAACCCCAGTGGTTTAGAAGGTTATTCAGAAATGATTGGCATCACTGTTCTCTTTAACAAATAACTTTTTAACTGCCTCTCTAACATTTTGGGTAACAGATATTTAAGATGACTTTTTTAGACTACTTACCTAAATTCATTCTTTTCCTACTGAAATTACAAATTATATTCCTGCATCATACAATAGAGACTGGTATAGAAAGGAGTTTTCTGACCTGAAGACCTGGCACATGGCACCCTAAATTACCTTGAAGACTTATCACATTGGACTTGCAATTACAATAGTATTTTTGGTAAGGCTTTGTTGTTCTTGTTGTTTGTTTGTTTTTAACTCAATGAAGAATGCAACTGCATGGAAACAACCAACCAACCAAAAACATTGTGCTGGAACCTGGGAGCTCAGTTTTGCTAACCATGCCTATTAACTGGAAAGCTAGACAGTAAGAAACTTGTAACTTTCTAAAAGAATCAAGACCAATCTCACTAGATTCTCCATAATGGAACCACTCTAAAATGATGCTACGTAATTTCTCTATACTTTCTATCTGTCGGTAAACTAGCCTGTAAAAGTGCCTTGAGAGAAATTTTATCTGTGCAAAGTATCAAAATCTAAGTGAAGTTTTGTAGTTTAATCCTCCTATTCCATTCTGTCTCCACTAAAGGTTCTAGGGAAGGAAAATGATTGTGTCTTACTCCCTGCTGTCGTTGTGACAGCTTGTGGTATGCTACATGACCTTCCCCATACTGTGCAAGGCTGAATGATTTTTATAGTGATTCTTCTGCACTAACACCTTTCTGCAGGAAGATTTGAGCTATTAAGGAATTTCAATAAACATATTTTTCATTTTTGTCTTATTTTTCTCCAAAAAACTATAACTTTAGTGCTGTATGTAATAAGATTGTGATTCATTTTAATCAATCAATAAAGTTTTTATACAGCTATTCAAATACTGTAAAATATGTAAGTTGCAATATATAGGATGTAGGTGGGATGCTGAGATATTTATTTGTGTATATATTTTTGATTAGAGGCAGCATAAATATAGAAGAGGATACTGAATCAGTCTTCTTTTTCTTTTCTGCAGTTGTTGGCCATCACCACGAAATATAAATACACTACACAATTTATCTAATAAAATCATAACAGACCCAAGATTTAAGTCCATTTTATATACTTCATAGGTCTGCTATCAAACTTATCCTATAGGACTGTCTCAGCTAGCATTCTCTGATCTTGTACTACTTCTTGAAGCTCAAAGATTACTGAAAGGTTTCCAGGCACTTCTGTACTACTTTAAAAGCAGCTTCTTATTGTCTTAAATTGTCGAAATAATCTTCTGACACTTCAGACATTAACTTTGCTCCTCCTCCTTCCCCTACCTTTTCTGTGGATTTAGATCTAATAACGATTCTTTCTTAACTCTTTACCTCTCTACTATTTTAATTTAATTTCTATAAGATGTTCTGAGATGCACTGGTATAGCGCTAAGTAAGTACAAGAAAATTCTGAAATATAAATCTGAAAATTTTTCATTGCACAGTTACTTGTTTAGGTAGATATTTAACTAATTAAAACAACAGTACTGGTCTGATAACTTGGCAGGGAAGAAGAGATGTTAGTGATTAAAGCAGGCCAACAAAAGCTCTGGAAGGGCAGCAGGCACAAAAGGTTATGTTAATAACCAGCAAAGTTGCAGGCTGATAAGGAGGGAGGAGAGACAGGGACAACACTGCAGCAATCAGAGGAAGTTCAGTGATGTCCACATATATATGGACTATATGGTCAGCTAGTTATGCCAGTTTCAGTAGGTATTCCTTGGCTCTAGCTCTAGCTTCAAAATTAGCTAAAAACTAGCTTATTCCTCTTTATCCTCCTGCAGAAAACCGAAGGCTTGCTTCCACACAGCTTGATTGTTGAAATTCTACAATTTCAACAGCTTGACCAACTGCGCTCAGTCTTTGCACTGGACATGGTCCTGGGCAACCTACTTTTGCTCATCCTGCCTGAGCTGGTATTTGGACCAGATGATTTCCAGAGGTGTCTTCCAAACTGTGATTCTGTATTCTGTGCTTCTGTGACTATACTATTGCTGTTGTCTGATCTCATTTCACCATGTTGGCTTATTTGTTTTGAAACTTGTATATTCAAATTTTCTTCTTCCATTCGCTGTAGTTGTTTTAATTTTTCTCTACTCTTACTCTCCGGTACTACATAAGTCATACTGTCATAAGAGCAAGGTACACTTGTTTCTGAGCATGTGTTTTGCTGCTCAGAAAACTATCAGCTTTGCATCTTGATGACTAAGCTGTCTAGGCTATCAAGTCATTTTAAATGTCAAGAAATCCTTCTGGTTCAATTTTTCAGGGAAGTAATGTTGATAGTAGCAGCAATTTAGAACCTTTGAGTAGCATTTAGAACACTTGCTCTTTCTCTGCATCTATTTAAGCATATTTTTATTATTTTAAGGGTGGAACATTTAGCAAGCTAGATAGCCTTCTAATTACCAATTTCCATCTAGAAGCAATATGTCACTAGCGTGTGGTAATCCTTCCATTAGACAAAAAAAAATGTTTTCAAATACACAAAGCAAGAGGAAACTTTCAAGTTTAAATGTAGTGTAAAGATATTAGGTGTCCCCAGATCACTTGCAAACCTGTACTTGATTCCCTTGAAGGTGCTTATTGTTAACAAAAAAAAGCTGAAATTAATTGTAATGCACAGGACCAAATAAATGTCTGGGTTTTTTTTAATTCAATTGACCATCTTTTGGTGATTTCTCCTAGCAAAGACTTCAGAATCCAGTGCAACCAACAGTGGGGATGAAGGAAAAACAAGCTAACTAAAATATACAGCTAATTCCTTTTATCTGTCATCTTCCTTGTTCTGCAAATACATAATCATTTTAAGAAAGAAATCTTAGAGGACAGAAGATGTCAAGCTTTGTTACACAATGTTTTATATAACAGGTTTCCATCTAAGTTAATACATTAGAAATCTTTACTAGAAGAAAGGCTTTTTAATCAAATCCATCATAATGCTAACACGTGCAGGTTTTGTTAGACAACAGAACAAGAGTGAACAAAAGAAAGCAGGGCGAAACCCTGATTCTTTTCAGATTCAGCTCTAAAACGTCTCTTTTCAGCAGATCAAAGCCTCACAGTTGGATTAAACCTTTTAACTTTGCCACTCCAATTCTCCTAAGATCTTACAGATAGCAGGCAGCTGATTAAAAAACAACAGATACGTGCACTGTGCTTCCATACTGAGGCACCAGATCGCTAATTTACCAGTTATCCAATACTGCTGTGTTCTTGCATGTAAAGAATTTCATGTAAGATCTGCTAAAGGTTAGAGTAAGGGTTTTCTAAGGTTAGATTTTCAGTCTTCTAAGACTCTGGCAGGTATGTTTACAGACTTAACATTAATATACTGATATCTTTCTCATAAAGTTAATATATTTTCTTAAGATGTAACATATGTTCCAAACATTTAAAGACTTATAGCTATTGAGAATTCAATATATACTACTGTACTGTAAGCTACTTGAGGGAATTCATTATCCTGATCTGCAGTATCGTAGAGTATGGGGGAATCCTAATGATCTTTGCCTGTGTAGTGAAGTCTTTGGTTTAAGACTCTCCACAGTAAGTCCTTGTAAGGATGCACACACTCCTACACCTATCCATAACGTGACTAGTATTCCATGGGATCACAGAACAGTTGAGGTTGGAATGGAGCTCTTCAAATCATCAGTCTAACCCTCCTGCGCAAGCAGGTTTACCTACAACAGGTTGTCCAGCACCCTGTCTAGGTGGCTTTTGAATATCTCCAAGATATTCAACAACCTCTCTAGCCAACCTTTTACAGTGCTCAGTCACCCTCACGAGTAAGAAATGTTTCTTTATATATGTTCAGATGGAACATCCTGTGTTGTTCTTTGTGCCCATTGCCTCTTGACCTATTGCTAGGCACCACAGAGAAGAGTATGGTCTCCTGTTCTTACACCCTCTTTTCAGTCTTTATTCATCATATGAGAGATATTCTAGTTGCTCTGATGAATGATGTATTTACTAATTTAATCTTTTGCAGTAACATTGGATTGAGTTATTCAGAATCTTTACCACTCTGCGCAAGAAGTCATTTAATGGCTTAAGTGTCAAACAGACCACTCCTGTCTTCTGATTCTGATAGTCACTTGTTTGATGGAAGACCTGACAAAGATTTGTTCCTCAGTGGCCAATTTAGATAAATGTTATTTCATTCCTCTTCTGTCTTCAGTCTAGCTCTTCATGCCTTCTCTTCCCAACATCTCAGTGGGTCAGTAGAATGGTGGGAATACACTTTATTTGTGACTGATAAACAAATACCGAGGAATGCTCTAGGGAAGGTGAGAAACAAAGCTGGAGCATCTGATTTCTGGTAAGCAAAGAGACAACTCCTCTTTTGCAGCCTTTCTAACCTACTTGTGAGGAGTTACAGGTGGAGTGCCTAAATCAGGATGCGGAGGGCTGGAGTCTGAAGACAGTCCTTTACCTGGTCAAAGCAATTGATGAATTGCCATTGCATTTTATACTGAATAAAGTTATTGCTGGTAGTTCCCAGATGTGTTAATAGTGTGGCAGTCTAATTAAAACACTTCTGCATCTTGACTTCTTTCTGTGTGCTTGGAACAGGTCTTTTGGGAATTGCACAAGGGAAACTCACTTGGAAACTCTTCCTACCGTGATTATGCAATGATTTTATTGTAATGACTATTAAAATGTTGTCTCATGAAGAGACTGAATTCTGACTTGAAAGCCTTTCAGTTATGTGCTTCTGGAATGCTTCAATTGCATTGAAATTCTTCAATTATATTTCCATTTCGGCCATGGCCTCATCTATTTTAAGTAAAACAGAAATAAGATGACTTATTTTGTTCCTAACCATCTTTCTGCTATTGTGTTGTGTTCCAGAGGGATAGTTACAAACTCTTTTGTAGCTAAGCTTGTAACCTTTCTTCTTTTTTATTTTTTTTCTTCTAATTTACTTACTTTTATATACAGAATCTGGGAAAGGGTAGACTCATCTCTTTGGTTGTCACTGCAAATCAGTAAGCAAGCCAAACATCTGTGTGCTCTGGTAATGTCACTTTTAACTGTTAAGGCACTTAAGCAGAATATGCATTGAGGCTGAGGTGATCTGTCAAATACTTGCTGTCTTTGGTGCCCACACTTATATTCATCCATTTTTAAATATCCTCGAAGTGGAGCTAGAGCCTTACTTTCAGTCTCCTCTCAGACCTATCCCATCTGTCTTTTCTGAAATTTTATAACTCACCTTTCATGCGGAGGCTGGCTTGATTTGGAGATGGAGTCAGGGTTGATCCTCACTTATGTGCATTTCCCCTGCCTTGATGTCTCTTTCTTCTGGACTAGCTGTTCCTTCCGTAACTCTAGTCTTTCTTGCTGATATTTTCATTGCTGCAAGACAAAAGGAAAACATACACAAACACAACAGCTGTAGTATTCTGTTCTCAAGCCTTTGTTCTTGACTTTCCTAAACCTTGCTTCAATTCTGAGTTTTTGTCTGTGTCAGCTTTCCAAGCTCTGTGCAGAAATACATACTAGGACAGGATTTGACTGGATGCTAGACTTCATTCCCTTGAAAGGGAGAGTCATTGTGCTAGGTGCAGCAGTGAAATCTGAGAGGTGCCTACCTCAACTTTAACATGAATTTTGTTCTCTTGAGGAAGGAAAGAATATTGCAATAGTAAGAGAAAGATAGACTGTATATATACAAGATACCGTTTTCATAAAGATATTTAATCTTTAACGATGGAGGTGGGTTTCAGTAACAACCACCCCCACCCTCACACTCAGATTCTAGTACTTTTCCTGCACACTTTAACACTCTGTTAGCATTTCACTTTCAGAGAGCATTATATAAACTTTATTCTATGTAAGTAGCATTGGTGGAAATAAGGATGTGATGCATCAAGTTTCATCAAATTTGTGTGCTTTCATCTTGTTCCATAAGTGGATAACACATAGCTAATCAGATTGGATGAACCTCGGATTAGGAGTTGCTATGGAGTGTCACTGATATTTTTTGTTGATTTGCTACTTCTTAGGTTTTTTCCTAGGTGGATTTCATAATTTTAAAAGATCCAGATGTTTTATGGGATGAGGAGGAGGCAGAGAAGCAGAGTTTATGTATATATTATATTTAAAAAAATATTATTTATACACACCTACAGAAAAGAAGTAGGTAATTAGCTGCTCATTGCAAGTATTCTCTGAAGAGCTTCAAGATGCAGGAGGTCTGTGGCTGACACATCTTTAGTTGCTACTCCTTCAGGAGCATTCTCATGGGGAAGCAAGCTTGAAAACAAAGTATTTTTTCTGTTAAACTTGTGCTATTAAAGTGTATCAGTTGTGTGCTATGTAGGGCATCTCTGTTCCTCTCCCTCATTGCTCCCTCTTTCATTTCTTTTCAGTAGATGAGATTTTTTTTTTTTACTATTATTATAATCTTGAACAAGGTTTATCAAAGATGTCTTACCTTTTGAAGATAATCCCTTTGGAAATGCCAGATTGAAAGACACTTTCTTGGGAGACAAAGTTTTAAAAGCACTATTCTGTCCTACTTTCAAACGTAACATATTATAAAGAATAAGCTTGACTTTTTGTCTTTTGCCATTTGATAAATAATGAGCTCCATCTTTTGTCCTCTAATTTCCTACTGGGTCTCAAGGTGAGTAACTTTTTTTTTTTTTTTTTGTCTGTGCACACTCAAGCTTAATGAGGGGTTTTGTATAATTCTGAGAACAAAGCTTGTTGTCTTTACCAGAAAGGGAGGATGCAGAACTCTTGAAGTTACACACAGTCAGCTGTGTACTCTGTGCAATTGTGTGACTGCAGAATGAACAACCCATACCTTTGCTGTTTTTAGCTAGCGGTAATAACATTAGCAGTTTGATAGCGGCCTACTCGTAACAGCTGTAGCAGCTCTATTGCATCTTAATCTCTGTAACTAGTACTAGTGAGTATGTCTGTTCTTCAGTGGTATTGATGAGGATAGAGGCAACTTTAGTAGAACAAAGAACTCCGCAACAATCCCATCTCAGAAATGATATGGATTTTTCACTAGAACAGAGTTTTCTAGAGGAATCTTTGCCCTCCAGTGAAAAGCAGAATGCCTTGGAGCAGGCACCGTTTTTAATTCAAAGTAGTACTTGGATAATTCAAGTAGGATGTAGTCTACGTACCTGAGCAACATGTATGTATTCAGTCTGTCTTCCCTGATACGCAGAAGTATGCTGTCTAGCACCATGTGCAAATCAACATGGGCCACTGGAAATAAAATCCTGGTATAAAATATTTCCTGTAAGTGAAAGGAAGTGGAAGGACTTTGTAAGCATGTTATTCTGAAAGTGAATATGTACATTTGAGATATTGATGCATTGTTAAAGATCTAAGACAATTGCAGGATGACTATTTATTTATTTAAGTGTACAGAAGTCAAGTTTAAAAAAGCCTTATCCCTCCTTCTAGTTTTATTTTATTTATTTATTTATTTATTTATTTGTGGAAGATAGTGATTGATTCCTGTTTTAAGCCTAATAGGGAACGTTTACCTTTTATTTAGCTTCCTTTTTTCACTTCAGATGATTGTGCATTAAGAAAAGCAATAATGTCAAAGAACATGAGGCCAAATATCAGCTGTATAGTGTTTTCATGAATTAAGTCTTGCACCTCTGAATGGAGAAATTCAATTATTTGATTTCTTTAGCATTCTCTTCTACTTAGCAATTTGCTTGCCTATCAATATTGGTCTGTCTTGGCTATCAGTAATTGGTCTGATGTGTCTGATATCTTAAAAAAAATCTCACATTCTTCTAGGCAGGTCAAAAAGTATTCTAAACCCTCAGTCTGAGAGCTTAGAAGCTTTTTAACAAAGTGTTCCTGACATGATCAATTTTAAAGATGTGTGTAGCAAGGCCTCCATATTAAAAATGCAGATACATAGGCATCAACTTGTTTGTCTTTTGGCTCTCCTTTTATCTTGTTATCACAGGAACTACAGCTGATAGGGTTTTGTACTGTTTTAATTAAATATCTGGTAGATGGAATGGGAAATGATTGTTTTGGTTCAAGATATAGGTAGCTCCTCAAATTTCAAATTCTTCTGTCATTCACCACTGAAATCAAAAGTTTAGATCTTTGAGGTAGACATGCAATAACTTCTGTCATAAATGGATTCCTACATGCTTCTGGATGAAGACTCCTTTGTTTGGTTTGCAGTGGAGTACTGGGCTCCACTCCACAGTGTACAGAGGGCAAGACACCACAAAGTAGCTGTCCTGCAATGTGATGTGGGAAATAAAGGGCCCATAAAAAGTGTGCGTGGGAAGAAACACTTTTGGTGGTTTTGCTATGTGCAAAAGGCTGGGCTGTGACTTCTGGAGTCATATTGTGTAGAAACAATGCTTAACTCTTTGTCAGAAATGTCTGTCTTTCGGCGGCTGACGGATGATTTCTGTATGTCTTCCTTTTTTCTGGTGGTATCTCCACCTCCCTCCCTTAGTTGCCTTTTGCTTGTAGGTTTTCTGTAATAGCTGGCAAGAAAATCTGACTGATCCCATGTCTCCCTCTTCTCAGTTGGCATAAAAGGTATGCATATAGCTATTGAGCATCTGTATAGTGTGTCAGCATAGGAGATTGAATAGCAGAGGACAACAGTCATTGCTGCTATAATGTCCAAATCAAAAATAAAATGCTGGTTTTCCTTGATCTGAAAAACATCAACTATTGCATCTTTCATTCTCAGTAAGCCTTAGAAACATCATGTGGCTTTACATGTTATCTTCCTGGAAATAGGAGACCTGTTCTTAATGCTGAGATGTAACAACACGGATGTTTCACATGAGACTGCATGTTCAGTAAAAACTGCCTGACTTAAGGGGCAGTTAAATTCAGAACAACTTCAGTCTTTTCCCTGAAAGACTGAAGTAACTGAGAAGAAAAGGGAGCATTTTTTTTCTCCAAATAACAAAGAATTGGTAAGATCTGCAAAGTTCCTAACATCTTCCTCCCTTTCAGAATACTGCTGCCCTGGAAGGGCACTAAAAATTGTACACAAATAATGGAGTACTCTTACTACCAAAACATAGCATTTCATAGAAGTAATTTAAAAGTTTGAAGTAGATATGCATAAGGCACACTCCCAGAGTTCTGCAATGTTTGCTCCTACTCATAGAGGTTCATGATTCTGCCAGGGTATGTGTAGGCAGCCAAATGCTCTACTGTTATCATGTCTCATTTGGAGAAGTGTATCTTACGGTAACAGTCTGAAAACCTGTCTTGATCAGCTGCACAAAAACAAAGAAGTAACTTATTTCCATATTCCTACTGTGCTCTGTGTTTAAACAAACACATTGACATTTGGAATGTTGAATATGTTACAATTCAGGTAGAAGTGTAATGTATTTTTGGAGAGGGTGAAAGGAAAAGACCAGATAAGATCTCCAGGATCTCCAGCTTTCTCAAACATTGCGTTAGAGGCCATTTTGAGCCATTTTGATCTGAGCTGGAGGCAGGTCTACATGGAGCTACTTTGGGTGGCAAAAAAGTAAAATGCTCTAACCAATGCTACTAGAATGAACAAATAAATTCCTTTTCACTGACGAGTTTCATTACCTTGATATCCTTTACCATAAAGCTTGCAGCCTTCATGACAACCATGTAAATGATTGTTCTGCATGTATGAAGCCTTTTAACCAGGATCTTAGCCTATCCTTTGGTAACAAGCTTTAAGAGAGCATTAGTTAAATGCTTTCCTTTGAGAAGTCTCATATTAGTGTACTGTTTCTGCACTTAGAGTGAGATTTCCAAAAAAAGTGGCTACTGGTCATTCCTAAGCTGTTACTGCTGTTTAGACACAAGTCAATACTGCTTTCCTGAGTTAAAAAGGAGTACCACTAGAATGAAGAAGTTCCTGGGAGTGGACAGCGAAAGAAAGAATAAGGAACCTGTGGGCTCATTGCTCAGTAGGTCAGGAGACCTAGTGACAACACCAAAAAGTTCAGGATGATCAATGGTATTGCATGGAGTCAACTGGTAATGTCTATTCTCAGGCCTTCCTGGCCCTTGCCCTAGTTTCAACCTGATAAGATGCTGAGGAACAGGCTGAAGTTGTTGCAAGGATGCCCTCTGCCATCTTTGTAACGTGATGGCAACTAGAAGAGGTACCAGAGTGCTTAAAATAGATCTCTCACACTTATCTTCAAAAAAACTTGTCATACTACATCCAGACACATGAAGGATAAAGTGACTAGAAACATTTACCAACAGCAAACTGTGCTGGACAGCACCACCTGCCTACTGTGATTGGCTCTATTGGCAAGGGGAAGCCGTGCGTATTATTTACCTTGACTTTAACCCATCTGGAAATTTGGAATTTCTGTAGCACTAGAGCCAGTGGTACAAAGTCCAGCTGGCAACCTATTTCAAGTGTTACCCATCAAGGGCATATCCTGGTGTCAGTACTGTCTAACACTTTCCCTTAATTGTCCACCTGGGCAATGAGGCCAAATGTATGCTCAGCAAATGTGTAGACTACCACAAACTGAGGAGAGCACTTGATATTTTGGTGGGCAGGGTTATAACTTCTTGATAATCCCAAATTGTACCCATCACTGTTCTGAGAGAAGTCTCCGAATGCATACAGTAGGGCAACAGGACAGATGCATTCCAATCTGCCTATCCAGGAAAAGTTGAGTGGCAAGTTAGCTATATGTGGACAGTTTTCTCTTGCATGTATGTGTATGTGTATGTGTATGTGTATGTTTTAATACTTTAATATATTATAAATATTTTTTTCCTTCCTGAAGACCTCTGTGAGGTGGGTGGAAGAGAGCTGGAGAGCTGTGTGCGACTTTCTTTCTTTCCTTCTTTCTTTCTTTCTTTCTTTCTTTCTTTCTTTCTTTCTTTCTTTCTTTCTTTCTTTCTTTC
>JAUBNY010001020.1:2420481-2434698 GCA_032275445.1 Crypturellus soui
CTTTCTTTCTTTCTTTCTTTCTTTCTTTCTTTCTTTCTTTCTTTCTTTCTTTCTTTCTTTCTTTCTTTCTTTCCTCTCTTTCTCTCTTCCCCCCTTTCTCCATAGTGTTAGAGCAACTGCAGTTAAAATCTACCCTCACCAGGAGTCCAGGAAGTATATGTGAAGGGGTTAGCCTCCAAGAATGCAGAAGAAACCCATTTCCTCTTTGTTTTTTGCTTCTTCAGTTAGATGAAACTTTTGCCAGGCCTCTTATTTGCCAATCTGATTACTGTTAATATGTTGTAAAAGAGCAAATGATAGAAATAGGATATATTGTAAGGCAAAATCTACCTTCTGTTTGGTGCTCCTGGTGAATAATTTGCTAGAATATCATTGAACAAAGACATTCTAACTCATTATAATTACTCTGAAAGCAACATACTTGAGGGGGACCCCAGGGAAAGCTGAAAGATGTACCTACATGAATATGTAGAAAATCACAAGAAAAATGTAGTTCTGGCCACCAATTAATGCAGATTAATTGATTATGCTTTAGTTGACCTTGATTATCCATTAGAGAGTGACAAATGGAAAGTCAATATGAAGGACAAAATGTAAAGTGGATGTTACCATGAATCAGGTACATTAGTGACATCTGTTGAGAACTCAAAATGCTGCTCTAGAAAAACATTCAGGATTTTAATGCTTTCCTCTTTGGGAAATATACTAGACAGATGATGAAAAAGTGTCTCTAGTAGGGATATTGGGCACATCTTAAAAGGTATTTAGTCAGTGGTTATTTTCTAAATAATTGTTTTGATCCTATGAGTGTGCTTCTTGGACAGAATAAATCCCCCATAATGCACAATATTTCTTTTGAAGCACATGATACATGGAAGTTGATATTTCAAACACATGCCAGTTAGTGTTGAACTGAACACAGACTAAACCTTTTGACTCAGTTAAGCTGTAATGTAGTAAATTTCTTATTTTGCAAGTTTTTATTTTCAAGTGGTTTAATCAATATGCAAAAGTACTACAAATTTGGGGTACAGTAAACTGTTCATAGAAATGAGTTAAATTCTGCTACTTGGGTGTTTTCTCCCAAAATCTGGAATGAGGAAGGAAGTTCTTGATGAAGTAGTTACTTGTTTTACCTGCTATACTCTTAGCTAACAGTTTGCTTTCTAACTTTGCTTAGCTAACTGTTTGCTTTCTGCATAAAGCTGGTATTGTCCAAATGCCCAGTTATCTTCTTTATCGAAATTCTAGGTAGAAGTTAGCTGAAGCTTTGCCCTTCAGGAATTTTGCCCAAAGCTGTATTTCACTCTGTGCAAACTGGAAGCAAAGGTGATACTGACCTTTGTATATACTAGCATTATATTCAGACTGGACACCTAGATAGTTATCTGTTTCTGTAATGGAGGTGCCAGAAATTGTCATTTGTATGAAGAGATGAAAAAAAAAAAAAAAAAAAAATTTCCTGCCCCAAAGAGTAAGGGTCAGTTCTACCATCTCAAATAATACATTTTCCTTCCAAATAATGAAATATGAAAACTTTCCATACTATACCTGTTCTTCTTGGAGCAAAAATTTAGGCCATAGTTTAAATTTTTTATTATCCTTCTGCTCATGGCTTAATGAACTGCAAGTCCTTCCTAGTATTGTGTATCAAAGCACTTTCCTTGTGTATTTACTTTGAAATAATATTTTTATTTGTAACTGTGTTGAAACACTAAGTATTTGGATTGCGTGAAGTTTTGGACTGCAATATCAAGCAACACTTTCTTTATGTACAAGTTCAACACTACGATGTAACATTACTTAAGTGGAAATGCCATTTCACTAAATTTTGGTAGTCAAATTCAGTCAAAATAGATATTGTAAAGATATATTACATGCTTTCATTTTCTAAAGATGTTAAAAATGTGTATACAAGCATTTAGTGTGAAGAGTTTGAACTTGATTGAAAGTTTACCTCCCTTCAGATGCTATTTTTAGCATTTCAGAATAAGCAGATGTCCTTCTGTCTGAATCTTGTAGAAAATATATCACCTACCTAATCAGGTAAAAATCACCAAAATTTATATAGCAAGTTTATATATATTTACTAGTATGGTGAACATACACACTGGCTAGAGTTTGCTTTTAAAACGTGATGGAAAATTGATTGAGGCAAATTCCTACTGTGCAGTGTGCCTTCAAATAAATGATATACTCTTCAAGAATTTTTTCCATTTATTTGAATGGAAGGGGGAAGCCTAATCAGGAAAATGCTTCAGCAAACATGTTTAATATCCCCTTATTTTTAACTTTGGGGAAAAAAGAAAAAAACAAAAAACAGGTGTTTAACTGTGTGTCCAATTATTTATTATATTTTATAAAGAAGATGATTGAAAAATGCTCTCATATCCTGAAATTAGGCTTTAATCTCTCTTAAATTGTTCAGTTAAAAATACTCTACAACACTTCCATAAATCGAGAAAATTACTCCAAAAACAACCTGTTAGTTTATCATAAATGACTGCATTTTTGTCGTTAGTAATAGTAATAGAAATATTTGCTCAAAAGTCATATCATACTATTTATATATTAGTAATAAACATTATGATATATATTATTAATATATGTATTATATAATATTATTAATATATGTATTATATATATTTATAATATAAATAACATAAATTAATATAAGAATTATAATAAAATACCATCTTAGCTTATCATCATAGCATTATTTTATTGTAATTCTTATATTTATATTAATTTATGCTTTCTTATATTCATATCAATATATATTATTATATTTGTACAATATTATCTATATAATGCATGTTAATAATTATATATTGATTTATAATCTATAATGTTTGTAGAATATTATATTGTTATGTATTAATATTATATGATATGATATGCTATTATAAATATAAAAATATATGAATATAAGAATTATTATAAAATATTATCATCAGAGCTTCTGCTACCATTGACATTTAAAATTAGGCAATTAGCATCATTTTTTTCAAAGCACCAAAATAACCATAACAAATAATGGTATTACAAAGACGAATCCTTAATTTATCTATTCCACTTATTTGATGGAATATACAAAATATACAAAATGTTGGACTGACAAAATAAGAGCTTTTGTCTCTTGGAAAAACTTCATGTTCAAGGTTTGACTCTAACATCTAACTTCGTCATATTCTTTCTGAAGAAATACCTTTTTTGGCCATCCTATGTATACATTAAATACAGTTTTAATGCTGTCAAATTTATATTTTCTAAAAGTGATGCATTTTTAAAGTCATTTCCAAAAAAAAGTTTTGTTTTTGACAAAATGCTATGTTACTGTATTCCAGTTGTCCCGCTTCTTCAATATGTATTAGTAATATCATGAAACCAAGAGAGGTACTTGTGACAGAAGATATCATATTGAAATTGACTTTCAGTTTTTTTATTTTAAAAAATCATTTTAGTGTTGAAATGTTGACATCCAGGAGTTTCCTACCTACTATTTTTTTTGATCTGAGTAATGGAAACTTTTTAAAAATAAAATGATTTTATGTATATTTTTCTTTCTGAGTATAACTAAAGAATAAAGCTTCAATGGATTTAGTTTCTGTGGGGTTATTTTTTTGTAGCACATAATCACTTAACTTAAAAAATTATCATGACTGCTGTTAACATTCTCTTTTGTTTGACTGCATGTGATCCTGGGATGTTTCAAATGAACTTGTGTGCTGTTGAGTGGTGAGGATAAGTTGATAAGCCTTCCAGCTGTTCTTGTACAAAGTAGTTATGCAAAGTGCTTTCATTCTTCCTTGCATAATAAGGACATCCTCTTCCACTACAATCTATTTAACTTATTGAAGAGAAAGTTAAAAGGTAATTTAATCATCTTCTACAGGTACCTACACAGGAAGAACATTTTTGACAGTAGAGGGCTCTTTAATCTAGCAGTCAAAAGCATTAAGTAATTTTAAGTAATTTCCAGTACTGAAGCTAGACAAATTAAAAGGAGAAATAAGGTGCAACTTTTACTTTTTTTTTTAGAAGCAATTAACAGCAAGGTTAACTAATGATTGGAGTCATTTATCAAGTGAGGTCTGCACTCTTCATATTGTGCAGACTTTACAAGAAGACTGGATGACTTCCAAAAGGTGTGCTATAATTTAAACTACGAGGTTACAGCTTTGGTGAAAAAATGTCTGAGTGAGGTTCAACAGAAGCAGGTCAAACTACTGATTCTTAGCAGTTGCTTCCAGCCTACAAATATTAATCTTTCTCTCAAATTACTCTTGTCAGATACTGTCACGAGTTTTTCCATGCACTTAGCTCCTGAGGCAAAACCCACTGAAGACTTTCTGACATCAATGGGCTTTGAATCTATTCCACAGACAGCTTGTTTCTTTTGGAAAGTGTTGAGTGAAATGTAACTGAAAAGCTTTATACAAGTATTACTGTAGCAACAAGACTAAATTCATAGTAGTATCATTTTGAAAATGAAGGAATTGAAGGAAAATACATGTTGGAGAAAATAATTAATTATTGAAATCCTTTGTATTCTCTTAAATTCAGAATACAGGATGTTGTGTGCTTCTTAAATATTAGAAGCCAAATATTAAATACTTGAATATCTTCAAAATAATACATGCTTCTCTCCCAGCCAGAGCTGGGTCCCAGCAGACCTTCACTAGGTTAATTGTGACATACTTACTGCCTTCCTATTCACACCGAATATTTTGGTTGTTTACCATTTTGAATACCTAATGAGCAAAATTTGCCAGTGAAGATTAACAGTAATGTTTTATTCCATATAAGACCAAATTTATATGCACAAGTTAATAGATCCATAGAAACTATGCAAAGTATGTGGAAAAAGAGGGTAGAATTCCTGCAGAACACCAACAACAAGAATTTCTGAATCCCTGAAAAGTCATATCAATGTGGGTGTGGGTATATATGGTTGAAGGATCTCCTTTCCTTGTTTTTTATATTTATAACTTTAGGTCAAAATTCTTGTGATACTTACCTTACGTTCAAAAGATAATTTCTCCCTTCTTGCTCATATGTGCTCTATCCATCATATCATATCATATCATAACTGTATCTGCACTTTTTCATAGAGATGCTAGTCTTAAAGAACCAGATGCGCTGAGATTTCTTCATGCCACCTTGTAGTCACCGATCATTTTTGATCATAAAACCGTTTTGAGTATACAACCATTTTGTCTTATGCTTGTTTTTTTTTGCTGCATTTCCTGACCATGGATGGGATTCATATGATCAAATGCATATATTTGCAACATAGATACTTGAAAATTATCTGGTAATCTAGGTTTTATTTATAAGAAATCAGCTGCTGTAGGTACATTAGTGGCACCACTCTTCTAATTCCAATGTAGATGCAGAGCTTGTGCAGCATGATCGTGAATGCTTGGTTTCTGTTGGCACTGACTTCTGTAGTCAGCAGACCTGTGCCAAGGCTATCAAAGTCAGTCTTGTTGCTGACAACTGACAACTGTTCTCATGTCCTACGCTAGTGACCATGTTCCTACACATATGAGTTTTGTACAGATGAAAGTGGTAGCAGTATAAATGAGGACCATGCATTTCTGAGTTATATTCATGAATTACATAACTTGACCAATCACATGCTCTTCCATACCCTGCTAAATGGAAACTTAAGTTATTTGGTTCTCGGAGTCAGACATCTTGCTGAGCATTCTTAATGTCCTGTGAAGATACATAGATCTGTCTTATTTGTAACTGTGCTTGTTTTAAGTTGTCATGTTTTGACTATGGCACATAGATGGATTTCTCAGACTTGGTCTGAAATTCTCCCTCTCATAAAATGCTGTATCATGGCCAGTCTGTAACCCTCTTCCTGGTACTGTCTTCTAGAGAATGTAATAATTTATAGCTCTAATTTGATAAAACTAAGAAAAAATATCTTTGTATGGGGGCAGGGAGTGAAATTCTTTGGTCAACTCTTCCAACAACAGCTATTTCTACTGCAGCAGCAGGAATAGTTTAAGATTCACTCTAAAAAATAATGACCTGAGAAAACCTTCCTCCTCCTCTTTCTCTTTTTTAACAATGAAGAAAACTTTCATAACCTAATCCCATTGTGAAATCTATCTTGTCCACTTGTTATCTCTGAGATATTTTTTCCTCTGATTTCACAGCTGTATTCCTTGTATCTTTTCCCTGCATGATATGTTAAGGTCTGCTCCAATTTATATAGATTTTATGCACAGGGATAAGTTATAACTCTTTGAGACAGAGCATCTCATTTTCCAGGACACCCCACAGATATTAGCAATTACACTGGATTACAAAAGGCTTTCATCCAAGCAAATAATTTGTTTTCCAGTGAAGAATATAAGATACCTCACTTCTGAAAAGGGATTTTTTGTTGCTTCTTCATAACTGTGAATGACCTGAGAGACTCATCTGGTCTTCTCACAAATGAAAGAAAGAAAACCCTTCAAGAATATTACTTATTCTATAAGAAAACAGTTGTAAATTAGAGAAGGAAAGTGTTTGACTTTTACCACTGCATGTGTCTGATTTGAATCACTCGCAGCTTGCACTATTACACCTTCTTAAAATGTTATATTGTATAATATCAATGTGGAAAGTACAAAAACCTTTCTCACCAGTAAGCAATTGCATATAGTCTGAAAATTAATCCCTCGCTACCAGAACATGTAAATAGAAAGCCAGATTTGTTAGTAGGTTCCAGCTGCTGTGTGCATGAGGGCAAAATAAGTAAAGGCCCAACTTAAATGTTGAGCTAAAGTGGATTGGTGACTGCTTTTCATTACGAAAATGACATAAAGCAACTGGAGGGGACTCACAAATATAGTCCATTTTGAGAACTAATATTATGTATTGTGTAGTGCAACAGTACTGTTGGCCTAGCTAGGGTACTTCAGTGCTTTCCAAATACTAACTTCTGAATATATCCCTATTAGTCAAGAACATATCATATGGATATTAGATAGAAGACTAAAGAGGAGAAACTTCATAATATTGAGTGCCACTTGCAACTTTCCATATGATAGAAGTGTATATTCTGAGGAAAATTAGATGAATTAATATAGTGTGGTATTGTCAAGTTCTGGTACAAATATACACAGTTTTGTGTTTCATGCACAGGGAAGTTTTATTCGTGTTTTAAGTGCTGACTTATCCTGATCTGTTTTATGTTGTATTGAAATTGACTCAGAATTTACATGGTCTGAGCTCAGTACTTGCCCACAGCTGACATACTGGAACTTCTTAAATGAATATTTAGTCTTCATATTATACAATGAATGTACTCATGATTCTGCTTCAAATATTCATTCTATGTGGAGCATTCTTCTGTAGTCCCAATATTCTGTTACATATTAAAAATATGAAAAGGCATCCCAGTTGTCTATACCAACAATCTATAAAGGAATGGTAGAAGAAATCTTGACAGAGAGAGCATTATTTTTCCCTAGAAGGCAGAAATTATTTTTGGATTTATTTCCAAACCCTGCACAGTAACAACTGACATACATAGAGGTTATATAGCAATGAAGTGTATCACCTATAGTGATGTACATTTGCTATAAGAATAAGGTGGACTTAAGTTAAGAGCATTCCAAACTAATTCTGATGCACCAACAGCCAGGAAACACTCCAAGCTAAGGACTAGCCTAGATAGTTCTGCGGAAGTGTCTTGTACTTATTTTGTTGGTCCAGTTAATAAGTTACACCAAACTCGTAGGCAGACTCTGCAGCAAAGTCCTGAGTGTGTGAACAGGATCTGCAGATTCTCCCTTCTCCCACGGGTTTGGCACTGTTCAAGGTTGACTGCATAACCTTGCAACAGGTATTTGTGAAAAAAGAGCTTGGTTGTGAGAACGAGTTTTAGGAACCTCAACTGAAGCCTCTGCCCACTTGCTTGGGAATAACATTTGTGGACCCAGGACCTGAGCTTGTCTGAGCTATGATATAGAGGTACCTGTGTTCAGACTGGCTAATGTGGCTTTCCTTGCTGGGGCTGGCAGGAGCATCTGGTGATAGCCAGGCTGTGGCCAACCCTGCTCACCATTCCTGGACAGGCAGGTACTTCAACACAGTGCCCTCGCCAGGGAGGATGGGCACAACACACCACTGGTGGCTCTGTTTCCCTCCACAGTCCCAGGACTTCATCAAGGATGTGGAAGAAACTTGCCGTGTGAAAGACAACATAGTAGCCGACTGACCACTCAAAGTTAAGAGGCAGAACTGAAAAAAAATCTCAAAAAGTGCAATATATGAAGCAAGCAGCAACTGTAGATCTATAGCATCCCCTTGTTGTGAGTTTTAAGGTATGCCATCATAAATCTGCTTTTAACAGCCTGTCTGATAAATTATATCACAACATTGCCCTGTGTGTTTTCTGTTTTTACAACTCAAAGCCTGTAGCTGCTACCTCTAATTTTTTAGTAAATAACTCCTGTTGACTGCCTGGCAGCTTTTAATGATAGAGGATTAAACTAAGGTGCAATACTTTGTACTCATGTCAGTCTAACAGGTTATATAACTTGCGCAACATATCACAGTTGAGCTGATTTGGAGAATCTGGATGATCAGTCTATGCCATAAGGTAGCTTTAGCACAGTCTGGCTTTTCAGGTTATTTAATAAAGGACTACTTAGGTTAATATTTAGGTCCTATGGCAGTCAGACTTCTAGTACCTATTGTTCTTAAATACTGTAAAATGGAAAATTATGTTTTCTGGGAAGAATTTCTTTCCCAGTAATGCAGTCAAACAGTTCTGATGATTGATAGACATACCGTGAGGAATCCACAATAGTAGACTCAGAAAAAGAACCTGCAGGCTAAGAGGCTGCTTTTTTCATCCCAAGACAATGATAACCAGTGCTTCCAATTAAGGTAGCTACACCCTCCATGCATCTCCTGCCTGACTCTTTGACCTCTGTTTCAAAAGCAGTCTGCTGGGATGGAGAATCCATGCCTGTGTCATTTTAATCAGGCCACTGCACTGCAAAGAATTAATAACTTCACTCTTTCTCAGGCACTGTTCAACGAATTGTGATCAGTATTCAAGGCTACTGGAGGAAAGATTAAAAAAAAAAAAAGGATAACCCCTGTAGGTACTCATTTTGTCTCATTTTATTTTGACCCCTTTGAGAGAAGAGTTCCATATTTTGTAAACCACTAGCTCTTTCAAAATGTTATCTGTCTGCCCTGTAGACTTGATTCTAGACTTTACATTACTTTTAAACAGAGTTAATTTCAGCAAAATATGTTATTTTACCAGGAAATCCAGTTACAAAAAAAAAAAATAATCGGAATCAGTCTAACTGCATTTAGTACTTGGTGTTAGGGCTTCACATTTCCTTCATTAGCACTCCCCTTTCCTTTCCTAGAGAGACCTACTTTCAATTTACCGCAGTAACCTTCTGTCCCATACTGGGCTGGTCTTTGAATTGTTACTTTTTCATCTTTAGCCTTGGGCCAGTTGTTTGTAACCTTTTTGTCTTGCACCAGTGATATTCAGTCTTTTGTAGTTTACAGCAATCATGTATCAATGAACTTAAACTTTCTGTACCTTTCTCATTCTTACTATTCAGATTACTATGGCAGCATATTGTTCACTATTTCCTTAGCTCTCCATTTTCATGAAGGACAAGCTCAGCTTCATCAGACTTTGGCCTCTTTCACTTTGGTTTCTAAAATTTCTGAAATTCAGCCCACTGAGACAGCTATCTCTTAAAAACAAACAAACAATATACATATACTTATTGCTACTGAAACTCATATCTTTTTCTTGGATGTAAGTAGAATTTCTAGACTTCAGTTTAGGTTTATAGGTAATATTTTTCTTTAAATTCTAGATTTTTTTTAATTGTTCAGCTCATGATTATGGTTGAGCTGTGGACTTCAGAAAGCTCTCATTATTGCACCTACAATACAGTAGATCTACAAAGTTAACCTAACTCTTTAATCACTATTTCCATTTCAGCATAGGTTTTGGGAAGATTATTCTTTAGTTGATAGGTCAAAGAACGTTTAAGGCTTTAAAAAGAACAGAAACATTAAAAATTGTATCACCTCTTATCCAATGAAAAATGTTTTGAAAACTATCTTAGGCAAACAGCTCAGAATAAATGTCCTCATTTCCCTCCCTGTTTAATATTTTCAATGCAATACACTTCAGTTGTTAGTACTCAGAGTGAATGTTTACTGTCATGAATTCATGACACTTGACTTACTTAATATTCTTGTAATTTTTAAAGGCTTCTCTGTGCCTCAAAGTATTTTCTTTAACTTTTATGCAAAACCTGCATGTTGCTTTGTAGTGAAAAATTTGAAGGGAGAGATGATATTTTCTTATGTTGCTTTGAGTAGTTGGTAATCTGGAATGAAAGACTAAAATCTGATTTTTTGTTGTTGTTTTTGTTGTTGTGTGGCATTCTCATAAACATTTGTTTTATTTTTCTTCGGTTGTCATTCTTTGGAAATGGTATTGTTGAGTATTTATTGCTGTTTTATGGGCTTTTACAGTAAAAAAAAAAAAAGCCAAACAATATACAACAATCATATTCAAACAATCAAACTCAAATGATTAGTCAGTTTTAATATTTCCCATATTATGGCCTAAAACTGCAATGTGCAGGGATCTCAATTTCAGTGTGTAGTGAAATGTGTACAGAGAAAATTCAGCAGTCTGGGGCAGGAGGTTTGCAGTAGTTCTTGACTGTACTTAGATCCTTCTTATCTTACACCAAAATTATGACCAAGCTTCAAATCAAAACAAAGATCCTATACAATTTATATTTGTGTGGTGGAAACACATCCTACATATGGTTTGAAGATTGTTAGTGTAATGAAAATTTCTTCAATCTAAACAAATGGCTGCTATTGGTCCAATTAGCGTGATACACTTATCACAGCACAGAAATGATGCACGTGAAACTGATATATACAGACTTTTTAATTGCCCCTTTCTCTGCTCTTACACTTACCCGTGCCATATTCCTCTTTGCACTAAAGTCAAAGTTAAAATTTACGTAGTAGGTTATCACCTTCATCAAACAGGTAGTGAGATACCGAGAGCAAAAGTTTCTTCACAGGCACTGTAGGGTGTATAGGTCAATACCACCTGATACACAAGTACACAAGTTCTGCATAGGATGCTTGTGTTGGAAGCTTCTTCTTTATACCTAAAACCAAGCTTCTAAGGCTGCTTTTCTTTCTTAAATGACTAGTAACTGAACAATGATGAACCTATATGGCTACAGAGCTTCTGGTTTCATTCTGCCTATACTGTTGAGGTTGTTTCAATTATCTAATATGTAACAATATTTTAGGCTGCAGTTAAGTATCAAAGTTTTCTTTATATTTTATATATATATATATATTTATATTTATATATATATAAAGCATTAAACCACACAGTTGCACAAGGCTAAGATAAAATGAAATAATAAAAGAAGTCAGTTAATAGTAACCTGGTCTTCAAAAAAAGTTGCTGTTGCAGCTAAACAAGTTAAAACAAAAGCTTCTGGCAAGCAAAGACAAGCCTGACAAGCCCCGAGGTCTTGCAGAGTCAATGCAAAACCTGAAACCTGTTACTAATAATGGTAGTACTGTATTTACTGGAGTACAGCGTACACTGGAGTATGAGAAGAAGTGTATGTGCTACCGGTAATCCGAAAATTTAGAGATGAAATCTTGCATATCATTTTCTCTCCAACTCTTTGAATGTAGACAAGGTACAATATGTCAATGAAGGTGATAGAGATTTACGTGCTCTTTGCTGATCACTAATGTTTCATCTTAAAGCAGGGATTCTTCTTGCCTATCTCAAGAAAACCTGCAAAATGAAAAAACAAAAAAAAGCAGGAGAAGATGTTTATTTAGAATGTTTCTGTGAATTATTTAAATTGATCTCTCAAAAGTTTTTTTATTTCAAGCAGTATTTTTATTATGTTTTAATTTATTCTAACTTAATATTGAAAAATACATTCTAAATAGAGAAAATGAATTGCTTTAATAATTTGAAATTTATGGCATTTCAAAATAAAATAAGATTTTTCTTTTCTGAAATTCAGAAAGCTTCTGAGTTATCTGAATGCTATAACCTGAAGGGCTCTGTTGCCACAGCAGTGGTGGCCTGCACTTGCTGTGGGAGGTCAGGATGTGATCTGCAGGGAGCAACAGAGGAGACAGCTGGTATGACTTATCCTGGAGGAGATTGAAGCAGCAAAAATCAGAATTTCCTAAAAATTGTTTTGTTTTATTAGCCACCATGGAAATTAACTGCAGTTTTATCATCTCTCTCTCTCTCTCTCTCTCTCTATTTCTCTTATTTATTTATTTATTTATTTCCCAGCAGATTAAACCACATCCAGCCCAATCCTGTAGCTATACTAGATGTGCCAAGTATGATGTCTGCTCCTCATTACCTGATAAGAAAAGAGCCTTGTGAGTAGCCGATTGCATGCAGGGGCTTCACTGCTTGCAGAAAAAGAAAGAGTGGAAAGAAGGGGAGGAAGCCAACAAACTCTGTTTTAGTGAGTTTGGAAACATAAGTATCTTTTTCCTTATGGAATGCTACAGTGTTAATGAATGTTAATTAACTTAGGATATTAGCTGTGGGTGTGGTCTCAATTAAGAGAGATTAAATTTTATCTAAATTTGGGTCCACAAGTAATTACCTAGTACTGTTTTTAAAAGATCAAATTACATACAGAAATTTTGAATTAGTAACATACTGAGGTGGCTATCTTCTAAAGGCAATTAGCATTACATGCATATGCTTGCTTTCTTTATGATGTACACTTCTATGCATGCAGTCAGGTTTATTCTGTATATACTGGATGTAATCTTTAATATACCCAAAGGACTGGTGGGTTGTAAAATGTTTTCTCATATTGGTATGGAGCGGATTTTAACTCGAAACATTGATCATTAAATTCATTTATGGCATATGAATCTGGCACAGAAATCAAGTATTTGCTAATTATCCCCTGTGCTGTCTTAGGTAATTTGGATTTCTGAATTACCTGAAAACATAATGAAACTTTGGACATCTTAAAACTGAAAAGACTTCATAAGGCCCTATTAGCATGGACAATCTCATTAAATTGGACCTTTTCTATGGGCATGTTTTATCTTTTGTTATTTGAAACAAGACAAAGAATGTTGCAAAAGAGTATTTGAAGAATCAAGGAATTCTACTGCCTCAGAAGTTGAGCTTTCAGTATTTTATCCTAGGTGCAGAACCCACTGCAGAAATTATCTTCATGGATGCTGGATCAAAGGGGAGTTAATTTGTTAAAGTCCCTCAATATCATCAGAGCATCATCAGAGCTCAGCACCTCATCTAGTCACATTTTGAATATAGGGTAGTTTAAAAAAAAATTACTATGTCTATTCCCTCCTATTCTATGCATCTCTGAGAAGAGCCTGGGTTTGTATTCTCTATGCTTTTTTATTAGGTTGCTGGTGACAGGATAATCATTTCCCCTGAGCCTGCTCTTCATAAGGCTGAATAAACCCACATTCCTCAGTTGGTCCTAGCTCTTGACCATTTTACCCTCAACTTATATTGTTGCCTAGTGCTATTCTGTCTCAGGGGCAGGACTTCATGTTTGGGTTGGTGAAATGTCGCGAGCTGCTGGCTGGGGCTGGCATTAGGCCGCAGGTCTTCAGGCCTGACCGACGCGCCGACCCTCCCGCGCGTGATCTTGGCCCCCCCGGGGAACTGGCTTGTCTCACCCTCCGGGATCCTGGATCCGCTGCGATGTCCGGTCGCGGGCCGGAAGGAGGACGCCGCCGCGCCGGGGCACTCTCTCGGGCTGGCCCACTGGGGCCAGGCCCACTCAAGGTGAGGAGGTCATGGGGGTGCGCCGCAGGGCTTTAGCTGCACCGACAGCGCCCTATATGCAGACAGGCAGCACCGACTGCCTAAACACCCGGACAGCTGACAAAAGACGTAACCAACATGGTTCAGGGTCAACCAACGACTTTATTACAGCTAACACAAGCTTTTATAGGACGAACGGTAGGAGGGATGATGGGAGGAGGGAGATACATGATTGGGTGAGGGCTGGTGCCAAGGTGTCCTCATTGGCTGCACTCCCCTGTCACACAGCGGGTTGGCCGGAGCCGCTCGCCCCGGCCCCCACCTTCGGGGAGTGCCTAGCCCCCACCTTCGGGCTGCCAGAATGTTCTTTC
>JAUBNY010001020.1:2442118-2479162 GCA_032275445.1 Crypturellus soui
TCAAACATTAAGGAAGGGATTTCATTTTTGGAACTGAAATATAGTTATTCTACAAAGCTCAAGATATACAAAGGTTTTCTTTTACCTTTGTGAGTAATCAATGAGCTTCATCAGGATCCTCATCATCGCTAATACCAACTTGAGTTTTTGCATTCTCAAGGGCAACAGAAATGAAACATTCTCCCATGTCTAGAAGCATTATTTTTTTTTCTGTCATAAACTATTTATATTTGCATTTAATGAAAAGAATAGATAACTGAGTGGAGCCTTTTTTTTCCTTTGCACTTCAGTCTATGAAAAAGAATGGCCTAAGCAAAGCATGTGACAAGAGGCCTGAGTGAGGAATCCAGCTGAAATAGGGATCAAACAGAAATGCTGATGATTTGCACACCAAGGTTCTGTAAAACCATAAAATCTGTAAAAAAAATTGTTTCTTCTTACACATCCTTTCTCCACTCTTCAAACTCAGTTTTTCTTTTTTGATGTCTGCAAAAAGAGACATTGTAAGACATTATTCGAAGCAGAATATAATATTTTTTTGTTCTTCAATTATGAACTATCACTAGTAAAGGGCACTTGTCAGAGTTGGGGTTAAGACCTTAGAAGCACAGTCAGCAGGAGAGGTCGGAATTAGATGGCTGCTTGAAGCCAGTAGTACTCTTGCTGATTCTTTAAGAAAGCACTTTACTCTACAAGTGCCTCTCCAGATACAGAGAAAGTTTAGCTAGTTATCCCCTATTAATGTTTGCTTGTGGGGCAAACATTACTGCTTTTTTAACATTGCTTTTTTTTATTTATTTGACACAAAGCGCAGTTTGAATTTTGTTAGCCATGTGTTCAGCTATATTTTATTCCTCAATCACAGAATCCTGCAACTAAGCTGAAGCTGAGCCTTACTAATGGTACCAAATCTTGGTCTCCATTTTGTCAAGATGAACTTCC
The DNA here is from genome assembly GCA_032275445.1 of Crypturellus soui. Taxonomy (NCBI): domain Eukaryota; kingdom Metazoa; phylum Chordata; class Aves; order Tinamiformes; family Tinamidae; genus Crypturellus; species Crypturellus soui. The sequence continues at coordinate 2,443,061 of JAUBNY010001020.1, forward strand.
CTTTGTCATTTATGGATTGGTTTCTTCTGAATATGTTGTGGTTCACAGTAGGGCTCTAATGGGCTATGAGTTCAATTTAAAACATTAGACTATATTGGGGCTTAATGCATTGAATTATTGCTATTCAGATAATAGGTCAGTTTTTCTTGTAGTATCACTTGACCCTTGCTCAGTATGTTTTGTACTGTCTTTTCTATTATGCCATCTACTTATCTGTGTCTATAAATTATTCTGCGTATCAATAAATATAACTTAACTTAAGCCTCAGAGGAATTGTTTAGTTTATGCTAGAAAGGAATGGTAAGTAAAATAGCCAAACCAATAATTTTCTGTTTGTTGAGAGCTTTTGCATGAGGCGGACAAAACGAAACACGGCAGCAAGGCATTCATACCTGCCAAAATTTTATCCAAAATGCATAAAATTTGGATTCTAGAATGGGACATAATGTTAGAAAACTCAGGCTTTCATTTTGTTTATTCCTTCACTTTTTTTTTCTTTTTTGATCTGAAAGCTTCCTCACAGAATGTAGTAGATGAATGTGAAATAACTAGTGTTCTTTTGCATATTTGCTGTTTTGAAAACAAGGATTAAAACAAAATGTGTAAGGAGAGGACACCTCCGAGCCTCTGGATTAATGTTAGTCAGATGGTTAGGTCTCTATTTTCACCTTTGAAAGCTGTGTTCTACTTCAATTTCTTATGTCTCAGACAGCCCGAGGCTTAGCTTGTGTTTCATGTTTTGCTGAGCTGACTTTCAGACTGACCTGAGCATTGATGTCTTAAGAATTCTCAATCCTCTGCACAAGTCCTTTTATATGTAGAAGTTATTTGTGTAAGTTTGTTTGCAGCATAGCCATGTAGTTGAAATACTTATGCTAATTTTCAAATTATACTTGTGTTTGCCTGACAGGATAGTGTTGGGAAGTCAATTGTTCAAGGTCTTAATGAGTGATTGTGACTACACAAGGAGTTCAGCTTCTGATCACAGATATTCAAAGTACTGAACAAACTCTTGTGCTTTATATATCATTGGTTTAAAAACTCCTTTTTCTTGTTTTTATCTGTTTGGCAGAATGAACACTTTAGAAGCAATAAAGTAAGTTAGCTGATCTATGCAATAGTACTTCAGCTGACCTTAGTCTTACAGAGAGAGAATTTCCTCCTAGGAAGAAACTTTTATTTTGTTGAAATTTTGCGTACAAATAAAAGGGATTTCATGCTGCTGTTGGGCTAAAAACATATTCCTACATGTCTGAACTTGTCACTAGATTAAAACAAACAGTATAACTATGCAGGTGGTCAAACACTGGATACTTAAGTGACAAGCCATAGGAAAAAGTCATGATAGAAATACCAGATCTTAATTTATTTCCACCTGTACCTTCTGAGTTAAACCAGTAAACAAGTCTGATTTCATTTTACTATAATTTTGTTCTGTTAAATTCATTCAAAATCATTATCAAATCATTATGTCCTCCTCCCTTTTTTTTTTAATTTCCTGTAAACATAACTTATGTCATCATTTAGACATAACAATGGAAGTGGTGTGCAGAGTTAGCTGAAAATACAACAGTTTCCAAGCACTCCTTCTAAGACTGTGTGCTCTTTGTGACATAATATCTTCTGTATAGGTTGTAATATCTGATTCTCCTACATTTATGTAAGGGTACATCTTTAACATCTTCTATATCTGCATAAATTCTGATGAATTGCTGTGGTATTTGGCAAAAACTACCACATAACATATTGACATTTATTCAGAAATTATTATTATTATCATGACTGCTACTGAGAATAATGCAGCTAATCTATAGGTGAATAAATGACAAGAAAAAAAGAAAAAAAAAAACACTTAATGAATCTGTGAATTTTCAAGCACCACTAGCATAATACTCCCTAAATTTACAACACCTTCCTACGTAATTGCATTCTAATCGTGTTCTATTATAGGTAGGACACTTACACTATTTTTTTTCTCCTCTCCATTTTGCAGGCTATATGAACAGGATGCAGGCATATAGCATAGCCTGCAAAGATACATGCTATTTCTTTTAAAGAGAGTTTAGCAACTTAAAATTTCAGATATTGACGAGTAATTCTTGTGCTCAATCTTTACAAAGATGTAAAAAAGGGGGCTTTGTAGATGTTTTGTGTTTCTTGAATAACTTCTGTAATTTCTGAGACTATTGGAAAAATAAAGAATGGCTTTGTGTATTGCTAAACAAATATCTTCCTTCTTCCTGTCTTATCTGCCAATTTAATGGTGGGAATTTGACATCAGCAACTGTCAGATCAACTCTATTGCAAAGAAAAATTGAAGAGATATGAATTTCCAGGATTTGGTATTTTTGTCTGTCCGAAGTATCATTAACTGAGCTTCCAGACCAGTTGGCCTTGGTCCAAGGTTAATTTGGAATCATCCAACTGCATAACTGAAAGTGTCAAAGAGAAAACTTTTGGTTTCTGTCAGGTGAAGTTGTAATTAATGCAATATTTCCTGTCTGAGTATGGCTTCTCCATGTGTAAAAGGGAGTGCATCCTGACATCTCTAAAACATTACGTAAGCGCCAGAAAGTATGTGTGTATATTTAGTTCTTCATTCCTTGAAGGATAAACAACCAGAGCAAACATAGCCTTCATACTGGCTAGTGGAAAACTATTTGATTTTTCAAATAATTATTACTTAATGACGGGAAAAGTAAGTATGCATGTTAAATAATGTATATCTCAACTTAGAGTTCACTGTGCTATATTGTTGATATTCTCCTGCTTTAGTGTAGCATTTTGCCTTGAGGCACATGAAACATCCATTGGGAGAACAGGTTCTTAAAAAATGCATTAATTCGGTGCTATGTGAAAGGCACACCTCCCACATTTCTTTATCTTCTCCCATTCTCTTCCCAGTTGCTCAGGTATCTCTTAACTATTACCTCCACAACTTGCCTCTATTTCAACAAAACTACTTTTTCATATTATAATATGCCTTTTTGCAAGCCATGAGAAGAAATAAAAGTGTCTGTGATATCCTTTTTCTGATGTAAGTCAGGACCAAAGGAAAAGAGAATTTCAGATTAGATTTTCTCAACTCTCAATGATGTCACAAGTAGTCACAGTCATAAACTAGAATAGGAAGTTAATCTTTGTTTCAGATTCATTCAGCAAGTCCAAACATAAATTCAGCATTCATTTAATGAAGTAAGTTCCAATTCATCTTTCCCTGGTTGATCAGTAGTTATGGATATTGCTTTAATCATGATTTTATCTGTTATTTTTGAGGAAAAGGAATGTAGAGAGAAAATGAGAAGGAATGTTTATTGCTTTCAGTTTAGTAAATTAGTTTTTATGGATAACTTCTCAATACATTTCTAAACTCTGTAACTGAGGGAACAGCAAGTCTTTTTACTGCTTGGATTAATCAGTTCAACGTGCGCACATCAAATACTTTTTGTTTTCCTTGACTGCTATTTTTCACCTTCTGCTTTGAGAAATTTCTGCCCCAGTTTTTTCCCAGCTTATTACTTGAACTGAGCCTGCCTTCTCTTCCCATCCTATATCTAGATCTTCTTCACCCATTTTATCAAATGCTGGTATGTCTACCTCAGGTGAACATTTTCACAGGACTGATGTGTCCTCCCCTTGACTGAAGTGGAAAGAGCTGGGAGTTTATTCTATCTTGTAGCCTCACAAGAAGATGAGCACTTCTTTGTTTCTCTTTCTGTGAATTTTGGACTAATTTTTCTTGTCCTAGGCACCATTATTGGAAGATGCTTAACATTTTTGTCCTGCATCCAAATTATAAAAAAAGCTTATCCTTACTTTAGCATGACCATGTATTGTTTGCTACTCACAGGCAAGCCAGTGGGTAGATATGACATAGTCCCTGAGTGATTTGTATTTGGACAGCAGCTCATAGCAGCCAGTCAAGGCAGTGGAACACAAGGACTGATTTGTGGCTCTTGGTAACTTCTGCCCATATCCCATGCATCAAATTATGTCATGGTATACTGTGACAGTTGATTAATTTGTGTGGGTGCAGCTATCCAAGGAAATAAATAAGCACTTAATTTAAATACTTAACTAAAGTTACTTAACTAAAGTATGTTAATAGGACAATAACCAAAATTAGTGAAATAAACAAAATACTGCTTGAGTATGCATTGTGGACATGATCAACCCACACTGCAGCTACCCCTGGGAAGTTGTGCTCCCAGTTAATAGTACACCTACTCAGAGGTGACAGAGAGGACTCAGATCCCCAGTAGAGGAAAACAGCTTACCTCATTCCAAGATCCTACAATGAAGACAAGACTCCAGTACTTCCTCACAGAAGACAGTATTTCCGCATATTTTTTACACATACAGGCAGCTGATCCTTTGGGATCTTCTGAGGATCTCTTACTCACCCACCAAGCTTCTTTTCATGATGGGTTTATGTTACCAGTGAGCATTAAATGAGTGAAATGAGATTCCAGTTATTTGATCCAATCGTTATTTCCTAGCAGCCCACCCATGGTTACTTCTTCCTAGTATTTTTAGGTACTAATCTCCAGGAGGGGTTGTGTGTTGCTAATTACTTTTGGTTCAGTAGCGTAGTAGCATTGAGGTAAACACTATTTCCTTCCTTGTACCACACATATTCAGATCAGTCTTAGTCCCCTTTTGCTAGAGCTAATAGTCAGCATCCATTTCCTAGAGATAATGGTTTTAGATTAGTACCTTTGTGTCTCTAGCAAGGTCATGGCTCCGAGAGATCACCACACAGAATCCTACATATATGACCTTCTTGAGTTAGTTGTTTATACTTAGTCTTCCTTAAATTCCCTTTGTTCACTTTACAGTCTTGCACACACAACTTGAATTTTGGAACTTTGTCTTCATCCCATTCTGTCAGCTTTGCACATATTTCTCTTTCATTTATGAGAGCAAAGATAAGGAAATAAATAAATTGAATGATATCTTAATTCGTGCTTTTTACTGACCGAGTAGTACTTTCTACCATTAGATCTTTCCTGCACAAGGAAGAAAAGAGTCTTCTTTCCAATGTGATGCCCATTGCCTCAGAAACTTTCCAATCTGTGGAAGTTAGTTAAGGAATCTAGATGTCTTTTGGAGAGCTCATTCTTGAAGAGTAAGAGCACAGCTGCACCTGCTATATTAAACTTGTTTGCTCTTCTGTTTCTGAAAGATCGTTCTTTCTCTAAGTTCAGATTATTAGGAGAGCAACTTGAAGAAGCTTTTTTATAGCTGTCATCAAATTTATTCTATGTCAGCTTCCAATAAATTGAAAATTAGCTTAGAAGATGTTTGCTAGGGATTTGTGTAGGGGATATTTCTATTCTATTCTATTTTTTCACTTAATATTGTATAGAATTTAAAAAGAATATTTTCAAGTGTTTTTAATGAACTAGAATAACTTTATTTTCAAGAGTAAAAAATGGTTTCTAACAAGGTCTTGTTGAAAAACACCTGATGCTTAATAATGTTTTTTTAATGAAGTATGGACTTTGAGTTAGTTACATTATTGGACAATTCTTGTTCTTCAGCGCAATGCAGGCATCTAAACATCTTCTGATGCTTCTTGCATTTCTGAATTGAAAGCAAATGTAGAAGCTTCTTTTGTAAAGTATTCCAAATGAATTGAAGATGGAATGAGAGACTAAATGCATATTTCATTTGTCATGCATAAAGTCCTAAAAGAATACATTTTATCACACTCTTCTGAATTTTTAAAGACACATAGAGTGGTTTCTCATACTTTGTGATGAACTGAAAGGATCTTTCCAGTAACTTGCATATTTTTAAATAATCACATTCTTCGTTAGAAGAAAGATGTGGAAAAACTTACCAATATCTACGTTACAGATTTTTGTTGTTTATTTTTATTTTTTATCTTTTTTACATATGGCAAAAGAGGAGAAAAAATGTATGTTAATCTAACTCAAAATGAATGTATAGTGGGTGGGAGCAGGGAGAACCCTTGAAATTCTTCCTTTTCTTCTGCCGCCTTCTATAAATTCTCTTCCAAACTACAGCTGAATTGGAAAAAAATACAATAACTGTTGTCAAAGGAGAAAGAAATAATCTAGCATAAAGAATTTCACAGCGTTGACAATATTAACTTCCTTCTATGATGGTGATCTATTTATAGGCCCGATAACAATAAGTAAGCATTCCCTGCATTTGTTAACAATAAGTAAGCATTTATTTTCTTTCCAAAAAGAGAAAAATATAGCTTGCTTTGACCATAGCACTTGTCAAACATAACTCATTACCTCGTGTTTGCAGTATACCTTCAGCATAGATAGCAATACTATTAGACAGAAATCAGAAAAATACCTGAAAAATGTTGAGTTACAAAAAGAATTTAAAAAAGCTTAATCTGGAAAACTCTTATCAGAAGAAGGTATTGCTAAATGTACTATTTACACTATTTGCATTTCTTTTTTATGCTTTTTTATGTTTTTCAGACTGTGGAAGATAAGAAATTATAAAGGGAGTCTTAGATATTTTATATTGATTTGCCTAAGAGAGAGAAAATAGTTTCTTTTTTTTATAGTGAGCACCCTAAAGAATAGAAAATCAGTGATTTAATTTTTAAAATTTTATCATCACTTGGATGTTAATGAATCTCTGCTTTCTGTTTTGTTTGTTTGTTAATCTTGTCTGAAACATCTTGATATATCTAGTAACTTATCAATGTGTGAGGTAGAGTGGAAGTCATTCAAATATATAAGCTGATAGTACTATGTTACACAGAATTTCTAAGCAGCTCTTGATCTATTTACAAAATATTTCAGCAAACAGAATTCAGTTTAAAGTATCCCTCTAAAAAGTTTTTTTTTTACAACCCAATCTCTCATTATCTTTTATCATTCTGCGCATTGTCACTTCTTTTAGCAAAATGATTCAATCATCATTTTCTCTTACTTAAATAGATTTCACAGTCATCTCCCCTGTTTTGGCTTGCTGTGCTTTATTCAGTATGATCTTTAGTTTTATGTTTTGTTTTAGAAGTAAGTGTCTTATCTCTAAACATGGGTAAATTTTAAAAGACCTGCAACTTCTCAGCTGAAAACAAAAAGTACCTTAAATGCAGGTATGTAGTCAAACCATCTGTAACTGAAGATTTCAAATTAAAAGTAATCTGAAGATTGTGATTGTAAATCATGAGAATAATTTTTCCTAAGGTGCATTGATACCTCTATCTCAGGAATGTCCTAAAGACAGCTTGGCAGAAAATCATTGAGATGTCCCACAAGAATGTTCAAGGGACTTCCGGGGTGGCAGGGGCATGCAGAAAGGGATGTTGGCTTTGTGTTTTTTTTTTTTTTTTTTCACAGGGTGGGATCTAAGTCAGAAGGAAGGTGTGGAATCCATCACATCATTAATTAAGACATTACAAAAACTAATCAAAAAATAATAGTATTTTTCATTTTTCTGGATAAAGACTTTGAGAATGCTCAATTTTTAAGACCTTGCCAAGAAAAAAATAGGAAAACAATTGTTAAATACAGTAAAGTCTAACAGCAAAATAATTTTGGTGTGAGGAATAGTATAGGATAACCCGCAGAAAGAAGTCTCATGTAAATCATATGAATTATAACTTTTCCTAGTTGGGATTTCAAATAGGAAAATATACTGTACCTTGTGATGACAAAGAGGGTGAAGTGTTTTCAGTTTTGTCAAACCCAAATGTTCAAAAGACACATGTCAAATGACAGAATAGTTGAAGATTTAAAAATAACAACAGACCTACCACTAATTTTTCTTCTTCTGTAACTGTTCTGGAGCTGTATACCTGACCTTTAGTCACATATTTATATGCTTTCCTCTGTAACCATGAGGATTTCAAACATAAGAAAGAAAGAAAGAAAGAAAGAAAGAAAAAAAAATGGAAATGCTCATAAAAGACCTGTCTCTGGGAGCTGAGGCTTTTAAGAAAATCTACAGATGCCACGAGACTCATGATAAAATCTTCATAGTTGACTATTCTATTTCCCTACATGTGAGACCAGTAAGAATCTTTTTTCTCCTATGGAGTATGAAAAGTTCCCTAATGTATTGCATCTAATGTAGTTATTTGTGTTCTTAACTTGCGTAGAGCTGCAATTCTCGCAGACCTGTGCAGAACCCTAGCAGAGTTTTCCCTGTGAAAGAGCTGATGCAAGTATGGCACGCTGCCTGAAACATCCACCCGCCTTCTGCGCTGACAGCCTGCGGACAGCCCGCAGGCAGCGCGCGTACGGTCTGTCCGGAGGCGCCTGGTGGCGGGCGCATCAAGCCGCCTTGTGTCACAGAGGTCTGCTAGACTGCGCAGGACGCAACGTGCTCTGGAACGCTCTCGCCAGCTGCGCCCAAGGTTGCATGCGAGAGTGCAGTCTCTTAAGGACAGTGGATCTGGTTTTGAAGGCAGCTTCAGAACAGTCTTCAGGAGAGTGAGCAGACTCCGTCTGAGTATGGCAAGTTCCTCACAGGAGGTTCGTGAAGAATTTAGGATCTAAAAATAGTTCAAGGCTGATTATAAAAGCACTGTCAAATTAAGGATACAAATTAAGGAGCAAATAAAGAGCTTACTGGAAAAGAACTAAAAAAGTGCATAGTGATATTTAGTTCTAGTAATCTTCAGTAGTAAAATAAATGTAGACTTTATGAGCTTGTATACATAAGGCTTGTGTTTGATTACTTAAAAACTAATGTCATGTATCCATTTTATATATTGATGGAAAATAAAAAAGGTTAGGCTAGAAATTAGCCATCATTAGGTTAATCGTGTACTGGTTTTGGCATGTGCAGTAGTTTACCTGGAAACTAGTGTGATCTTTGGCTGTGGAACATCAAGGGTGGCACTGTTCCTCCCAGCTCTGGCAGAGATTTTAGAAAACTTGGAAATATTAAAACGTTGTATAATTAAAAAAAATAATAAATATTGAGCTCACTAAGTGTAATAAGTGTACTATTTGCATCTGATTCATGTAGCCCTGAATCAGAAATGCCATCTGCCTTAAAGTTTCTAATGACTGGTAAATTATAACTATCTTTGTGTTTTAAACACATTAGCTTACCATGCTAAGCATATTATAAATATATTTAAATATGCTAGTTTCCCATAGAGAATCAGTCCTGAATAATCTTCATCAGAACATGATGATTTAGTCAATTATTGTTTTAATCTGAGACCTAGTAACTTATGTTTGTGCTTATTTCTTTAGGAGGAAGGGAAAACATAACAATGAGCACATGAACAAATATGTAAAAGGAGCCCTTCATCATTTTATCATTTGAAATATTTTGCATACCTTTTTATCAGCATGAATACATTGCAGTGATGAATTTCTCCTTGGCCTATTCATATTAGAAGAAGCATTGTGGTGAGAGCAGATGCTCTACTCATAATGGCACATTGAGAAATCGTCCATCAGATGGCATGGTAAGAAACAGCTTTTAGAAACAATCCAAAATATAACGATAGTGGAAGAAGCATCCTACAACCCACCTGCTCAATATAAAATTCAGGAAAAGCTTTCAGTAATTGTTGTTAGAAATGTCATCTTAGGAAGATGTTGATGAACCGGAGAATGTCTGAAATACTGTTTTATTTTATGAGGAAGGAAGAGGAGAAAAAGAAATACTGGTTGTTTCAGCCCCCCAGAATTGAAATCATCTCAAGTTGCAAAGCAATTATCTCCCCTTTACTTGACTGGTTGTGAAAATATTTGCCTGTAACTGATGATGGGGGAACTATTGAAGGCCAGCCTAGAAAGTGGAGTTATTTTTGCTATGTTATCCTAGTTTTCACTGTTTTCACTACTCCTGAAGTGTCCTTACTCTTACCTATTTGTTGCTATTTGCAAGGAAGCCACTGAAATATTATCTAAATTCTCATCTCTGTTACCCACTAGGTGGATGTTCACTAGGTTGATGGGCAAGCTAACAGTTCTTACTTTGCTGCTTAAAGTGGTAGTAGAGCAGGAAAACTAAGTTGAGGTACTGGGAATGTGGATGACAGAAAAGAAAAAAAAAAAACAAGAAAAAATGCTAGGTGAGGAGAAAGAAGGAAGCACTGGCTCTGAAAGAGAAAGCATAGAAAGGGTAGAATAAAGTGAAATACTGAAATTCATACAAAGTATTTAGACATAGAAATTAGGGAGTACAAAGGGGGAAGAGGAGAGTGATGATGAAGAGGTTAAAAAATACATGTGGAGATAGATTAGAAAATAATCAAGTGAAAGGAGAAAAGCTTCCATAATTGTAAAATTAACATTGGACATATCAAGCATCAAATACAAAGAGCCCTAGGAAAATCTGTTGAAATAACAGTGGATCTGAAAAATGCTCACCTTCATTGCTTGAAATCTGTCTCACCGTGTTCAGAAAAAGTCTTGAGGTAAATTAGAAAAGTAGGCATGTACTCAAAGATTTATTCAAGTATCTCAACAGAAGATGACATTACCTCTTGTTTATGCTAAGTAACATATTCAGGCATTGAAATACAATATAGAACCATAGCAGCATCTGAATACTGTCATACAGTAGAAACACAAGCAAGAGAGATTACTAAAAGCTCCTAAACTGCCTTTTAGAAATTAATCCTTTTTTGAGGTTGAGAGGTAGAGAAAACAGGGAAAGGCTAACAAAGAGGAACCCTCCCACACTCAAAATAAAAGAGCTTTTTTGGTGTGGGATTCTACTATAGACTAAAAAATGCATTCATGGGGAACTTTAAAGGCAGTAAATCAGAATTTGCCACATGGTTGAACTCATGAGAATTATTTGCAAATATATTTATATTTATATAACCTAATATTTAATGCCTGCCTTCAGAATGCATGCCTTGCTCTGCATGCAGGTAAATGACTGGTAAGTCATTTTGTGTCCTCACTTTCCCCTTCTTCCTCAGGCTTTTTTTGCTGCTAGTGAAAGCTTCAGGGATTTGTCCTGCTGTTCCAAGTTTGCACATGTTCAGTTGAACTACACCAAAATAGGTAAGCAAGCAGTTTTCCAACTGGACTTTGCTAGCAACTTTATGAAAGCTTAGTGAGGTTTTCCTCCTCACATTGAAAACAATGAACTCAACTATGTCAACAAGATGCTTTAGAGGGGAGAAAACACATTTAAAGTGAATCGTGATCTGAGGGAGCCTGCAATTAAAACAGAATCAAAATGTGATCTGAAGTGCTGGTTCAAACTGGCATTTTTATTTGAAAGCAAATCAAGAAGTAACCATATTTTTATCTTAACTAGTGAATCAGAAATGCATAATGGGGAACAGGAGAATTATGCGTTAAACCAAAGGTTCAACATTCTTCTCTTCAGTCCACAAACACATACATTGAAAAGAAAAGTAAAAGAAAAAAGAAAATAAAACCTAGCAACAGCAGCATCCTACTAGGTAAAGGCATCAAAAAGAGTAGACTGGTCTCTAATAATCATCAGTATTTTAAAGTAGTGTACTAACCTTAGAGATAGAATTACTGGGTTGTGCATCGGTGGTCCAGGAGTTCATGCAGTTTAATTTCTTACTCTTTTTCATGAAAGAATGTAGGAAATATGTATTGTTCTTTGATATAAATTTGTGCAATTTGTCAGGCCTCCCTGTTGTGAAATACTAGTCATTTCTTGCTGCTAAGCTGTGAAAATACAACCATGCTTGATTAGACTATGAAACTGTTTACCTAACCTTTACCTTACATACATATTTTATTCCAGTTGCAAGTTATTATAAAAATTGTGATTTATTCATGGGAAGGAATCATCAAAAATTTAAAAAAAAAAAAAACCTATTCAAATTCATCAAATATTACAGTGAGTCACTTGGTCATACTAGGGAACCATACTGCTCCCATGCAAATAAAATCACCAAAGGCTCTATTCTGTGATGCATATTGCCATTTCTTTAGGGGAAGGGCAAAAGGGTAATTGCAGAATAAAAGATGACTGAAAACAATTCTGATGATAAACTCACAAAGAAGCATTACCAGCTTCCTTAGACTATAACTTCATAGCTCAGGTAATGAGAATAACTCTTTGAGGAGATGTGTTGCTGAATGCTTGCCCAGAATTTGTCTTTCTCGGTGGAAGAACGCCTAAGCAATGACACACAAACGCAGTCCAGCACAGAAAAACTGAACTTAATTTATGTTGAACATTTGCAGGAATGGTCCCGGCTTGAGCAGGGCGGTTAGACTAGATGATCTCCAGAGGTCCCTTCCAACCTTAACCCCTCTGTGATTCTGTGAATGGTTTATAGTTGTAATCAGCTAGTGTGGCTTCTAGTGTAATAAGGACTTTGTAATTTCATTCAGCATTTCCTATAGTGGAAGCGATCATTGCTTTATTATAACGTTATCTGTATGGCATGAAGTATGACTTTTGTTTGCTTTGAATTTTTCCAGAATTTAAGAGTCACAGTCTCCTAGAGATTGAAATTAGTTGATGGTAATATGTCATTATAAAGGCAGTGAGTCTTAATTTACAGTATTAACTTACAGTCTTAAGGTGAGAGCTGTTTCTTGGAAATCTGTAAATTGCATTTACCATCGCTGTTAAGCATTTTACTCCTTCTTATTTAGTCTTTCTTCTATTTTCTGCTTCTGTCCACTGGATCATTCTATATCTTTGTCAGTCGAGTATATGAAATATGTGGGTTCTTGTCTATTGCAGCAAAAGTTATGTAAATTTGTTATTTGTGTTTTATATAGCAGGATTAGTAGTGTGCAAAATTCTTAGAAAAAGATTGATCTCTAATTAACAATCATTTTGTGAAATTAATTTCATTGATTCTAGTTACAAAGACAGCAAACACAGATATAAAATATTTTGTATTGTGATTATTTCTTTTATATTTACCACTGGGAGTAGTGTTTGACCACAAGAAATAGGGAAATACCAGATAGATACTGGAGCACATGAATACTGGAAATACAGTTTTCTCCTGTCTCTTATTACTTCTCTATTGTCCACTAAAGTTGCTAGGAATCTTTCTGTTAACTATGATGATTCTTGTATGACAACATAGACCCCTAGTGAAAAAACCTTTTTTTTTTAAATAGATGGAACAAAAGTTTAAAGACTTCAGAGTTGAGAGTGGTTGAGATAGAAAGGATTATAAAGTACACCTCAGATCAGAAATTTGAGTTGTCCTGGCTAAAACAAAAATGAAGAGAAAAAGTCTCCTTTTTTATTATTAGAAAATTAGAATTATTGCAATATACAGCAAGGCAGTCTTCAAAGTAACAAATAAAATAAAAAATGCAAGCGAACTGCACAGAGGACTTTCTACGGGAGAAATTATGTCTCCAGTATAGATTAAAGCGATGTCATGTACAATGTATTAAGTGTTGTCATGGATGGGCTGCTCTAAGACAAAGCTTAGATGAATTGAGTTGCCCACCTAGAGTAGTATGTAGTGGTACTCCACAGGAAAAAAAAAAAGAGCCATTAAAAATGCATATGCCAGGCAGAAAAGAAGAAGGAAAAAAAAGACAGCTTGAGAAGGACATTTATGCTTTGCAAGCTGCTGATTAGCTAACTACAGAAAAGTAGATTACCGATAATTTCCAGCAATGGTATCCAGAAAACCTCCAAGATATGTTGGTTTAATTAATGTGAAGTAATTTCTACTGGAAAAGAAGGCTTAATCCCACGTATATAGCAGGGTTCAAAAATGTTGCATGACTGAAACATAGACCTTCAAGCTGCCTTGAAGCACAAACGATTGCAATTTGTTATATAGCATCATAATTTTGCCAGAAAGGAGCTCATTCTCTAAAGATTACATACCAAACTGATTTTAAACCTGGTTTATGTCATAGGGAAAATGAATTTTCTTGGCATCGCTCCACTCCCTGATGCATATTTATCCAAAACACAGTCCCTGCTGAGGCCCAGAATTAGACATGATTGACAGCCTCACCATTCTAGAGGGGACCAGTAATGACATAGCATGGGTATTGCAGTGTGTGTCAGCACTGAAATGAAGTTGGCAGAGACATTAGGGTAAATTTAAAAATAACTGCTGTACTGGCAGCCATATGCTGTAAAAATTATATTAAACTTGCTCTTATCTTTTTAAAGTGCTAACGGCTATAGAAAAGTAATAGAAGACTTGCACAAAACCCATGAAAGATTCTCTTTGATTTCAGGTTTTAATGTTCTCCTTCGTGGGCCAGTACTACAACCATTCATCCCCCCACAGCTGCTTTATGCCATAGAGTGTGTGCATAAAGGACTTTATTTTTCTGGATCACCTAACCACACTTTTCTGAGCAGTCAAGTCAGGCAAGAAAGATTTTACTCAAGATAAGCAAACTACTGACATGAACCATAATCTCCTTATTAACTTTATCCTCAGCTAATTTCTGAGAAAGGTACGTGAATCTTTGGCTTTTTTTTTCCCTCTCTGTTTACCCTTTTCTGCTGCCCTAGTTTATCCATTGCACTTTATAGTGAGCAGCTACTGAAGCCATCACCAGGACCAGCTTTCACTTGCTCATGTATTAGACACCTCCAAATTAAACTTCAGGCTGGAGCACAGTGTGGAGACAAAACTTGTTGCTCTGCTGAATTACTTCTTTCTTTAGACAACTGAGTCAATCATGCTTTTCCTAATAGAACTCATTGCTGTGTTTAATGCTACTGACTGTTAATACATCTACATATAGCTGAACAATGTTTTTCCTAATGGGAACAACTACTTTTGATTGATAGGAAAAATATTAGGCTTGTTTACAGCAAATGAAAATGGCAATCAGGTATTGCTGGTGATTAAAGACAGCCTCATGGAATCTGGAGAAAATTAATTTATTTACTTATGATCATCTGGAGCCTCTGTGATTCTGGGCTTTTTTTTTAATAAAGTAAGGCATTGCTACAACTAAAGTGAATATCAAATAGAATAAAAGGAGAATCCCTGATAAACAGTCTTCATGTGGTATCATTTTCTACAATAACTTCTAGGCGAATAAATTGGTATATGAATAACATTTTTAACCCCACCTATATGATCACTGAATAAAGGAAGAGAGTTTATATATAAAATCACATTTTCCTGTCATAACAAATTCAACATTAAGATGTTCTCACTTTTCAATCCTTTCTTTCCTGTTCAAAAACTGACTCTTAATCAAAGAAAGAAATGAATGTGGGAAGGACTCCAGTATGTCTTCTGCTCCTTCATCCATGCACCTGTGTGTGTAACTTTCCAAGATCCCAACTGCTGTCTCATTAATACTTTCAGTTTCTGTAACTCATCAAAATGAAATTTGACTGTGGTAGTAGTAGTACCTAGACCTGCTTCTAGTCAAAAAGCAACCGTTTTCCTCTGAAAACTACCTCAATCTGGAAAAGAAGAAACAAAAACCTCTGGCTTCCCATTTCAAAGTACATCTAAAAATTCCCAAAGATCAGGAAGACCAAGATTTATGCAACTAAACAGCTTCCATGTGAACTTGAAGAATTTTCTCCTTCCACTGCTGCCAAAAACACCCAAAAAACTCTGAAGTCCATATTCTGTAGCTAAATAAAGTACTTCTTATAGGTGTTTATAAATTGTGGACAACTAAAGATTGAAAATAGACTTCTTGCATTTCACTCACTAATACTTTTTATTTTCATAGGTCCTTCCACGCACTAGGTGGAAGTTTTTGCAAGCCAGGAAAACAGTGGGTAAGAATGAGGTTCTCCTATCCTTTGCACTACTTTTTTTTTTTTTAATGCGTTGTTCACTATTTCTTAATTTAATCAACAATAGCCAGTGTTGAATTCTACCCAGGAAAAAAATCACTGAGTAAGAATTAAAAAAAAAAAAAAAGTTTGAAAGTAGTATTCTAGTGTTAAAATGACCATCTTATAACAAAATGTAGGAAAATAAAAGCATAAAAGTACCTCAGCTAAGAACTATGTAAAGATAGAGTGGCACATGCACCACTGCTTTAACAATTTGCTACCTAGATATCACATCCTGAGAATTTTCAGAAAAGGAACAGCCAAGAGAATTATTCTCTGGTTACTAAGTTCTCTTTAACTAAGAAGATGCAGTCCATGTCCACAGTAACTATCTAGATGAGATTTAGGAGTGAAGGAGGACTTCCTCAGTGCTTCCTCAGTGCTTCCAAAGCACTGAAAATTATCTAGAGATTGGTTCGTGCTGTAAGGACTTAACCTACCTAAAGGTGCATTCTTCAACCATCATGTGATTTGAGACTTGGTGTCCTCTCTGTCATGTGACTCAGTAAATATATCGCCCTTCTATTTTGGCATCTGAGATGTACATCCTGATGTTTATAAAGAGAAGGCAAAAGGACTGAAATAGGTGCTTAAATTTACACTGTAGATAACTGTTTGTCTGAAATGATGAATAACTTCTAATTTAATAGGTGTTTTCCTCTCATCTGGTTCTATGATTTCTTTAACATTTCTATTCTAACTGTGTATTTGTAAGGATTGTTGAATATTAAGTTTTGTAAAACTTCAAGCCACAGGTTTTAGAAAAGCACCTCAGCCCTAGCTCCTGTGAACTGAGGAGCAGCTTCTCTACTGGTGAAAATTGACACAGCTACTGGTGGAAACGATGTGAAATTCTTCAGCTTCGGACTTGACTTTAAAGTTACTAGGTTCATTCTGTGAACTCAGCAGAAAGAGAGCTTTGAACATTCACAGACAGAATATTAATACTCCTGGTCTTTTCCTCAAACCCATGAGAGTGAGAGGAAGTCTAAACATGCCAATCTTAACTTGCATGGCTGGGCTTTTCATGCTTCTCTCTCACAGCGATATATTGCAAGTTACAGTTAGAAGGCCAGCTTGGATTTTTAATCTAAAGTTAGCCTTGCTCCAGGAAAAGAAATTTAGGATCTTTGTATAAATAGTACTTTTAAAATTTGAATAAATGTTTTTTCTTCTGCAAATCAACCCTCTGTGACAACAGAGGGTAAATGGGAAGATACAGATTTGGATATACCATATTCTTCTTTTGAAAGAAATGTACCTCAAATAGAAGGTAACCTGGACTAGAGTTCTTAAAGCAGTCCTGCTATTCTGAAATGGGAGTTCTGCATTTAGTATAAGGATTTATATTTCTTTTTTAATTTTATTTCTGTGCAGTCAGACGATTTCTTCAAATAATAATTACTTTGACATATTAAAGCAGGAAAAAAATATCAGGGACTCTTATACCTAATTTTTAGTTATTCAGCCCTGGCATTAATTTTGTCATGTCTGGCTTCAGTTTAACTATCATGAATGGTATTGTTACTATCTTCAGGAAGTGTGCTGAGTTTTAACACAGTCCCCTTCTTCTGCTTTGTTATCACAGTACAAACCTGTAATGGTGGCTAGTCTTCTCTGTCAGCCTCTTTTTTTTTTTTTCAGTTCTTTATGACAAAATTATCATCCCCTTTCTTGGCTTGTCTTAGAATCCAGAGTAATGTCACTTGGGCCTTGGGGGGTTGTTGAGCAGTAGCAGCAGGTATGAGCTGAGGAAGTCAAGAGAGCTTTAGAAGTCGCGCTTAGCTTTATAATAGTAGCTTCCTCCTCCAGGATTTGTCAATTTTGATTTTGCAGTTCAGTCAGCAATGGCATGTGCTGTTTGCCTCCTGTCTGTTCCGCAAAATAAAGGGAATCATTTTCTCTTCCAGGTGACAAGACTGAAAAGGAAACCTCTGCAGCAGCTTTCATGGCTTGATGTGCAAAATACTTTTTTTTTTTTTTTTTTTTTATATTCTACAGCTGCGATGATCTTCTGGGTTTAGGAGTATTTCAGTTCTCTGAACGATTTAATAATGGGCAAATCCTACTATGACTTCTTTTAAGAGCTTGTATTCAAACCTGAAGTTTTCTGATTTCTTTTCACTGCCTGAGGAGGAAAGGAAGAGTGGGGGCAGGGTGGGTAGAGAAGTAGGAACAAGAGGACAAGTTTTATTGTAGAATGATTTGGAGGCTACAGATGATGTTCTTAATATCTTGGTTCCTATTAGAAACACCCTTACAATAAAATTCAGGAGTAGGATCTATAAGGGTACTACAGTATCATACTGTGAAGAAGGTTGACAGAGCTGGTAGAGAAAGAGAACCTAGTACCAAGGTCTATGCTGTCCAGCTATGAATCTCTGAAGTATATATCAAGTATATTCTCCTGCATGTAGTGACGCACCAGCATGGCCTTCATATGAGTTACTGCCCCTTTTTCTGAGAGCTTGTGACAAATGAGCTAAGTTACTTAGCCTTGGGATTTCTGTTAGAGCTTGCTTTGAATTCTTCATTGTGTACGCGTTGTGCAAAAGTGTGACAAATATTTTTGGCTCATTTGGCTGTATTTCAAAGATGTAAATAGGAGTTGCATGGGCTCTAAGGAGTTTGGTGTGAATCTTTTTCTTTGTGTGCATTTTCTTTCTTTTTTCTTTCTTTTTTTTTTTTTTTTGCTCTTTCAAATATACACAATACTAATGAGCCACAAAGCTCTTGCCCCTGAGAATGCAAACTGCAATTTTAGCTCTGGAAATGTTAAATGTTTTCATATTCACCAGTTCACACATTGTGCAGTGACTCACCAAAACGTATTGCGTTAGTCATTTGATGCTTCAGCTAACAAATATGAGAAAACATGGATTATTTTAACAATGGTTAAATGAACATTTGTGAGCTTCTCTGCAGAAAAATAGATTTAAAAGTATACTTTTATTTTTATTTTACAAAAATGAATAAGACATTGCATCTATGGGGAATCCTGATTATTTGGGATTTTTTTTTTTAAAGTTACTTCTGCAGATTTTTTTCCATACTTTGCAGTATGTTCTATTCATTCTTTATGCCTTCTTTTCTCTAAATTCTACTTCCCCTTTATTGTTCAGATGTAACTAGAGGAGAATACTTCCCTCTTTCAAGAATATTGATAAAATATAAGTGCAAAGGTTGGGTGGTTTGTAGTTAATACTGAATTACTGTGTTACCCTTGTCAATGGTAGAATTTTCCTTAAAAACATTATTATATGCAAAATATATATTCTATTCTTTCAATTTAAAAAAAAAAGTGAGGAAAAGAACAATTTGCATGGTTAAATTTCTTGGAGGAAACAGCATCAATAAAACCTCAAACTTCAGTTCTGGGAAAAAAAAAACTATAGGTAAGTTCCAGGGTAACCTGGAACATTATACTTTTAAGGAAGTTGAAATGAATTTGAATCAAATCCCTGGGATTTGTTTTTGTTGAAGAAAGGTTATATGGTGTTTGTCCCAAGGTAGACTGATTTCAGTAGATGATCTGCATTTTCTCTGAGAGATGCTGCAAAGATGTAACATAATATAACCAAATTCTGATCTGAAAAGCATCTCTGTAAATCCAGGTAATTCTGAAATAAAAGAATGTATTTCATTTTGTAATGTGCCTTTTAACTGCAGGAATTAAATAATATACCTGCTTACCCCTGTAAATCCTTTCTTAGAACAGCTATGAATTATTCCATAGTATAATTAAGAATTTTGTGATTCAAAGAAAGCTAAATCTTACTGGGCTCCTGTACAAAAATCAGTGCAGTAAATAATATGTGATAGGTAACAGCATAAGTGTGTATAGACACCTAGAAAGCCTCACAATTTTCTGACGGACAAATAAAGGGCAAGTATGTTAGGGAGGTACCCCAGGTACTGGGAAATAATGAAAAAAATATGTTTATGAAGTGCTAGAGACTTCTGTAGGGTTTATTCTTAAGACAATCATGTTGACCTAAAAGTGTTCATCTAGAAAGCAAAATCTATACCGTTACAGCAGACACTATAAAAATGTAAATGCAGGTTGAAGCATGCTTTATTCATGAATTTCTCCAACTACTGAGACCTTAAAGTAACAAAGCTAACATAGTTCCCTGTTTAAAAAGCAAAAAGATGAAATATGTATTTAAAGTTATAAATTATACATACATGTGATTTATAATTTATTGGCTATAAATGTTTTATCACAGAAACAAGGAGAATGGGATATAGGTAAATACAAAAAAGCAAAGTAAACACTTTCATAAGCCTGGTGCAGAGAACAGAACACATTTGAATTTTTTTATTTTTATTTTTTATTTTATTATTAATTTTTATTTTTAAACCAGTCTAAGAGACAGTTATGAAATAGTAGAACTCAACATATTTTTTTCCATTAGAAACATATTTTTTTTTGTGTTTTGGTAGTATGCTGTGATGTTCTCTGGCATGAAGTGACAGTGTTTATCCAGTTCAGTAACACACTGTTAAGCAGATCAATATGTACATTAGCTAAAATAGCCAAGTCTCATGTTAGTTGTATTCAGGTAGCCAAGTCCTAATTTCACTCAGTGATTTTTTTTATATATCTACCTGAGTTATGTGTCACAGGCTTGGCAGAGGTGCATATTTAAAAACAAGGGATATCTGAGAATCAGAGACTAGAAAATAAGAAACATTTCAGGCTTTCTAGCCCAACCACAGTAACTTGTGAGCAGGGCTAATGTACAGCATTGCTCAACCCTCTGTCTTCCTCCATTTAAATACAGTGAAAATAGGGGCTACATCTAGGTCTGTTTAAAAGTATGTATAATTAGGAATTTAATGGACTGTGTTGTTCTGATTCACTCAAGATTAGTTGTTAACTGTAAGAAATTGATTACATTCATGACTCCACTACACATCCATTTTGGCAACGAGTGCAGAAAACACTCAGACAAAGCTGTTAGCAAGCTTGCTAATAATACTATCAACTGTTTTCCAAAAAATAATATTCTGATTGCTCTACTTTATGGAACCTTCTGAAGTATGCAGCTGCCAAGACTGTACAGAAATGAAGTTAATGAGTTTCTGCTTAGATTTTTTTTATAGAGTTCATGCCTGTTCAAGACCAAAACAGAGATTTTTTTTCTCCCTCATCATTCCATGACTTAACATGAAGCATTTGAAGCATGAACTGGGCTTCTGGGGTGAATGACACAGTTCATTTAAAAACAGCAAAAAAGGAAAAAAATTCTGATATTATTTTGTATTTAACTTTTTAATGCATGTACTTCAGACTGGAGGCTAATAGGTTAAATGCTTAGGCTGCTGTATTGCAAACAGGGGTAACTAATGCTACCTGAATATGAATTGATCAACAAATAAAGTTATTTCATTCATACTTCATGAAATAAAGCACTTCATCCTACCTACTCCTGCTTTAACCTTTCCCCTCACTTTTTAAAGCCCAAATCCATGCATTCACTGAAATAAATACAAGTCTAAATATGAATGAATTTAAGTCCTTTCACATAATTTTATTTTGATTCTTTGGTAGTTAGACCTCATCGCTTAAGGAAAAGGAGAGCTCCCATCTGATAACCATTAGAGTAGCTAATCTTTTATCTCTAGGACAATTATCAGAAGGTGAAGCCACACAAATGCATCTTTTTCACTTTCCTCAAAATACTTTTTCCTGTTCCTTCTGCCTGGTGTTTTCTTTGTTTTTTCCTTTCTTTGTTCCTTTCCTTTTATCCTTAGGTCTATATTTATACCTGTCCTCTATGTTTTCCCTGGTTGAGGATCTATATTTTGTTTTTCTTGCTAATCTCCTCCCCTACAATACAAAAGCGTAGTTGTTTTCATTTTCTGAATGTGAGTGATAAGTAATAAAGCACCAGGACTTGAAGTATTTATTTATATGATCCTCTCAGATCCTTTCAAAGAGAAGTCCAGTCCTAATAAGGAGTATTTGCCTCTGGAAAAATCGGTAGATTACAGCAGCAAGCAGCAGAGTTGACAACTGGAAGTTGATATTTCAGGAATACTAGAATTTTAGAAGATATGGGAGCTGACTGAGGTTAATGTTGCGTCCAAGCAGGAAGATCTTCAGAGATCTTCGAGGATTTGTCCTGGGGAGTGTTAGCCTGGTTGCACAAAAGCCGTGTCCATCTCCAGCACAGCAACCCCTGTTAAAAACAGCAAATACCAGGCCTGCCAGGCAGGTATTACACAGTGAGATGAAGAATGTCTTGGAGAGATGTTCGCTTCTTTCAGCTAACCCTCCTGGCTAACAGGAGGACTTTTTCTCTGTTTCTTTTTTTCCTTACTGATTTTCCTTTGTGTTTGTGTGTCTGTTGCTGACCCAAAAGGAGGCTGTTTAGTGTATAACTATGTGGGATAGCATGATTAATGCTAGACTATTAGTAAAATCAGTGAGCACTTTAAATATTTTATTCATTTTAATTCACAGTGGAACAAAAAATCACTTAGCAACACCTAACTATTTGAAGCTGATGCATGAACATTTGCAAGAATATTCACACCATCTTTTAACTTAGCCGGTACTTTAAGCAGTCTAGTCTTTTTTTGAACCATCTAATACTTTCCCCATAGTGTTGCTAAACAACCCCTTTCTTTGATGAGCTACTCAGATGCCTGTCTCAGACTGTATTTAATTTCATTCTTTCTTTGAAAGTCTGTAATCTTGTTTCTCTTTACTCTGTTACAGCTCTGCAAATTTAAATGAATTTGCTTTTTCTGTAGATTTACGTGACCAAGAAAAGAATTTTCATCAGCCAGAAATGCCCCCTTTCAAACATTTGGGCAAGGCCACCAAAGGGAGTAGGTGAATACCAGGCAATGCTGGGCAGCTGGCACTTTCATTTATGCTTTTAACAGGGGGTTGAGCTCCTTAGTAAAATTTGCTGATCACAGAAAGCGCTATTAGTCCTGCCTGTAGATCAGCTACATTTGTCTTTGAAACTTTGCAGCTTTTAACTGTTAGAGGTAAAGCTCTTTGGACAGTCTAATCCCTGAAGTGAAATAAATTGTTAAGTTACTGTTGAAACACAGCTTCAGGGAAGCCCCTGTGGTACTGACCCCTTGAAGTTTTCTGTTTTCCACTAAAATGTATTACCAACAAGGCAGGTGTTTCTCCAGAATCTCTACAACATTTTTTTCTTCAATTTACTATTATATTTTATTAAGGAAGGGCCCCAGTTTTTCATTTATTCTGATATTTCTCTCTAAAGCCTCTCTCAGTGATGTGGAGTGGGAAGAAGACATGGCAGAGCCATTAGAAATATGAGAAGATCAAGAAAAGAAAGGAATAGGCATGAAAGATGGGAACGTACTTATAGGATGAATCCAAGAATTACTAAGTCTTAATCATTCTTTATTGTGTAACATAACTGGAAAATTTCGGAAGGAAAATGTGGCTCTGCTCTGCTTTCCTGAGTGCTTTCTTATCACTTATTTATATAGCAGTAATCTGTTCTCTTAATCTAAAGTCTTTGAACTTTCTAATTATTAATAGAAAAATAGAAGAAAAAAGAAAAGATACGAAGGTTTTTCCTTTTAGAACCTTTCTATTTTAATGAGATTTGGTTTATTGGGAAGTCAATACAATCAGAATAATACATAGTAACAAGTGTCAAAGCTGAAAGGTCGAGCAGTTTTAAATAACAGGAGAGAATCATGAAAATTGTCTTTATGTTTTTTTTTTTTCTTTTTATCATGAGTACCTGGTAGGCTATTGTTTTAATGACATGGTTAAGTTCACATTTTCTCAGAGTGTCTCACATATTTAATATTATGTGTAAAATCTCCATTGATTACATAGTCTTAATTTTTATTTTGCCACTTGTATAGCACTCTTCCCATAATCTACAAGTGCTTCAAAGACATTAATGACCGTACCTGCACTTTACACACTGGAGTTAATTGAGAAACTGTTACATAGACCATTTAATTAGCTACCCATTATTTCAGATACCTTCAGATACCTGAGTCCTTTGTACTTCATATGCTGAAAACACAGATCCCATTGGCTTTGTTTTCAGTTGCCTTCTGTAGATTGCATTGATGTGGCCAAAGTAGGTTTTTGAAAAACAAGTACACAGTTTGTGAACACCTGTGAAAATATTCAGTTGTAATGGAGTTGTCCAGGCACTTTGCAGGAGAGTCTGAAGTAGAATGCAGTATTGTGAGACAAGATTCAACTGATTTAACCATGCTACCAGCCTTTCTAACGCCATCTTTCTCATAATATAGCTTCCATCTGCTGCAATTAATCATGCAAAAGACATAGAGAAAGCACTTGCATTCACTTGAGCATCATCCAATCAACTTTCATGTGGAAAGTATGCAAAAATATAATTTAAAAAGCCATATAAAAGTGCCTATATAAAGACAGAATAATATCAAATAATATCAGCAACAGACTGACATAATTAAATGAAGCATCTTTTGAACTAACTGTTTTGATAACATATTAGTTCTGCAGTGTATTTAATCTACTGGTGTAGGTATTTAGTCACGTGTGTACTCGCATGTGTTTTCTCACATGATCTTATTTTAACTTTGGACCTTTCCTTTCATTTCCTTTGATAACTTTCCTCTCTTCTTGAATCATTGTTTTCAACAGTTTCTGTCATTCTGCTTAAATTTCTGCTTTTTATTTTAATTCTTTCTGTTGAAAAAAATACTTCAAATAGGTATCTAAAATATGGTCATTTTGTATATATTTTTCCATAATTAAATCTTCCTCTTGGCAGCATAGAGGAATCTCTCAGTCATTTACTAAAGCACAAAATTTTGATCTCATTTTATGTTTGTATTCCTAAGTAGCTAGCTTTTAATCAAGCACTCTCCATGCATTTCATTTACATTTTGATGTTTGGGGAGGATGTTGCCATTCATTCATGTCTATTACTTTACCAAATAGAGCTCTATCAAGTGTTGCAGTTGTGCTGCTTTCTTCTTGCACTATTTTTTCTGGGTAGTGGTGGCTATTTCATCCTGATACATGACACAATCAAAATAGGTATTTATTAGGCACATGTCTTTTAGTGAACAACATTCCAAAAAAAAAGGAACGTACTTTCTTGTGAAAGAGCTTTTGTCCACTATATGGACTGAACATCAAAATTTCTTTAGAGAGAAACAGTGATATGTCAAGAACTACATGAGAAATACAATAAAGAGCTAAACTGAAATTCTCTGAAATAATAGGTGCTTCAAAAAATTTCTTTATACTTTTTAAATTTCTGAAATAAATATATTTATACTGAAAGCTTGCTGATTGATGTTTGCCAAGATTTCCCAAATAAATAGTTTTTTTTCATTTCAAACACCAGAATCAAAATTTTAGTTTCCTGGCTTTTCTGCTTTGTAAGCACCTCATCTTCCACAGTCAAATGACTATTGCCACCACAGTCATACCGTCTCCACTGATTTCCCATGAGTGGATAGTCTGACCAAAGAAGTAAGTCATTTTCAAAATTACTAATACAACCTATATTTAGCCTACTCAGAATTCAAGATACTATGTAATATTATGTTCTTTAGTAGTGTATGCCTCTAAG
The DNA here is from genome assembly GCA_032275445.1 of Crypturellus soui. NCBI lineage: Eukaryota > Metazoa > Chordata > Aves > Tinamiformes > Tinamidae > Crypturellus > Crypturellus soui. The sequence continues at coordinate 2,468,371 of JAUBNY010001020.1, forward strand.
GTTTTGCCTGACAAGCTTTGGATCCAAAAGTAGAAGATTGCTTATGATCACTAGCTTCTGATCACATATCTGTCCCAGAGGAATTCTCTTACCTGTTTCAGGCACTTTACAAACTACAGTTTCAGAACATACTCTTAAATACATTCCTATTAAGGTTTATTCTTATCATCTCATTTATGTTGACATAAATCACACTGAAATTATTACTTACACTGTTTTTGAGGCACTGTACTGTGAACCGAAGCAGACTGATAAAATTCATGTTAATTGACACTAATTGGCAGTAAGAATTTTAAGATGATAAAGATTTTAATAATAAAGCATTAAATAGACAGATGATCTGTCTAAACTGACCAGAGGCATTTTCTTATTCTAAGAAATGCTTCTGCCTTATTATTTATATCATAAAGCTAATTTCCCAAGTAAAGTCAGCTTGTCTGTGGACAAGTAAAGTGGAGCCTTAGGGAATCTTGATAGCAAGTCTGGTCTTACTGCTAATGTTCTCTTCTGTGCTGAAATGGACTGTTGGTGGCTGACACCAACACCATCAGGGCTGAATAACACAAAACCTCCAGGAGCACTTCCTTTCCATTCCTCTAGCTGTTGACCACTGCTTTTGAATCTGAGTACATCCTCAAGAGAGTATTTTTCATGTCCATATTCCTTCCCTGAACTGCAAATCAGTATTTGCCACTCCATACTTCCTGACTTAGAAGAACTTTCTCTGCTTCTCTTCTACAAATGATGTCAACTTAAACTTTTGAAAATCATTGGCTTTGCTTATAGCACACACTTTGATGTTCTTCTTGCTCAAGGAGATGAGAAAGCCAAGATAGATAGTGGTGAATGTTACTGAATCATACTGAATTGGTGTTCAGCATTTGTGTCGTGTGTATACATAGTGTATATTGTATTCAAGGAAAAGTGGAGTGCCTATGTATGCGTGCATTTATACATATATATATATATGTGCATACTGTAAGTGTATATGTGTGTATACATACACAAAATGAATGTATTGTGATTCAATACCAGCATCTGATGTTAATGGATTAGTACAGCACCGTTACACCCCATATCCTTCCACAGGGACTTAAGGAAAAAATTCTTGACAGTGAGGGTGACAGAACTCTGGAACAGGTTGCCAAGAGAGGTTGTGGAATCTCCTTTTCCGGACATCTTCAAAACTCGCTTGGATGCAATCCTTTGCTACGTGTTCTAGGTGACCCTGCCTGTGCAGAGGATCTTTAAAGGTCCCTTCCAACCTTAAGGATTCTGTGATTCTGTGATACAGGAGCCATCTATCTAACTGTTTTGTCCAATTAGCTAACATAAGTAAGAACATTACCATATCCTTCATGTGGAAATTCTGATGGCTGGTGCAAATGAAAGACTGAAATACTGGGAAAAAAACCCACCTACAATGCAATGGGTCAGTATTCCTAATTGTGCAGAGTAGAGGCAGCCAGCAGAGGCCAAGCTGTAGCCCACCACAGAGCATGAGGCTCTCCCCTCCCTAATGCGAGCTTGCTGTGATCTGGCCATTCAGGAGAAACATCACTGCTGTTTGAACTATCACAATTTAAGGTAAACCTCTGAAGCAGTTTTGCCTTTGTTTGGCTTTGCTGATGATCTGTCTATACCTTAAGTGTGTACTTGTCAGTATATATTAATGTTTTAACCCTTATCCAAAGCTCCCTCTTGTCACTGGAGCTCCTCCCACAATATGCCATACATGGAACTGACATTTAAATAAGGTGATTTGAAAAGGTTATTTCCACAGCATCTTGCTAGACTAAATGATTAAGGTACTGAACACTGAAGTAAGTGAGTACTTGCACTATGTTCTAAACTGCTGAAATCATTTATTTTCAGCTTAAGCTTAAATTAAAACTCTAGTTTTACAAGTGTGGTATTGAGGATGTAATTAATTAAATATTAGATTGCAGTTTCAACTATTTGTACACCTTCAGCCCCGTCTGTGCCCACTTGCTAGGGATGTAGATGTATGTGTACAAATTATACCTTCTCCCTTCATAATTTTTAGCAACTCAGTCTCCCTAGTGGTAACCAGTGCATGCAATCTAGCACTTCCCAGAGCTGCTTAGCGCAGAGCATTTTTTCATGCTGCACTTACTGGGTTAATAATATTATTTGGACATGTAAAATGGCAGAAAGAAGGGGAAAAGGAAGGTAATTCAATTTTCTTGCTTCTTGCAAGTCTATTTAGTCTTCAGTATTAATATATATCTTATTTCTCTCAATTAGAATCAAATAAATGAGTTCCTGACCAGGAACTTTTAGAATAAAGATTTTCATAAAGCTAATTTTTACTTTAGTTTAATCACAAGCATGCTTGAAATTTAAATCCCTACAAAGAAAACTAATACAAAAGCCCTGACACACGCATGCATATCTGCAATGGCACAAATGCATTGTCTTAATAATAAAATTCCCAGCTTTCTTAATAAGGGAGCATTCATCATTCAAATTCAATGAATTATTCTCAGAGGATCCCTGCTAATGGTAACCACAGAAAAGGAGACCTGTAGATAGTGTGTATTTCTTTTTTCATATGCAGTTCCTGGTTACAGAATATCTTGCTATTCAGAAATACTGAAACAATTTCTCCCTGGTGAGATTTTCAGCTTCATCCTCTGTTAAATCTGTATCAAACAACAAGGTAGTGAGAAATCTCAGTAATTTAGATGATTATTATGTGCCAAATAATTCTGGACCAAATGTTGGAAATAAAGCTCTATAAAAAAGGGGAAGTAGGTGGTACAGGTTTTTAAGGGGCATGGATTCTCTTAGATGTGATATGCATAATCTTTCCTGCCATTTTCACCATAATTTTCTGCACATTTTCCACCATTTATTCCCTGGAATATGTATGGCACTTAATAGTATCTCATCAGAAACATGATTCTTCAGCTTCTTCATAGACCTCTGCAGGCTGTCAGCAGACTGTAGTGCGTTAAGGACAATTTCTTGATGTACAGGCAGCTTATTTATTTGACATGAATTTTTGCAAAAATGTGAAGATTTGGGGCAATGCACGTTTCAATCACAATTGAGGAACAATATTATCTCCAGGTGTCTGATTCTGCAGGACATTTGTTGGATACGGATCTCGTGAGTAAAGCCTTTGAGTAGCTGCACCTGTGGGCTAAGAAATAAATCAGAAAGCTGGCACTGTGTCTCTGAAGGGTCTCTTCTTACACAAAGCCAGAGATCTCATTTTCCTCAGTACTTGAAAAACGCTCTGAAAGAGTGCTGGCCTACAGCAAGGATTGGAAAATCTCCAGAAAAGTTCCCAGGCTATTCCTGTAGTCATTCCCAATCAACGAAGCAAGAAATTAGAGCAGATGTCATTGAGTGATTCCCATATAGCACTGTTTTTTTTAAATAATATTTAAAGTGAATGTTTCTTAAAACTAAGAGCTAAGAAACAAAAGTCTCAATCTGCTAAATGCTACCAACTAGATTTCCTATTAGTGAACAGGAACTTAAGACCAAGTCAATCACTTCACTGAAAGATTGTTATTCACTAGAAAGTATTTGGCTTTGGGTAGTGCCAAAGGCTCTGAATCAAATTTCTGTATCTTTTTTTCCCATGTGGCCACAGCCTTAAAGGAACTCTGAGAAGAAGAGCAGTGGAAGGGAAGAAAAAAAGCTTTAAATACAACTGTGACAGTACCGTTGTACAGGAGGTACAACTGTGACATTTCAGGAATTATCTTTTTTCTGGACTGGTTCTGTAAATGGTCTACTTAATATTTATAGTTTGTCTTTGTGTCTATTCATTATTACTGTTTTATGAGTAAAGTAAAAATGTGCTTTTTGTTACATTCAAGCATTATGGCTTCTCTATTATGGAAGAGGTCTGAAGTCTGCAAATAACAGCATCCTTTTGCTTAGCCCTGTCTCACAGTACGTGGGGACTGTGGGAAATTGATCTTTGGGAATGTGTGTGTATGTGTGCGCACACATGTGTGCATATGTGGACAGAGGAAGAACTCTTATTGACGTTATAAAGAATATATTTACAAAATAATGAAGTTCTCATGTCTTGTGGATTCAGGTTTGTCCTTTCTGGTTCTTTTTCTACTCCTTCCACAGAGAATGGAGGAATTCAGTTGCTGAGGAAGGCAATTAATCTGCAGTTGTTGGTCACCCATAATTTACTTCAGCATATTCTTGATGTTATTCTCCATTTTCCCTACCTCTGAGAGGTGACTGTTGCTTATGGAGGGAGATATCTAGCCAATCAGTGGAAAATGATTAAATGATAGAATTAGTTCTAAAAAAAATAATATCTCTTCTTTCAACCAGGTGATTTACTGATACAATATTCTGAAATCTTAAACTATCTTTTGCATTTATTAATAGAAATTCTTTACTGCACAAAAAAAAGTTTAGCTTATTTTTTTCCAGAGTTTAGAATGTCATTTCCTATTATTCCCATTTACTCTCAGCATTTTCTTAATCATCTCCTACCTAAGCCTATGACATGGATAAATAATTCCACCTAAATTTTAATTCATTTTATTTTTAATTCACTTTAAAAACAATATTGCATTGAGTATAACAGGATATCTACAGCTGCTATATGCAGCTGCATCCCTGGAAATAGTTCTATACCAAAATGATAAAAAGAATTGCAAGCAAAGATCTTGTTTTCATGCAGAAATACTTCTGGACTGCAAGATTTCTTTTGTAGAAATAATGTAGGTAGATCTCCTTCCTCTTCCTTTGATTATTTTTTTTCTACTCATAAATATGGAAAGATACCATCACGGAACTTGAGAACATGCAGATGAAAGGAAAATCAAAATGAGCAATAATTGATTTAGTAGAAGTAATGCAAAGAAATAACATACAACTGAGAAGATGCTATAAGTCAAGGAGGAGCTAAAGTAGCATCTTTTGGAGAGTTTTCTAGAATAGAAAAATGAAGTGTAATGAAAGGAAATGAGGAAGGATTAGCAGTTCATGAAATCTCTATTCATAAGCACCTGAAAAAGCTCATGCTGGCACAAGCATCTGTGTAAATGAAGTCCCTGATCCAACAGCATGATCCTATATCTAGTTTTTAGTAGCATTTTCTGATAGCTCAAAAAATGTTTTGGTTCTTTGGTTCTTCGTAAAAACCAGTTGCAAGTATGAGCCAATTGCACCTGATTGTTCCTATATGTTGTGTATCTCAGTTTATAGAGCTGATATGCTTGTATAAAACCTGGCTGTTGTCCAAGAGAGCAAGAAGAAGTCACATTTATGCAGAAAGACTACAAATAAATCTTCCAAAAATACTCTATGCAGTATAAACTGAAAAACGGATTTATACTTGCAAAAACAAAAGCCTCCAGCCACCTCCAGTCATAAGATTAATCAGTGTAATCTTAGAAGTCGGAGTTCTCTGCTTAAGAACTAAGTAATACACAAAGATGTTAAATAAAATTAATATAGCAAGACTCAGGGTAAAGAATAACCAAGAAAGATGCGTATGCATTTACCATCATTTTTTGTTAATATTTTTTCAGAAAGAATGATTTGAGTGCAAGTGGCGTTTCCTGATTCCAAGAGGATTGGATCCTCTTCTAGATCCAAATTGCTGGAGACATAAAGCAGAAACAGCAGGCAAGGCAAAAGAATCTCTTTTCACTACTATGGCCATTGGAAGCAGACACAATGCCATTTAGTTCAGTAAAAGTTAATTCCTAGAGACAGACTTTTCTAGAGAGAGGAAAAATAAAAAACCCTCACTCTATGTTCTTTAGGAAAAAAAAGTACCTCTAGAAAAAAGTCAGGACTATGCGAGTGGTTTGGAGTCTTCCAGATTATAGAATTAAAATATATTTTGTGTTTCTTCCAGTTTCTGTTGGGGAAAATCTTGATAGAAAAACTTTAGTGAAAAGTCTTTAAAGGGAATATTTCTTTTCCATAAGATTGTTTAAAAACAAACAACAAAAAAAAAGTGGTAGTTTAGTGATTCCTAGGTCATAAGTGCTGTAGCCTACTTGGTCCCTTAATCTCTTTGATTGGTTTCTGGTCTCTCACTGGCTAATCTTTTCAGTTTTTACTATTATGATCTTTTCTCAAATTCTCTTTCCTTATGATCAGCACTTCAACTTCACACTTGCCAGTAAACAAAACCCAAAAGAAGGTACAAATGATTCACATTTATTTTGTGAATTGGGCCAGACAGCAGGTTTTATTTCAGAGCAACTCACCTCTAATCTATACAGCATGTTTTTTAACAGTTTACCCTAGAAACCAGGTGGGACAGTGGAGTGCTGTAATGTAGCAAGGATTCATTGACACTGTGAAGCCACAGATGTTGTTGAAGTCCACAAGGATAACTAGATTCAGCACAAATGAGACATGTCTTCTATATTTAGCTCTGAACTTGAATAAAAACCCTGTTGTTCTTAGCCATATACACATTCTTATTCTCCAGGCATTGCTACCAGACACTAATTTCACACTGATTTAAGATTCCTACACTTCCTTTCTGTGTCCATTTTTGTTGACTAGAGTGAGAAAGGCATATTCTAGTCTCAGGGTGGATATTGTCTGGAGGTGCTTTAAATGCTAGGCAACATTTAGAATGATTTGTTGTTCTAAGCTCTAAGGATAAGTTTTACAGTTTTCTAGAATAATTATTTTTGGAATTGAATTTTGTCCTGCATCTCTAATGCACTTTAATGTATTCATATATTTAATTAGTCTGTAGAGAGATCTATACTGCTTATGATGGAGAACTTATTTAAAAAGCAAACTTTTTGATTAAAAAATGAGAGACAGATTCTTATTGCTATAAATAAAGCTCCTGGAGCTATGTGAATTTATAATTCCTATTATTTCTCATTGGAGGTAGAGGGAAAATTGAATATATCTTATTGTATTGTTTGAAAGGTTGTTGTTGTTGTGTGGATGAAAAAAGATATTCATAGAAAAGTACTGGATAGATAACTCTGAGAGATGGAGTTAAGTGTTGGTGTTAAACTGATATGTCAATTATTCTATTTATTTTCCATTTTCCACATTTTTTGCACAATGATGTTTTTCATCTTTTTAATGATTTTTGGTTGACAGGCATGTTGTCAAATATGCAAGACAGTCCTAATCACCTGGGCTGTGTCGTTTTTGTGGAAGACAGAAGCTTCTGTCATTCAGCTTCAACTCCCAGGAGTTTCAGGCTCAAGGAGATAGTGTGAGGTGCTCTCACATTCACAAGACAATTTGTCAGTCCCCTTACAAAAGCACGAGCTGACAGATCTGAGTTATGGAGTCTGCAAGTACCCTGAGATGTTGCCTCAGAGAAGAAGCTAAAAGAAGACGGTAGCAGGTAGCGATGGTTTTCACAGAGAAAATTTTGCTTCTTGAGAGATATGAGCATGAGGCCCTTCCAAGCAATGACAGGAAGAAATTTATCTGCATCTGCCAAATACAGTGAATGGGCTTTGAATGTCAGGCGATGCCAGTTGTAGTTATAACTTCACTTCGTATCTCTGTAGATTGCTTCTTGTTCATAGTATCTTAGTGCCATCCACATGAAATGCATTGCATAGACTGTAATGGATCTCATAGAACCTCGAGGTTCTTTCATTGTAGGGTAAAAGCTCCACTGTTCTGTATCATTGTTCTGTTTTTAACTTTCTAAATGAGTAATCATTCTTTTAGAGAGATTTTGGAGAAACTTGAGATAGATTTGGATTGAGTTATTTCCAGGACTATTTTGATTTGGAGATTTTGATGGGTATTAGGAAAGGGGTCTTACTGATAATAAACAGAATTTGCAACAGTTGCAGGAGGATTTTCCTTTCAAAAATATTTTCATGTATTATATTCTGAATTCAAATTGCAAAATGCAACTGTCATGATTATGAAAAAGGAAAATTTTGCCTACTATTCCTTTAACTGACAAAGCATTTATTAAATATGAGGGAGCATTACTGTGTTCGACAAATTGACACAGAGGAGTTGTTCATTTTTGGAGCATCACTGTTTGCAGATTGTATTTTAGAGAAAAGGACCATGATGTTTGAAGTGAATTAGAAAAGTACATTATTAGAAGAGCCAAATCTGTATTATGACAGATACGGAGCTCTACAGTATACACTTTTGACATGACTATGTTTTTTTAATGTTCAAATGATCATAAGGTACATATTAATCCGTATTCTTACATATTATTCCTGCTTTTGTGCCTGCAATTTAAAAATGTCAAACATGTACCTATTTCTATTGTGGTAAGTACAGGTTTTGAGTAGCTGAATAATAAAACACAGTAAAACAACAAAAAAAGCCATAAAAGCAATTTCCTGGTGACATGAAAAAGGTCATGAAAAAGTTAAAAGGTAAGAACTGATGGTAGAGCTCTACTTCCGGTGTGATTTCTTCAATATCATTACTATTCATCTTATCCTTCCTTCTGCTATTACAGTAGTATATTTATTTCCCAAAACAGATTTGTCCTTTAAGGAAGATTAAGCCACAACCGGGCGACAAATTGTAGACCTGCAGTGATAGTTCCATTGTCATATAATATCAATTTAATTAGAAAATCTAATGTGCTTTATGTTTTAAAGACAAGCATAATGAATGCAAACCCTGATATAAACAACTTACAGTAGATCTAAAGGGAAAACAACAGAAAATATTAGAGACATGAGGTAAGGGTTATGTGTAGTTCTATATTTTCTCAAGGATTTTGAAGAACAATAAATAAATATATCTATATGCAACTGTACTGCATTCTTTTGTAGTACTTAGGATTGTTTCTTGATGCTATATTGATCCTGATGAGCAATATGAGCATTATTCTACTGTATATGTATTGCACCATGCGACAAAGCAGGTAAATTCAACAGATTCAAAACCAAAAAGTGTGTATTCAAAGAATAAGTATAAATTATATCAAAAATTTTAAAATCCTTCTCAGATATTAGACGTAAATTAAGAATGAACCATAAGTATCTGTCGGAGAAGTGATTGTTCACTTGGTAGTTTCCTCTTTTTCTGAATGCCTACCCTCCTGTAGTAATTTCTATCCTTCTTATTCTTCTGGAAAACATGTAGATTCCACTCTTCTCTGATATTTAAAGAATAATGCTTATGTATATCTATACTTACTTTTTGGAAAGTTCAAAGTCTTTTCTTCTAGATTATTTTCTTTGGGAGATATAAGACTCAATAGAAGACAAAGAGCTTGAACCCCTTATCAATCAAGGCACTCTTTTACACTTGTAGTGACACAGAGCTTTAATGCATGCAAATACACATCCTCTGTGTGTATTTAAAAGATAAAATCTATAGGAAGCGTATGACAACGAGGAAGAGATATTGAATTGTTTCTGTTTTACACTAAACAGCTAGTTTATACATCCATTTAGATGAGCTGAATACATCAATCTGAATTGGAAAGTCAATTTTCTAATATTCCCCTTAACCTTCCTCTCTAACTATTCAGTTTGATATATTTCTAAATTAAAAAAAAAAAAGATCTAATGCCATACATGTGAGAGCACCTCCTCTGCTGTGCACATTTAAATCAGAATAATAATTAGAAATCTTCTACTATCTTGTGGCCTGTTTTACAAAATCAACAAATCAACAAACTCCATTTATTTTTAAGTTTTGTATTCCTTGCTGCTAATCCTGTCTACATATTCAGAATTCATCTATTTTATTTTATAAATAAACAGATCTTAGGTTACAAAGTATAAAGTGTTGGTCTAATGATTTAGCAATTGCAATTTTCAATCTTTCTCCTTGACACTCCCTCACCTGCCTCTCCCTCTTTCCTCTCTTTGTGAGAGTAGGCATGCAATCTTCAGGGGAAAATGAAAAAAAAAAAAAAAGGTAAACCTTCAAAAGTCATTAATTACAAAAACTTACAGCAGAGCAGTTAAAATGCACCTGTGCCAAACATGTGGCCTTCATCTACTAAGTACCTTTTTAAAAACAATTACAGAGTTAATTCTTAAGAAAACAACAGACATCTGGTCCACTCCAAACAAAGGATCATAGAAAATTGCCAGATTAAAACAGACTATCTAAACCATTAGGCTATATTTGGAAGTAACCTAAACCTGTGGCTTCAGGAAAAGCCAGAAGTGATCCCCTAGTGTGTTGTGGCAAATGAACAACTCTACTCCCTGATTTTCCTAAGATTCTGTCAGAAAATTAATTTGCATTGTGGCTTACACAATTATTAGTATAGGTTGAACTATGCTTTCAAGAAATGTTGCCTTGTTTAATATAGATGATTCGTTTCTAAGAGCTATTCATTTCCAAAAATGTGGTTGCTATTAGTAATGGTTTGAATGTCAGACTTGGACAAGCTAACGAGTTCCTACCTGTGCCTACTGTGTAGGCATTTGCTCTTAATTTTGATCATGGCTTGGTTGCTCTTTCCATACACAGATGAGCTTAAAGTAGTTTTAGGAGCAGGAGAGATGGTACAATCTTTCAGTCACTTTGGAAGTGCTGTGGAATTAGAGCTGGCAGGGATCGTGGAGGCTTTCACCTTTTGTTAGACCTGTCTGGGTAGGAATATTCCGCAATGTTATCTGACAAGATTGATTTTAAAATGTTCCTTCAAAGAAAAGAATATGCTTCTGCACAAATCTTTTCTTTCTTTCTTTTCTTTCTCATAAATATCAGTGATTAACTTAAATGTGAAAAATTAATGAAAAAAATATAGAGTTTCTTTGGAGAGAAAAACTAGGGTCTAACAGAAGTTGTGGCATTACAGAAGCTTGCTTGGGGTGATACACAGCTGCTG
>JAUBNY010001020.1:2487659-2508115 GCA_032275445.1 Crypturellus soui
GTTATTGAAGTGCAAACAAGAATATTCTGTGATAGCCACCTTTCAGTTAAGAAAGCTGAGCAACTATTAACTTGCCACATTGTCAAGAATGACTACTATGCCAGGAAAAGGCATAGTCGACTTTGTAAAACCTGGAGTTTTACCTCATTTGAGAGATTTTCATTATTTGTTTTGCCACTCCTTTTTATTTTGGGGAATGTGTTTCAGTCAAAAAGTTGCCACACAAAATACCAATATTTTCTTTCCTACATAGGAACTGGAAGCAGGCTCCAAGACCTACTACGGTGACAGTGGTCACAAGTGGTGACAAAGTGGTTCATATCACAAGCAACAATGTGTTTATATCTTGGTTTCAGCTGCATGAACGTGCTAAACTACCTCACATTGTTGGTGTAAATAGAACGCACTTCCTACAGATGCTGAAAAAAACACATCACACAAGGGCCTGAGGTCTGAATTATCTGAAACCTCGCAGGGGAAAAAGATAAGGCTGTTACCCCACGGTTTCTTTATAATACATGTGCCAACTAAGGATAAATCAATAGTTAGTAGATAACCCTAATTCTAGAATTTCTTACTGTCAAATCTTGGATGTTAAAATATTAATACTCCTTTCATTGTGTTTAAGTGTAAGTTTAAAAATGAACATTTATTCTACTTATTATAAGACATAGTATAAGTGCACATATTATTTCAAGTCCAACTCTAATCCTAGGCTTAAAGTAATGTTGTAGTCAAGTTTTTATGTAATATTCACTGTTAATGCATTATCATGTTTTCACTGGCTTAACAGAGAAAAATCTAGGCTTCGTTGTTGCAAGGTTCATATAAACCAGAATAGCTTCTCTGATTTACACAAGATAAGAGCCTGGTTCTATGTGTCGTTGCTGAATTTGCTGAGATTTTATTTCCCCCTCCCAGAAGACAAAGCTCTTGTTTGTTTGGAGGGTTTTTTTTAACCTTTTGCCTTAGTGATACATTTCTGTTTATCTGCCACCTGCATCCCCTCAACACATTCTGAGGCAAAAATCAAGGAATAAGAAAGTCCAATTTTAGATTCAATCAGTTCCCAAGCTGTTTGATGCAATGGATTCCATTTCAACAGCTGCCTCTGTCTACTTCACCCTTACGGAGGAACCGGCTTCCTCTGGAGATCTGAAAATGTACATTTGGCAGCTAAAATTCAATTTAAATCTGGCCAGGTACAGGATTATTGGCACCAGTCCCAAGGCTTGCGATTGACTTTTAACCCCCTCGGAGCTTTCCTTGGGTTCCTAATAGAGCTGTGTATGGTGCGACAACTTCAGTGACGCCCAGCTGCTGCCCTTTGCTGCTCTGTGCAGCAAAATATTTTGAGTACAGAAACCACCAGACTTAGTTTTGAGTGGTATTTGTAATGAGTCTTCGCATTAGTTATCCTCATGGAAAATGATAGGTTTTATTTACTGTTTAAATAACTATGAGCAGCACCCTGAAAGGTAAACTGGAGGATAACTTTCACTTTCTTCATGTTTTCCTATATTTCTTCATTCCTGCTATTTAACTTTTCTGAGCTTAAAACTCTTTTCTTACTTTAGAAGCCATTTGTATTACTTCTATTCACTCTGATAATTGCTTATGTAGCTGAGTATTCAAAATGATGCACAGGCATGAGGGGTTAAGCATTTTGTCTCTAAGCATGGGAAAAGAGAAGAGGGATTCATTCTGTTTTTAGAGTTTGCTGCTTGAATAGGCAACAAGTTCGTCTGATATTTTTTGAGACCTGAGGTACTGAAGAAATTTCCTTTGCTGCAAGGTCCTTCCTCATTTTAGGGCTCAGCTTGATTTTTCTCATGCCATACCAAATCAAATCAAATTACGAGTAAAAAACTGACCTTCAAAAATTCAAACTGAAAACACCACGCTGTGAACAGGATTTTTATATCTTTATTCCTCTCTCTCCCATCCTGTGCAGAAGATTCCAAAATAACCACATTATTGTGGCTCTGGGTACTGGGAAGCATGCAGTCATCAGCTAAAAGCATCTGTTAACTTGATTGGTAAGCAAAAGGGATGGTTTGTGCATCATCTGTGACAGAGACCTTCTAGATTAAAGGAAAAAAAAATGACATGCTGGTAATCTTTAATGCTAACACATAGCATTTGCTTCATCCTTTCGCAGTAGGCCATCAGCCAGACACAGGTAATGGAGGCAATTTGAGCTCATACAGGTATTTAAGCTGCCTGAACTTATCCCTGTCTAGAGACCTACTCACTGCGTCTATCAGTAACATTTAAAGTGACCAGATAAAGTTACTGACAGTGGTTACTCGTCAAAGCCCTCCCGCTTCCCTCTTCCTTCACCAGTAGCTGGAGAAGCCGTAGTTTCGAAGGTGGGGGAGAGGGTGAGTCTGCTCTCCTCGGCAATGCTCAGTCTTTGCCTCCTTCCCTCTGTCTTCATGGCACCATTGCGCTGGGGATCTGAGCTACTGCATCAGATGAAAGAAGGAACTTTGAGTAGCGCATTTTTCATTATAAAAATCCAACCAAGAGAACAGTAGGCACCAATGTTTAAAATATGAGAATTTAGGGAAAGGTAAAATGAAAGAAGCTTTAGGGAATTTTTTTTCCACTGTGAAACTGATGTCAATGGTTGAATAGTTTTAAAACTAGACATGGTTAAGTTTGCCTAATGTATAAAATTGAAGACATTGTGCTGTATCTCACTTTTACTATGTTTTTGATTGAAATACAAATAGAATCTTACATTTTCTTTTTAGCATTTGAAATACTAAACTAGTTTAATTTATTCCTTCCAGCTAGCATTGAAAAAGAAATACAAGAGTTTCTTCAGGTTAGTTTAACATATTTAGGTACTAAATCTGATTCTTTGAGCATCTCTCTCTTGTTTTCAAGCAGGGAGAGGTCAGGTGTGTATTAGAGAGGATTGGAACTGCTGGGCAGCTGGCTGAACAAACAACCATATTTTTGGAAATTTAAAGATTTTTCTGGACAAAAGTGAATGGGAACAGAAATTAAGGCAATGGAAGCAGAAACAATGGCCTGTTTGCTTTTTGATTGGAAGACTTTAAAGGGTAGTTAGTTGTGCCATTAATCTATTGAAAATTGAAAAGGTATAACTTGTTTATCAGAGGAACTATGGTGTAATTGAAACAAAGCTCAAAGTTGTACTGCATTGTTGAGTACAAGTCAGACTCTCTTTAAGAAAATAAGAGCTAGATAGATTTAGAGAAGCAAAGTATTTAAAAAGATACAAACCTTCAGTATTGCTTGAGGTTAATAGGAATTAAGCCACTACTAAACATTTAGCAAGTCCTTTTCGTTTAGTGCCTCACTGCTGTGCTTTCATTCACACCTTTTGTGATACAAAGACTTATACCAGGATTTTATGACTTCAGAATTATCTTTCTCCTGCCTTGGGCTTTTCTATCTCATAAGCATTTGCAAACAAACTTCACTTTTGGAAAGTGGCAAGGGCTATGCCTTAATGGAGTGCATTTGCTGAAGTTGTCCTTTTAAATAATTGAGGTACAGCACCTTGAGCAGTGGGCCATATCTGCAGTGTCAAATTGGAAATGGAAAGCTGTTTGCATCACAGTTGCTTTTAGAAAACGTGTGCAATTGTCTATGAAGTGCAGTTTGATAATTTCTGGAAGTGACTGTTTTTGTACTTTCATTCAAATAAGTGCTGTAACAGGCCTTAAAGATTGTTTTCTTCAGACATTCATCAATATTTTACTTGCAGCAAAGTCAATACTGGCCCAATAATTTCTGAAAACACCTACCAGATAATTTTCCCAGCCAAAACTACATCGTAATATTGTTAAATGCATTGGTGTAGATAGGCAGGAATTTGTGTCTTTTTACAGTAATATAATTTAGATAAATGATCATTGCTGGTCTGAAAACAATGTGAGCAAACATGCTAGTCTAGTCCTGAAGGTGATTTCTCGCAAAACAAACACCATGGGATATTATGGGATATTTCATACTGCTTTAAAAAAACAGACAAGGGAGAAAGTATTTCAGTAGGAGACTAGAAAGACTTTGAAACTATATGGTTTATCTATTAAAAAAATAGGCTATGGAATGTCATACACTTACATTGTAACATTAATGACATGTCTTATTAGGAAATTAATGACCAACTTTCACTGAGGAAGTTTGTTTGGGGTTATAAAAGGACATGTTATGTGTTCTCAGTAACAGCATCAGTGAGGAAAGAAACTCAAATATAGCATGTTTCATGTGATAGCTTAAGAGGCAAGTAGTTGACTTCATAAATTAGTACCTTTAAACAGTTGAATTTATATCCCAGGAATCTCCAAACACCAATCGAGACAAAAAAAAAAAAAAGAGTAGAGAGAAGGGGAGATAACATAACATACCTGCAGCCAGGTGGCAGTTGGGTAGAGCCAATATATAGGACTGACATTGCGCAGTTCTCGGTGATCTGTCTGCTGGACCTCAACTCCATACACATCTGTCAAACTACACTGTTGTGTATAGTGAGTGTATGTCTTTTTCAGCAGAAAAGAAACTGGGTATATGTAGTAGACTGTGTACTATGCAGAGACTTTCTCTGGAATTTTTCTGCTCAGAAAATATTACCAAACATTTTAGTTAGTTACAATCATTTTAGTAGGATTTATAATTTAATTGCTTACAGATTCTCAACTATGGCACTATACAATACAGCATAGTGAAACATTCATAAAATGGTTCCAGTTTCACAGTGATTATCATTGTAATCAAAAGCAAAGACTTCAAATTGTTCTGACACATCAGCAGTGAATACTGTCCTATTGAACTCGACTCACTGTGATTAAAGAGATTACCATCACTGGATAAAACAGTCATCCCTTTAAACTTTGGGTTTCACCAAAAATAATGAGAAAACCTTGATCTCTTTTACCCAGTGATATAGCCTGCAGTAACAAACATATTTAACTCTGTATGGTGAGAATGGGGAATAAAGGGTAAACTTCAGACTGAAAAAGAAACCAAAGTTTGGATGACTTTTAAAATTTGGACATAACTAATGTCTATGCTGTCTCTAAAAATATTGTTCCCTAAAAATCTTTTGGTCTCAATGTTACGTTGCAGGATGCTATGTCTGTCAGATTGGTTGAGTTGTCTACAGAGACACAAGGCAGAATTATAATTTGCAACAAAATGCAATGGCCATAACACAGGCTATCAAAGATACTGTCTCTTTCATCTCACCTGAAGATTTGTTAATTCTGCTCAATGTTACCTGAGAATATTTTTGTAGCATTGAACATCCAGAGAAAGTTCATTTTTACTCAGGATAAAATAAACTTATTTTCCATTTTCTATACTTTCTAATGAGGTTTGTGAATTTTCTGTATTTACGATCTGTACTGCCTATCCCGCCTCAGTGAATCCTGCATAAACTCACCAGCAGGACATGCCCCTTCAGCAAATTACTTGCATGACTGTTTAAAGAAAATATTCTGTAGGGATGCATCACATTGGTACACTTTTAAATATTCTTTTGTAAATAGCCTTACATGTCCCAGAGAAAGGAAGAAAAGCAAGCTCAATTACCAGGTAAAAGGCATTTTCCCAAAATGCTGGGGGGGAAGGAAATGATGGTCAAGAACAGAGGAGGATCTTTTTTTACAAGGTGGCAGCAGTAGAATTTAAAATATATTTTTAGTGGGTTAAGCATTTATTTTTGGATTCTGTGTTTGGATACTTGTATTTCTGTGCATTGCATCTTCTTTACCTGTATTGCTTCCTCTCCCAATGGTGACACAAGCGGCAAATTTAGTTTATAGACCTGTGTATATTTTTCACTTTTCTCCTAAAATGTTATGTTCTGACAGTTCTGGTGCACAGTGATTCACAAAGTTTTCTCATTCAATTCTTAGCTATCTATAGACTCAACACGTTTACTCTTCTCCATCATTCTTTTCTCCGTCCCACTGAAGCTGCTGTCATTGCAACATTTTACTTCTATCAGTGCAGGCAGGAACCTTCCAGTGGAGCGAATGCTAAGGCAGCTGCATGGGTCAGTAGGCAGATGGAGGGGGAGGGTTTGGGAAAGCTAAACAGTTTGCATCCTTTCCTAAAAGACAGCAAACCACAGGGCAGGGAGCTGCAAGCTGATGATTTGACAGTGCAATGCCCTTTAGTTGTTTGATGGGATTTACAAGTTCTGTTTAGCAGACACATATTTTGGATAATATCCTTCTCTAGTTATTTTTCTTTTGACTATCAGAAGTCTGATTTAAAAATTTCAGCAAACTCTTGTGATACAGCAAAATAAACAGATTTTTCTTACAGATAGGAAACACTTCTGTGCTTTGGGTTCTTTTTTTCTCTGTGAAAACCCAAATGAATCCACATTATTGAACAAAATAAATACAGTTTACAGCGACTGCCAACAAAGAGCCTGGGAAATAAATCAGAGGATGTAGCTTTATATCGTGTGAAAACCGCTCTTCCAGCACACAGTCCAATAAATCTTTTTCTTTCTCTCATGCCTCTTTTTTCATTGCAATTAGTCGTTCTTCTGACTAAAAGTCAAACCATTAGCTTTTAAAGAAGCCAAACAAAATAAAGCCATACCTAAGTAAGAACAGTATTGAAATAGAAAGGAATTTTAATTAAGCAGCAGTTCAATAGTTAAATATTTTTGAGTTTCTGGGTAATGTAGTTTTAAGCACAGTGTTTCTAAAAGAAATGCAAGAATCAACAGTTAAGTGTTTTAAATGCATAGAATCAATGGTCGTGGATCTGAGATGGATAATTGTTTGTAATGCTAATTCCCATAATTAAGAGAAAAAAAAAGACCTCTTACTGGGTTCACAGGCTGCAGTTAGTGAATGATAATTTGAAATAATGTGCTTGATTTCACTGCCTCAAGGTCTCTGCTTGAAGTTTCTGAGAATGGCCAGCAGTATTGCATGTGTTACCAGAAGGTAACTAAGGTGGCTAAGGTTGAAACACTGAGAGGACAAACTGATCTTTTTTTTTTTTTTTTTTTTAATTTTATTTTACTCAATATCTCAGGAATACAAAGATTTTTAGGAATATGACCATGAGTATCTGAAGCTTTGACTTACTGAAGAACAGGAAATGTGTGGGATAAACCATAGATGGATGACTTGATTAAAAATTGTTAGACTTGTTCTCAAGAAGAAAACAAAACAGAAATTTAATAAATCTGGGGAGGTGATGGATCCCCTACATCTAGGAACAGTCATCAAAGGGAAGTTTTGCCAAGTATGCCTGCACGAGCACAGTGAAACATAATCTCCTTCCTGTCCTTCCCTTCTCTGATTTTGTTTCCACCACACAGTAGTCTCAGAACATGCAAACTGAAGTCCTTTTGGATTATACTAAACCAGAAAATATACTCTAGGATCAGGGCTACTTGCTATGTTAGAACTAGTCTGAAGTAACATTCTTCAAAATATGCTTTGAACAGATTTCAGGACTTAAGCACATTTGTTTTTGTTCCAAAGACTCATTGCTATTGGGTCAGACAGTGCTGTTGAGCACTGTGACGTATAAAGCTTCCTTTAGCAATTAGCAAGGACAGCATGACTTAATATCTCCTGTGTCTAATTTCTCTGATTTTGTGAAGTGTCCCATGAATTCATGTAAAGCTTAGAGCAACAGAGAAGCCTCAAGACAGCTCAAGACAGGAGTTACTCAGGTTAAAGACACATTCTTGAGGGAGAGGTTGACTTCTCGGCCTCTTTGATTGGTTTGATTGCCAAAACCTTTCAAGTACCCTTGTTTTCTTCCACTAGCACTGAATTTGAGCAGTCCTTAAGATATAGCGACCAAAATGCTGCCGAAATGCACTAAGTATGCAAAGCATAAAATACA
This sequence comes from Crypturellus soui, assembly GCA_032275445.1. NCBI lineage: Eukaryota > Metazoa > Chordata > Aves > Tinamiformes > Tinamidae > Crypturellus > Crypturellus soui. The sequence continues at coordinate 2,495,526 of JAUBNY010001020.1, forward strand.
GCTTTTACTAGACCTATCTTACCTGTGTAATCCCTAATTCTCAGCAATGCAACCACGCACAACAGAAGACTCCAATAATGAATGTCTGAAATCCCTGTTACCTATGCTGCTGCCCTGGGAACCCCAAAGCAACCGCACGTGCACCTTCAAAAGCTCAGCACACCGTCCTGCCATGAGCAAGGAGAGAAATGATTGACGTTGAGAACTATTGGGATTGTTCAGCTTCAAGACCTCCTACGGCAGCATTTGAACAACAGCTACTGATCATGCTCCAAGGCAGCAGCTGTAGACAATACCCTTTCATATTTATACTGCAGGTGTTTATGCGTGTGTGACTGGGTAGGGGTGTATTGCTGCACTGGGAAGCTATTCCGCTGGCTAATAAATGAACTATTAAGCCAAGGTCAATCGGAGTATGGAAAGATTTTTATATATTGTACCATTCATAGGAAACTGCAGACAGCAGTGTGAGTGAACGAAGTGCATCTGTAAAAATTAAAATGTGTGTGTGTGTCTAAATTGCAGTCATAGGAGAATACTACTGGCATCTGGTAGTCATTTGGGCCTTTGGACTGTAAGAGATTTGGCAGACCTCATGAGCATGAGTAGTGAAGCATGGTGCACATCCTGATGCCCATACCTAGAAATAAATTTAACATCTTGTGTATTTTCAATGTGTTCTTTACAGATTATAAAAAAATTGAATCTGCGCTATAGCGCAGGCACACAAAGACTAACAAGTTTCAAGACAGACAAAATAACTCAGTGCTAACAATATGCATTAACTGTGACCCCAAACTTCCCATATCTATATCTGTAATCATTGCCTATGCATATCTATCTATAATCCATTCATGCATTTGGGGGATAATAACAGATACTGAACAAAGTTCACTTACAGCTGTGAATGTATAATACAATTGATTTAAAGCTTCAAAATTCATTGTATTTTCTACAGAAGCTGTCTGATCAAATGAGAGATTAAAAACGAAGTCAAAACCTAATGACTAAACCTTCATTTTCCATTAAATACTATTGGTGACAAATGTCCCATATAGAAAATAGGGCAAGGACAAAACTTAGGTGTCTCCTCAGTACAATTACTCCTCTGTATGTCAGAGATGATAGTCAAAAAAAGCCCCCAAGCAGTGAAAATCTTCCCATATCCTACAGCAGCTCTAAGCACAATGTATTCAAAGTACATATTCTTTGCAGTGCTCTGTGCATCAGTGCTGTTAAGGGTTGTAGCAACACAACGATAACAACACAAAAATGTTGTATTGTATTGTAACTAAGAATAGCGTTGTATAGTAACTAAGCTGTGTACAGCAGCACTTGAAGAAAATAAGAAGCAAAACAAGGTAGGTCTAGTAAAAGCAATTTTTTTCTACTTTTATCCATTAAAAATATATTCCATTGATGAGCAATAGACTTGTGTGACTAAGTGCTTATTGTATCCATTATACAGAAAAGTAAATTAAGGAATAAAGAGGGGATATAATTTGTTCATGATTATAAAAGGTCACTCACACATTAGGATAAGAATATAACAAAGATTTCTGGTCCCTTGATTGTGAACTGTTTATTATGACACTTTGTGTACTATTGTACACAAAATGCCCTACAACAGATATACAATTCTATTTATAAATTAAAACATAAAATTATCCCAATTACATTATTTTAAAAACTAAAATACTATCTAATTAGGCACAATTGATATGTTGGTATCCTTCATTAAATGAGTTAGCAGTTCAATTTTCCAACTGAAAAGATAGAATAGATTTCTGGAGTGTTGACAATGCACGTAAGTACTTAATAATTTATATGTTGTTAATTATTTTGACTCATTTTGGCACATGTTACAATAACACATAAGTAAACCATCTGCTAATGGTATAAAGAAAGAAAGAACTTCAAATAGTATTAATTAAAAAATTATGATTATGCCAACTCAGAGACTCTATCTGCATGTTCATGCACAGTTTCAGAAACAGCCAATATTCAGAAGTGTTATTGCAGAGCACCTGTTGAATGCAAGAAAAATAAATTCTTGCAAAGGGAAGAGAAGGGACAGAAAATGGAAACATACCCATTTTTGCTCACACGTGAAAGAAAACGGAAGAGAGAGGGAGAAAACTGTTGACTGAATTCCAGTTTATGTATTGTTTTAATCTGTTAGTGGAGTGGCCTACATAGTTACATAACTAATATAGTCAACTTTACATAAAGTACCAGTAAAGAATATATATTTTTGTTTTGACAGGGTCAGTGCATTTTTTTTGTACTCTGCACATATTGCCTTCTGTCTACTGACTGCGGGAATTCCTTGTAATATCATGACTTGCATTTAAACGGTGGACTCGTGTAGTTTAAAATTTTGACATGATCTCTATCATTCATGACAAAAAAAAATAATCAGTTCTTTAATGGAACCTTTTCTGAAACACTTTAACAAGATTGGCACAAGAGGACTGGTGACAGTGCCAACGTGGCTTTGAATAGGTCTGAGTGCAAGTGCACAGCCTTCTGCAGAAAGTTTCTTCTCGCATAGATCAAAAAGAATGAAAGTTGGTGTGACTCTGTGTGTGTGCGACCGCACAGCCTGGAAGCAAATTTCTAGGATTTATATCCTTCCCATGATAAGATCAGAAATGAACTTGTCAGTCAGCTACAGTTAGAGTTGACAGGAACGTTTGCCTTCTTCAACAAAGAAAGAGGTCAAGTAAGCCATTAATCTTCTGCTCCGTGGGAAACATTTTTTTTAAGCAAGACAACCAGGAGCTCTTGCTGGTGAAGATAAACAAAAGCTGCATCTTGATGCCAAAAGTGCAAGCCAGGAAAGCCATTCCCAGTCTGTAACTACAAGAGGAAGGAGATGTTTCCTGAGGCTCTCCTGTCGCAGGCAGCAAAACCTAAACCTAAGTATCTAGTATCCAGTATCCAGCAGGAGGTCACTGGAGGAACCAAATCTTGTAGTTTTCTAGTCTTCTACATTACTCTTCACCTTCATGTTACACTATAGTTTAAAGAAAAGAAGTCTCAAAACATAAAATGTTTTTCTTGGGGAGGAAGGGTATAGCTGCTGAAGTAGCTAAGCCTGAGCTGAATTAAGTAGCTAAGGCATCAGAAGTGCCATATGCTTATCTGTAACATGCCAAATAGTCTTTAATGGCACAAATACATTTTTTACAATATGTCTTACTAATTGCCTCCCATAAATAACTATATACTTTACAAGCTGTCTTACTTATTTATTACTATATAGATTTATCTCCTTTTTGAATAGTTATACCTCTTTGGGCTTTGCTGAGGGTGAGGGAAAAAAAAAAGGATTTGAATTGAAGTATTCAAATAACTCACACATCTAGTTCATGTTAAAATGTTGGTTTCTCTTTTGTTTTAATACATGTTAAATGATAATGGTTGGAGTAAAATTATATTGCTTTGACTAACGCCCAAATTATAATTAAAACTATTTTATCTTTACTAGTATTTTATGTGTATCAGAGGCTAATTTGCAATCTATATATCTCTCTTTTTTTTCCTAGTTATGCAATGGCACTGTTTGTAGGCTAACATTAATGGGAGTATTCAGTTGTGTTATTCTGGCTTGATGGAACTAGTTCCATTGGAAATAAGCACTTTTCCACCTTTCATGGAGGCAAGGTCCAAGGGATTAGCCTGGTGCTGATTGAATCGGTTGGTGCAGTTGTATTGGTGCTTCTAGCCTGAACAAAACTTTTGGGTGTGCTTACAAGAGTTTTTACAATGATGTTAAGTATCTTGATTTGAGTGGAAAGTATTTATAAGTATTGCATTTACAACAGAGTTTGTTAGCATAGTTACAGGTTATAGTAGCATCACTGTTATTCTTGATAAATTGTTGTCTGCTAAGATTCAGGATAAACTATCCTAAAATTTGCCTTAGTCACAAATCTTAACAGTTTCGTATCTGTAGGTTTCAGTACAAAGACTGAAACATAAGCTGTGTTTTTTTATTGATCTTCCAAGAAATAATGCAATCTAAAAAGCCACAAAAATTGAATCCTCTAATAAAAGCAAACTGATCTTTAAAAAATTCAAACACCAACTCAGAGTCGAATACTTCTCTGCAGATTAGATTGTAGTATTTGCTGTTTTTGTTTGAGGCTATTTGTACAAAAACTGTCATTCACAGAAGTCCTTTATTATTTATACAAAATCATTACAGAAAATCAGGAAGAAATCACTATGCTCCAGTACCAGCACAATAGGAATTTCTACTACCTCGTTAGAGTTAGATAGATTTTTTTTCAGCAGATTTAGGAAAAAAGAAAGAGTCCCCTCTGTGTTAGAATGATTATTTCAAATGCTATATATCTCCCAGATTTGGAAGAAAATGCATATGGTTTGTTTTTTTGTTTCCAATTTTCTCAAACTCATTTTCTCCCCTTTCTATTCTTTTTCATTTTATGAATCAGTTTATATATATAAATTCCCAGAAGAATTTCAGGTGAGATATTTATGTATCTGTACATGCATTTTTGTGTGCAAATTTCATAATTTAAAGGATTAATTTTAAAAATGTCAGCCCTGTTAGTCCCTGTGGAAGTTTCAGGCAATAAGAACTTGGCATTTTAGTTGTTTTCTTAATTCATTCAGGTTATAGAATCATTAAAGAATTTGAAAGCATCAATATGGGCTTTTGTTGAGGCACCTGCATTTTAGAATACATTTATAACACTTTCTATTTCAGCTAAAACTAAACAAACCGTATCAGAAAAAGAACTAGTTCACTGAACTCTTAGCAAAAACTAAAATCAGTAAAAGTGTGCCCAGCACAGCATCCCTAACACAGTAGTTCTTTGCATAACTTCTGCTATCTTACTGCTTCTACTTACTACAAATAATCATTCAACATTTTCTTTACTTTTGTACATTTATACTTAAAAAAATATCTGGATAAACCACATGCTACTTCATAGGAAACAAAGGTAATCAAAGCAGGGTCTGTAAATGAACATTATTACAATCAACACAGTAGATAGCATTCTTTCAGTTTTGCACTGGAATAACTAAAGTCAGTTTATGCCTGAGAAGAGAATTGAGCATCACTTGTATTTTCACTTGCACTTTACGAAAGATGTAAATCACTGCTCTGCTGCATTTGCAATAAGCTGATTCTGTGAGCATTCAAACCACATTTTATTGCTAACAGAACTGTGGAAACCTGTAGAAGATAGGATTTTGCCTGATCGATACTTACGATTTGACCAAATGTAAGTTTTGGAGGTCTATTTGAGTTTTCATTTATTTATTTATTTATTTATTTGCTTACTTTCGGCAGTCTTCCTCTCTCAGCATCCACTTAATAAAGACTGTCTGGAATTACTGCAGGTGATATGTGAAATGGTGAGCACACGATCCCCTGTTTTTTGCCCAAGGGTTTAGTCACAACCCAATCAAGGGAACGTGCAGAATGTGACAGATGTTTACACTATTGCGATATACCTTGGCAACTACAACCACCACAGCAACAAAAGCCTCAGATTCAAGGATAGTGTGTTTTGGAGTTCAGCAGATTTGCTCAAAAATTCCACTGTGTCAGACCTCCCCCAGCAATTTGCCTTCTGAGTCTTACCTACTGTAACTCTGTGCTAACTGTACACATCATTTCCTGAGGATGCGCATAAAATAGTGGACATGCTGGTGTCCCAGAGACAGACTGAAAAGCATGTAATAATCTAGATAGATAGAAAACAAAGTCCTGATTTCTATGATGATTGGATATCACTATTTTGTATTCACCAAAGAACTGCTAGTCTGATGTGGTTGTGGTCTTGTAATACTGTAAATCACATTTCTGTTTGCCAGTCTGTGGCAACACTGACACTGCTAAATACATCTATTCCAGGCAGCGATGTCTGGCGCTTGGCCAAGTGGTACAAGTTGCTTAAATCCACACCACTTGGTCATAGACTTCTCTAGAGAAGATGGCATGTATTTCATAAAGTGGATGTATAAAACAAGTCAGATTTAGGTTATGTGTGTATTCTGATTTTAATTTTTTTTCCTTTCAAAATGTATGAAATGAAATGAGCGCTGCAGCTCACCAGAATGCTGGCTATACAGCAAGAAACAGAGGGAATCTGTTATATGCCCTGAAGAGTAGCGTAAATGTATGGAGAGGCACCTGAATTTGGAGACACAAATCAGATATAGTCCTGAAGGACTGTGCAAGGCAGAGAGAGCCAACCTGGTTCAGTCCTGTCAGATTGTCTGTGTGGCAATGCCTGAAGTGAAGAATCAAGAAGATGCATTTGCATTTTGCTTAGAAGTTGGCTGGTTTACTGCAAACCAACCATGTAAGAGAACTAACATGGTTACTGCTGCTCACTGTCCCCAAATATCTCCTTTGTTTCAGATAATTCCTCCTTTAATTCAGATGATTTTCAATTGCCAACAAGCAAACATATACTTTTCCAAACAGTCACTTGTGCAACACTTAATCCCAGCGGCCATGTGGAAGTGTAAAACTGTGTAAATCATAACAATGTTTTTGTAAAAGCTCTTCTGTGTTAGACAGCTCTTAGTTCTTCCTCAATACTTCATAAAGAATTAAAATTAAGAAACGATCTTTTTGGTTTGAATATTTTGTTTCAGGTTCTTATCCAACATGTGACATGAAGGTGCTTACACATTTTCTAATTTAATGCAAGAATATTTGACATCATTTTGCTCAGAGCCCTGTTTTTCCTATACCACAGCATTTTGGATTCTGAAGAGCTTATCAGCTGATTTTTTTTTTCCTATAGCTGGATATAAAGCTTCATATGGAGTATGCAAAGTTGCAGGAAAGGCTAGCAGGCTTATGGTATGCAGACAACTTTTCAGAGTTAGGTTTTTAGATTATTTGTTTTCTTAGACAGAAATTTTCAATCATAGAATAAGATAAGGATTACCTGTTTAGTTGAGACTTGCATTGTAATAGGATGCATAATGCTTATGCTTGTATCTCCCTCTATAAGTATGAAACAAATATAAATATTTAAGGAGATACCTCAGCTTTTACAATAGAATGGTCCTTAGTTTATATGAGAATACATACCATATAATCTGACTGCCAAACAATACCTCCTGCTGCTCGTACTTCTTGCATCACACACTAACAGCTTTGTATTTCATGTTATAGAACAGCCCAGGAGTTTTGATCTAAAAGAGATTAGCAATATTATTGAAATAAAACTTTCACAGCAGGGAGACTTTTTATTCTGCTATTATCAACAAACTGAGAAACACTGTTTCTCCCCAAAACGTGGTCTCTTAGAAACATAACAGAGAATGAAGGAACTGTCCTGGAAAAGCAGCCATGTCAACAGGAATCTTTCCATTAAGCACTAAACTTCACAAGAAGTATTTTTATGAAAAGATTTCCTGATGTAATTGATTGAAAATTATCGTTTTAAAATATTATTTTGATATGATTTAGTTCACTGAAAATAATAGTTTGTTTTCCAATGTTTTGGATTTGTTTGTTCTTTGAAGGAGTCAACCTTTTTTTTCAAAATTTCAGTTCTGTAGACAGATTTCTGCTCAGAGACTTGCCAAAAAAAAGGGAAAGATTTCAAAAGAAAAGGCCTAGAGCAGATAAGAGTCCTTAAGATTTACAACACAGCTATTGGAAAGGCTTTTCTAGTCATGTTATCTTTCATGCTTTCAGAATTTTAAAGAGGATTAATCCATGATTATGAATGAAGTTCACTAGATGGAAAGAGAAGCCGGAATGTCTCATTGTAATATCTAAGAATGGATCTGTGTTGCTTATCTAACTCAGGTACTGACAGGAGGTATTTCCCACTACTCTTAAGCAGAGGAAAGATGGCTGTATACATCTTTTTCATCCTATTTTGATTCTTAAGTTTTGACCGGTAGATATGCCTTTACTGGGGAAAAAATATAATTTTAATATAGTAAATTTCCATCAGGCATATATCATACATTTATGTATATGCATAAAAACATTACAGTAGATATAACTGAGAATTGAAACTATACATTTGCTTCTGTTCTTAAAGTTTTTTTAAGCAGAATGTAAATCTTCTGATTTGTAAACAAAATTATAAAATGTATGTTCTTGCTAGTGAGGTTTACATATACATATATAAATGACAAAAATCTGCTGACAAACTGACTTTCATTTAGAAGAAAAGATTAGAAACAAAGCTAAAATGTTGTCAGACATTTTCACCCCATAAAACTACAAAATACAGTAGTAATAATATTTTAATGCATTCTTTCCAAAGTAGCAGCTAGAAAAATTAGAAGGGCTGAAAACAGCATATTTTCACTGATAATTCCATAGTAGTGAATCTAAAGAGAGTCAGGATAACCAAGAAGTTATGTCTCCTTAGAATTCCTAGCAGAACTCAATTTATATTACTAAAAAAAATCAAAAACAAAAAGGACCTTAAGTAATGTCCTCATACTTTTTTAAGAAGAATTTACACAAACTGATTTTTTAATCTGTTAAACAGAGAGACTGTAGAAAGAAAGAATTGCTGAGACTGCGTGTACTTATACCAGAAGTACAGTAATAGGTACATTTTCACATTTTATCCATTCTAGATTTTTTTTTTAAGATTCATAGGTAAACTAATAACAACTAAAATTAGAGTGCTAATATGAACGACCATGAGGAAAGATTCCTGGTCTTTCACAAAATCTTATTGAATCACAGAATGGTTGAGGTTGGAAGAGACTTCTAGAGATCATCTAGAGCACGTGGCACAGGGTGGCTTCTGGGCGAGTTTTGAAGATCTCCAGAGGAGACGACTCCACAACCTCTCTGGGCTGCCTGTTCCAGGGTTCTGTCACCATTACAAAAAGAAGTTTTTCATCATATGGAGATGGAACTTCCAATGTTTTAATTTATACCCATTACCCCTTGTCCGTTGGTGGCCACCACCAAGAAGAGTTTGGCCCCATCCTCTTCATATTCTCCCCTCAGGTATTTATATATAAAAGGGAGAATTTAAGAGAAAAACTAGGGTCTAACAGAAGTTGTGGCATTACAAAAGCTTGCTTGGGGTGATACACAGTTGCTGCTTCCAGGATGGTTGGTTTGCACGGACTCTGCTCCCCCACGGTTCCCCAGGCAGCACAACCTGCCCTCGCGGCTGCAAAGGGGAGGAACGGAGGCTGGAGCGGAGTGAAGACATCGCGGCCAAACCCTGCTGGGTTTGGGCACTCCCTGTGCTGGGTCTGATAGGCCCCACAGTAGCTGCCCAATGGGAGATACACGATAAGGTGTCTGGTGCTGAGCCAGCAAGGGAGGCAAATCACTCCATTCAGTTGAACTTTCATTATAAGCCCATTATAATGTCAAAACACACCTCCATCCCAAAAGTTATCTATCTCTGAGGTAAGACCCCCCCCCCCCGCACGGAGTATGCACTCTAGATTTTCCATTGACTATACCATTAAATGAAAGTGACTTTTTCACCCATCAATAGCAAAAATAAGTACGACTAGAGTCACTCAAGCTCTACCTAAATGTAAAAAAAAATATGTATAAGAGTGAACTAGGGAGGAAAGGAGGGGGAGGGAAGAATCCACCATAACTTCTAGATCAGGGCTGATCCCCCTTTCCTCCCCTCAGGTCGAGGCACTGCCTGAAGAGACTCCTTGAGGTTGAGAGCCCACTACCATCTTTTGGGATGAGTGATGATTGTGCATTTGTACATCAAAGCTATCTAAAATCCCACAGTGTAGTAGAGAATTTCCTGTACTGACATCCAAAGACTGCTTTGTAAATCCTGCATTTGAATAAGTCATTCTGTTCATGAACTTGACTGCTTGTTTGGAAGGCGACTGGACCTATAGTCAACAGACTGTTCATGAACCTGATGCTGCCAGAGTCGGGCCTATAGTTACCACAGTATCTGATATGTCACCTCCCCTTCCTTTCCTTCACCTCCTCTTCTTCCTCCCACTCTCAAACTGCAACAGATTCCCTCTCAGCCTTCTCTTCTCCAGACTAAATAGGTCCAGCTCACTTAGTCTTTCCTCATAAGACAGATGCTTCAGTCTCTTAATCATCTTTTTCACTCTCTGCTGGACCCTCTCTAGAAGCTCAGTGTCCTTCTTGTACTGGGGTGCCCAGAACTGCACCCAATACTCCAGATGTGGCCTCACCAGGGCTGAGCAGAGGGGCAGGATCCCCTCCCTCGACCTGCTGGCAACGCTCCCCCTGATGCAGCCAGAATCCCATTGGTCTTCTTGGCCATGAGGGCACACTGCTGCCTCATGGTTAACTTGTCGTCCACCAGGACTCTCAAATCCCCCTCCACGGGGCTGCTTTCCAGCAGGTCAACCCCTAATCTGTGCTGATGCCTGAGGTTATTCCTCCCCAGGTACAGGACCCTGCACTTGTCCTTGTTGAACCTGAAGAGAGTCCTCTCAGCCCAACTCTCCAACTGTCCAAGTCCCTCTGAATGGCATCACAGCCTCTGCAGTGTTGGCCACTCCACCCATTTTGGGATCATCTGCAAAAAGGTGATTAAGATTTTACATTAACATTTACATATTTTTTTAAGGTGATTAACATTTCCCATTGTCCTTTCTCTTGTCTTCTGAACTGAATGTGTCCTTTACTCCATTGTTTATTAAGCTAAGTCCATCTTGCTATGCCATCTCTTTAGTGAGCATCACTGAAAGTCCTATCTTATTTTCATAGCTGAAGGCATTGAAAGCTAAAGCTGTTCTTGCTTGGACTTCTACATGTAGTTTCCTTCATTTTTGAGAAAATAAATCAGATTTCTTTTTCAATATATTTGAACATCCAGCAGTTGAAGTTCTGACTTAAATCTCAGGCACAGGCTCCAACCACTTCTGACTGTGTGCTCCTCCCATAGGTTTAAGTGCCCCTATGTGTCATTTAAATGCCTAAGGATGGGTATACATTGCAGTTACTTCTTAGAAATATCTCTCGTGTAGCCTAACTCCGAATCTCTTCTAAAGCAGGATTTAAAAGGTACTGCTGGGTGGATGCTTAACATTAAGCATTTTACTAGAGGAGATTTCACATGGTCAGATCTGGGGTTTCCATACATCCTTTATGCTTGACAAGTTCTGGTATCTGTCATTTCATGGACCAGAGAATGGATAAAGATTTTACCCAGTGTATATGAATATTTTTAATCACAGGTAGTCAAGTAAATGACCTGAAGTGATTATTCTACAGGTATTTTATTAAATGTCTTCAGAGTTTTGTAAACAGACTCTGTGAACATAGTAGGCAGCTTGTGGCTATTACTGTTGCTCAGTCTCCCTGTTATAGTTAGTGAATAACCTCATAGGGATGAGAAAAAAAACAAAGAAATGAAAAAGGAAAGTATGAGTAGCAATAATGAAGTGAAAAGAAATCTGAAAGTGTAAGAAGATACAACAGTGGAAGGTACTTGTTCTTGAACAGAGAGCTGGCATTTCTGCTACACCTTATTTTTTAATAATTTTGAGTGATAATAGACTGATTTTTTGTTGTGATTTCTTGGGATGGGGAAAGACTTCTGGCCATGGAATGGACTTCGTTCGCTGGGCTGCTTATGCAACAGTACAAGAAAGCCTTGCACCGTTCTTAACTTTTTGCTTAGATTTTGTCCCAAAACAAAATCTTCTCAGATTTTTCTTAGACACACTTAGGTGGTTTTTAATCCACAGTTAAAACCATGCTGACCTCAGATGTACAAAGTGGAAGCCAGCTAATACAGTGTCAGTTATTTTCCCAGCCATTATTCTTCATTTATTCTTTGCATGTCATAAATGTCTTATTTATAAATATACTTATTTCTTCAAGTGACTTTTTAGGTAGCTTTCTTGATGTACTTGCTCCCCTTTAGGAGACTCTTCTTTTTGTAGATCATGTTAGACTTCATTTTTTTCTGGCTTTTAATTGTCCTGAATTAAGTAAGTGAGCGAGCTATAAAAAAAAAAAAAAAAAGTGGCCTTTAACTGAGTATTAATTCCCTCCTGTGTTATGCATCCTGTAATTTCTAACAGCACATCATAACTGTGCTTAGATAAGAACAGTTGTATTATTAGGAAATAGTAACTCCCACAGTATCAGTGAGAATAGTAAAAAGAGTTTCCATCTGTGATTGAATCTTTGACATAAAATTTTAGCTAACTTAATCAAAACATTAAAATTTAGACAAACCATTCTACTCTTTATACAAGTCTCATGAGAACAGAGTTCTCTCAGGAGTTTCCTATTATTTTCAAAAGTGTGACATATGTATTTCTCATTTCTCAACTTGCCACTGCACAAAGAACACTTATGAAAGACAACAAGTGGGAAAAATGAACCACAGAACTTTGAGATAAAGATGAATAGAATTCTGAATTAAAATCAGGCCAGTTTCCCTACAATCGTTATTGTTGTCTAGTAATAAGCTGTGACTTAAAAGGACCTCAGTCAAATGTTGCAACTATATGTTAAGACAGATGGTTATATTTTGTCTTGGTAATTTGCACCGCACAAGGAAAAGAGGAGTTCTATTATTCTTTCTCAGAGCCACTGCATTTGTTTTTAGGAGCAAGATACAAAAAAA
>JAUBNY010001020.1:2508215-2546826 GCA_032275445.1 Crypturellus soui
CGCACAAGGAAAAGAGGAGTTCTATTATTCTTTCTCAGAGCCACTGCATTTGTTTTTAGGAGCAAGATACAAAAAAAGCATATATATATGCTTGTATATTTAATCTAATTGTATTGCCCTTTTGCCAGTCTTGATAGCTGCCATGTTGTATTGTGATGATATGTTGTATAAGCTATACATACCTACTTGCATTTGCTAGTAATAAAAGTGTATACTTTTTGTTTTTCTTTTTCTTTTCTACAGGGGAAAGGTAGCTTTTTTTCTGATTTTATGAAAGGCTAGTTTCTACTTTGTGTAACTTACTCTGCAAGTAATTTCATTGACTTCATTTGCATTTTCATCTTACATAAAACAGGTTTTCTTTAACTGATTTCACAAGCTCTCAATTGCGCTCATGATTTAGCATCTATTCAAAATGAGTTATTTCATTGTAATTCCAGCATAAATTATGGCTATTTTCAGGGTATGAAAAATAATTATTAAATTATTTCTTCACAGGTGTGGGGTCATTTCAGAATATAAAACTGAGATTAGGCTTTAGGGAATCTTTTACCAGTTTTCCTGAAGGAGATTTATCATTTTATCAATTCTAACAATCAGTGATTCAATTCTATTAGTAAAGGAAACAACTCATATGTATATGTTTTTTTGTTTAAAGATACTATTTTTTGACGTTTGATATTACCTTTCAGATAGGTGATGTTCATTTTAGACATGTAAAACAGTTCTCCAGGTGCTCTATTTCTCCCTCTTAAAAAAAAAAAAGTAAAACCAATTAAAATAGCTGAAAAAAAAATTTTGTTGCTGTTTTCCTAATGCTGAATAAAGCTTACTGAATTCATAGTCCAAGTTGAATGGAAAATGTGTGAATATATTTTAAATACTACTAAAATTTTACCCTCTCTGACTCTAATTAATTCCATCTGTGATTTTTCTTGTGTTGCAAAACCATGTTTTATTTTTCTAGTCATAAACTTTAAGCTAGTCTTGTTATATAGTGTCTTGTCTACCATGAACTTGCAGACTGTCTCTGAGGCTGACTGCATGCTAACAATTGCTGTTTCTTTCAATTTTCAGATTCTTTCTTATGTTAAATGAGCAATAAAAGCTAATGCCTGACACTTACCTTTTACACCTGTGTAATATGTTACCCAGAGCTGTAAATGAAATCACCACTTTCTGTTTCCACTTTCTTTTTCTTCCTTTTTTTACAGCTTTCAATCCCTGTACCAAAGCTTCCTATTTTTTCTCTAATTTTTCTTCTGTAGACACTGAATGTTAATGTGGAATATCATAAATTATGTCTAAGGATAATATAAAATTGATGTCAATTTCTCTCTGCTTTTCAACTATAGCAGTGACATCATTAGTAATTTCCAGTAATTGGGAGGGGTGGGGGAGATACAGTATGGTTGTCATTTCTTAGAATTGCATTACATATTTCTTAATACAGTTGATAATTATCCAGCCCTTTATGTCCAGCATAACTCATGCCATTATACCAGTATTTTTTGGTAGCTGTCTGTACACATTCTCAGAATATATCTCATTAAGGATGCCATTTACTATATTAAGGTACTAGGTTTTTAATTGCTTGCTGAATCAATAGTATTTGGACATGTTGGGGTCATGGTAGCATCTAGAAATATGAGTGTCACATTTTCAAGCTAATAGACTGAGACTTGACTTCATGAAGAAAGTTTTGGTTCTAATGAAGGCAAAGCTGTAGAAACAAAAAACTTTGCCCCGAAAACTTAAACTCTTTGACATTTTTGTCCAGAATAAAAGATTAAACTAGAAAGGTTACTATAGCTCCTCTGATGACTTGAAATGTAATTAGCCCATTTCCTTCTATGCATTCTGCATTTCATGGGCAAGGCAGTCCAAGCAGAGGAAGAATAGGAAAGCAAAGCAATGGAACTGTATTATCTGGAAAGCATGGCTTTATATTTTTTTTTCTGCTGGAATATTTTTATGATTTTTTTCCTAACATCCCTTTTTTTGGATGCAATCTTTGAAAACCATATGTGACCCTTTATGAGGCCAACTATAATCAGTGTTTGTACTGTGCACTGAGTTAATGAGCTAATCTTCTGCAGGGCGGAAGATGTGGTACCAAAATTTTTAATAAGTTAACATTTACCAGACTCTTTAGTCCAGATGAATTCCAAAATTACCTAACCAAAACAGGGTTCTGCTTCTACTAGCTTCCAATGCTTACCCCTGGAAAGCCCCTTACCTGCTAAGCAAAGTCCACATATTTATATATGAAGTACAGTCCCAGTCTATAAGTGTGAAATTTTCTGTAAAATGATTGCCAGTTGAAACTGATAAAATATACTATTTTTGTAATGCTTTTGATAGTCTATTCTGCAATTTGTATCTGTAGTCTTTCCATCATTAACAACTATTGGCAAAGTTTAGGAGGCTTCTCTTCATCTTGAAGCCGTTTCTTCATGAAACTGGTTTAGCTTTGAGGCCTCTTTATCTGAGAATTTCAGTGCAACTTTCCGTGTAACTAACTGGAAGCTGAGGTACACCTAGGCTAAAAAAAATTGCAAACCTAAAGGGAAAACTAAAGCCATACTACTTGTATCTTTTAGATTAATTATCTATACTCAGGGAAAGTATAGCACTTTCCAGGGAATTTTTTTTATTCTCACAAGAACTTCTTTTGACCTAATTGGATAAATATTTTAGTGTTGGTCCAGGAATTTAGGGAAACATCTATGTATTTTAGTTTCTCTGAAATGAGATTTTCAGAAAACTCCAGTTCTACCCAACTGAACATTCAGAGCATTCACAACGACTCTAAAGTTTTATGGCATCAGGAGCAAAGGTCTGAGAAAGTTCAGGATCAAAAATCTAAGACTGAGGAGAGCAAAAAACATGGAGAAACATGGAAAAGACTGTTCCACGGAGAGTCACTGACAGTCTACTTTTTCCTGACAGGAAGCACATAATTCTGGCAATATTCTTAATTCCTATAACAGTAACATGGTTTTAATATTGGTGTTCAAAGTAGTATGAAGTTGTGAGATTTTTCTTTCTCTCCTTCTTTTAAACTTCCAAAGTCCTCTGCTCAAAGTCATCAAGATGGATACATTCTTCACAGTAAAAATATAAAAAATGCATATGAAAGCTACACAGTTCCTTCATTTGGAGGTTTGTAAATTTGTAGTTTGAATTTTTCCTCCTTATAGATAATCTGCACAAAAAGTACTAGATTCCTTGTTGTTGAGCTATAAATTTGTTCATGGCAGAGCAGTGCAAAACCTTTGACTGGCTTTACCTACACCAGTGTCTCTGCCTGCAAGTGTTTTCCTCTAT
This sequence comes from Crypturellus soui, assembly GCA_032275445.1. NCBI lineage: Eukaryota > Metazoa > Chordata > Aves > Tinamiformes > Tinamidae > Crypturellus > Crypturellus soui. The sequence goes on from JAUBNY010001020.1 coordinate 2,511,546, forward strand.
CTGATTAATCCATATAAATCTTCTGGCTTCTCTGGAAGATGCAAAGATTTCTTACATTTCTTTCATTTTATCAAATATGTGAAATGCCATTCTGCTATTTATACAGAAATAGGTAGCCTCATCAGTAAAGTTTATAACCCTAGAGTGATTGTAAAGCTAGCAATACTCAGAGTAAAATTTCCCATGAGAAGCAGAGACCCTGTTTCTTATGCAGTCTCCCAATTCAGGTAAAAATGAAGAATAGATAGGCGGGGGGGGCTAATATTGCTCCAGTTCCTGGAGGTTCACTAACATGTTCTTACTGAAAGTTAATATAAGTTGTTCACAGCAAATCTCTACAATAATTAGACAAGATTTACATAGATCTATAGTCCTTGTATTCCAATGCTGTAAGGTTGGCCTCATTTAGCTTATAATTATTTATACATATTTATAGCCTTATCAAGAATGCCACTCTTTCAGATATTCTGTTTACCAGATTTAGGAAGGATTTAATATATTTTGAAGTGGAGGATCAAGGGAGATAATGTACAGTAATTAAAAAAAATGCATTTACCTGCCTGAGGTACTTCAAATGTATTTACGCAATCAGTTTATTCTAAAGCATGGGGACATCCAAGCATAATGGTGATTACAGGCTTAATGGATTATTTTGATTACTTATTTGGGAAAGTTCCCTGTTTTACATTAAGTCCTCCAAAACTATTTAAATGTTGATTGAAATCTCTCAGATGGATGCATGGTAATCCCATTCTTTATTGTCTTCATTGGTTTCTAGTGACACATTGTTTAAAAATCAAAAAGAATATATTTAGCTCTACTTGGTCCTTACATCTCACTACTAAACATGCACTCTTAGCTTGATTCACTTTGTAGCTGTCTCATGTTGCAAGTCAGTCTTAAGTACTGGGCTTTAAAAGGGAAAAATATCCTATTGAAATTTCATTGCCTCAGACATAAGTTCTGATATTTCTAAGAGGCTTCAAACCACAGAAGAAAATATCCTTAAAGCAGGCACAGCTCCTCAAAGTGATCATCCTGCAGCTACAGCTTGCCTGTATTTTAGAACAGGATGTTTATTTTATGTGCTCATGGTCTCTTTGTTACCCATTGTGACCTCTGAAATGGTAATATTAGAATCATTTACTATTGTATTTTTAGCTGTTACTACACCCACAAGACTTTTTATTATCAGCAGGAGTAGAGGTATTAAAAAGATTTGTGGGTCTCAGAAGACTCAAAGCACAGTAGGGATGAAATTACGAAATTATATTGTTATAAAATATATTTCTAAAACTGTATACAAAGGCTTAGTGTTAATGAAAGTAATTGATAGCAAATACTGATTTCTTTTTACATCACCAACAAAGCATTTTTTCAGTAATAATGAGCCTCTTTTTAGTAACAATAGGAAAAAAATGAGTCTCATGAATCATTTATGTGGCCTCATTCATTGCTATTATTACTTCTGCCATCAAATATTTTGGGAATTCAGCCCCTTTTTCTCTCTGTCTTTACATCTCACGTAATGGTCTTTCTGTGCTTTTCAGAAGGAAAATTGAACTTTCTTCTTTTTAATGTACAGAAAAGTACCAGATCTTCCATTCTGATTCGGAATAAATGTTCCCCTTTGCTGAAGCTTTTAACTGAAGGAAGCCATAAAAGATGAATAATTGCTAAAGGAGAAACAAGATAGGAGAAGTAAAAACCCAATGTGCAGAAGGAATCCATTTGCAAAAGGTCAACACCTTCAGCACAGGATTTGCCTAAATTGGCCAAATCCATAACGTTTTAGCTATCAGTAATTCCATAATACTGAAAAGATTAAGGAAGTGCATTGGAAGTGTCATGCCTGTGTAGCTGGTTTAATTACAAGTAGCAGTGCACACTGCTTAGAGCAGACAATGAGTGTCAGAAGACTTGGCTTCTTTTTGACTTTGTCTAAAACTCATTGAGACGAGTAATTTAACCTTCACTGCTTAAAAGTAATCATCCATACATTTGTCACCTCTAGATTGATTCATGTGTTCTGCATGAGGCTGCATGTAAAGACTATTCAGAAACCATCCACAGTACATATCACCCATTCTCTTCCACTGATTTTAAGAAATGAGGGTTTTTTCAGTGAAATGTCCTCTTCCCTCTACTTCTGTCAAGGATGCTCCTCATCTTCATTATCATCCAATTTAACGTGAGCAGTTGTTCTTATAGCCAGCTTTTATTTCTGGTTTATATCTTCCTGCATCCATTTTTTAACCTTTACTTTATATCTTCAGTACTTAGAAAATGATTTATGTGGTCATGATTACGACCACAGGTCACGATAAGCTGAGGTTTTATTCTTTTTGTAGCTTTAGTCCACTGCCCCAGATACCTGAAACATAGCACATGCTGGGAAGACAATCTCCATGCTCAGAATTTTACTAAAATTATGACGTATTAAATTAGTTTACTTTTGATTTGGTTTGGGGGAGATTACACTAATAATTGTATCACCTATAATGCATTTAAAATACACGTGTAATTTGAACAAAATATATATTCATTGATAAATTAGTATAACCTCTCTGTGTCTCAATTTCTGTATTTACGAAAGGCTCATGGTAATTTTTACATCCTTTGTCGAGCTTTGAAATCTATGGATGAACATTATATTGCCATCAAGTAGTGTGATGATAATTAACATTTTCCCCTTTTTTTTTTAACCTGCAGAATATAAAGTCCGGCTATTCTCATGATAAATTATTTGGCACTTTTTGATGAAATCCTTTCCAATAGGAGTTTCATGTCATTCTCATCATCTTTTAAAAATTATCTAATTATTTTAAATATTAAAAGTAGGTACATTTTTTCTAATAGCATAAGAAGATTGATAGTAACAAATACTATCTTGTTTTCTTGTATAAAATATTACAACGAAGTCAGAACATTACACAAAGTGAGATCCTTCTAATGTATAGCCTCATTATTTTGCATCACAAATAACAATGCAAAAAAAATTTAAATTAGTCTTATGGCAACGTTCTTGTTGCACTAAATATGAATTTCTTCTGTTTAATCAGACAAGTTGTTCAGTGGTATCAATCAAATGTTGGATATAGTTTCATTAGCACTTTAAGTCCACACAGCCTTTCTCAGCAGAGGTTTTCTCCTTTCTATTATGTTGATTTTCCGGCTAAACCACTGTAGTTTACAAAGCCGTGGTCTAGCTTAAAACAAATCTAACTATAAAATTTTATGCAAAATGTTTGATTTCTTATGCAGTTGCATTAATGCTGGATGCTGATACAAAAACAGATCATGAGCCAACATCTTTAGCAGGCAGTGAGGGAGTCAGGTTGCTAGAAGCTTCTTTTATTTTTTTCCTATGCAAAAGGAGGAAAAGGATGGGGGGCATAGGAGAGGAGTGCGTCTGGATCCCCAGGGTTAAAGAAATTTTCTGTTCAAATGTTGAGATCATGTTTGCTGCTGCTGCAGCTTCTCTCTTCCCCCTTCCTACCTCCCCTTTCTTTTTCTTTTCTGCTTCAGAGTTGCTGTCTTCCATTAGAAACATGTTAGACACAAGATCAGTCATAACTAAAACCATGAAATGGAAGTTGTTTTCAGATAGAGCAGTGAACTTTTTACCTCATAGGGGTTCACTAATAATTTTTCCTATAAACTATCACAAAATTTTAATCTATGATCTTTACTGAAGTGCTTTCTTAGTGGACTTATCTGAAGAAATTAACATTTCTTTAGTAAATTGCATTTATTTTTTTCTATATGATTCATGTTTCATAACTGAAGTATGATCTGAACTAAGTAAAATATAATCACTGCAGCATAATGAAAGGAAATGACATGAGCCTATAAAAATGCAGAAGTGATGTAATAACCATTTCTTTCCCTCAAAACCAGACTTCTAAGAATAGTGGTCCTATCTATTCCTCTAAAGTATAATTCCAACATCTATGACCAACTCAGAAAAGTTATAATACAATTCATATGTTTAAAAAATACATCTTTAAAAGTCCGATCATTCAAATCTGTAATTACCCATAGACCTTTTTTCTTCTCTTAGTCAGCCACCGTAGGCAGGATATAATGTATGAAGACATCGGATTTTCTGGAAAAATGTTCTGGAAAACTGCCTTGCATTTCTGTTCTAAAGCATGATTCCTGTCTCCAAGCAAGAAGCAAACAGAGAAAGAGGAGAGCTCTGCAGCTGCCATTTTGGAACAACAACAACAAAAAGCAAAATGAAACAAGACAAACAAACAAAAATTCTTCAAAGCTTGTTAAGAAAGAAATCAGAAACCTGGGAAAATGGAAGAGAGGAAAATGAAAAGCTGCTGGGGAAAGTGTTTGTCAAAAGACCGTGACAATATATCCTCTGCTCTGCTTGCATGGGCTCTCTGTGCACATCGAACAGTAGTGACAGAAGAGCTTGTTTGTGATGCTGAGTGACTCACTGCAGAGCAGATGAATTATTTTTAAAGTAAGTTTCCAGCATCTCAGTCCTCCCACTGGTCTTCCAAAAACTCCTGTTACCTTCAAAACTGTGAGGAGCCACAATTTTCTTCGGAGCTATGATTCCTAATCCAGAATAGGCCCTCTGAGAAACCAGTGGCATAGACATAAAGAATTTAGAGAACAAGAGGTATAGTGCCTGGGATATATTTGTCACCAGATGGGTAAAATGTTCTGCAGCCTTAACAGAACATAAGTCCCCAGACAGAACTGTTGCCCCATCAGACTACAGCATTCTGCACATTGCTCCTAGTGAATATTCTGGAATATTCCCTATTCCTAGGATAGGGAATCCAACTCAGGACTAATTAAAATACAGGTCTCAGGAAAATAACTCTACAAATGGATATTATCAAACTGACAGCACTTAAAATATCAGTCCTAGCAATCTGTGCAAGGATGAGTCCATTTTGTTAAGATCAGATAGGAAAGGAGAAATACCTTTCACCTAAAAGAGGTGAGAGGCACACAAATGAATCGTATTTCTAAAACAACGACAGAAGCAGCTGATATCCAGGTCATCTAGACTTTCACAGCACAGACTGGAGTTGGACCTACTAGTTGCTAACTGCAGGTCAAGAATACATCTTCCTAGAAGGCGTTCTGCAGTGAAACCAGATGCCAAGACAAACTTCAGTGTTCTTAAAGCTTTCTTACAGTGCACAAACTGTCAGTCTTGCACCGTGTGTTGTTTTTGTCCATTTGGAGCTGCTGCCCAAGTAAGTGAGAAAGTGCTTAAAAGTATGACTTCTTCTTTTCATATGTGAAGAAACGTGCAAATTAATTGTGGACCTGAGGACACTTGAAAGTATTGTTATTCAAAACATCTGATCTGTGCCGTGCCCCAGTCACCACATAGAAATTTGGATTTCTTTGATATCAAGATTTGTTTACTATGGTTTCAAGATAGCCTGGGCTCTTTCTTATGGGACTATGTGCTAAAAGGATAACAAAAAGGACTTCCCGTCTCCAGAGAATTTTGCGTAGATGAACACATTTCTCTCTGGTGTAGAAGAAATTGAACCAGAGAAGTTAAACCTACTAGAGAGTATAAACATCTAATGATTCAGCATGACTGCTATTGTTTTACCCACAAATGACAACATGCAATATAAGTCTACATGAAGAAACTGCAGTCTCAAAATGCCTGCTAACTCCTGCTAAGCCACCCAAACACCTAGTTATATCAGTGTCTTCTCTTGTCATAACAATGGTTTGCACGTCTGCAATGGTTTTTCACTTCTCCAGAAGAAAGGTAAAGAAAGTCTGTTGATACTTGAAAAATATAAAGCTTTACAGGTAAAAGATTGTTCCCTCTAACATAATACAGTCCTCTTTATGGAGTACCTCAGCAATCTTCTAACAGAGCTAACAGTAATACAGAGGTAAGATTGAAAGTGCCACCGGGAGTTTCACTAGCAAAATTCATTGTCTAAAGGTGTTATTCAGTCATGGGTTTCCAATAAATATAGGGTTTGCAATGAGGTCTCTAATTTTTGCTGGTAGTCAGTTGCTTCAGTTTTATTTCTGACCTTACGTGAAAATGTGTGAACTTGTCTCAGGCTGGGGTATGAGTCCTTTCTGGTTCTAGAACATGAGCAGTATGCAGAGAATCAGCACTTCCCTGGAGCTCATTAAAGACATCCCTCCCATAACTCTGTTTTGTGCAGGAAAGTTTAAGGGCAGGGAGAGCAGCAGGTTTGAAACAGGCATCTCATTAGTCTGGACCCTCCTCACTCTGCTGGTCCTCTCCCTCCAGCTCTCAACCTTTGCAGAGTTTTGAAAGTGTATGAGAATGCAGCATAGTGCACTCTGCAAACAGTTCAGGGAAACTGAACCCTGACTGAAGTAGATACTGTGTGTTAGAGCTAAGGAAGGAAGGTTCAGAGGAAAAGGTGCAATTACAAGTATGACTAAGCAGGCAGATTTATACTGAAGAAAGACCTCAGGAAAAAGGGTGAAGGGGAGCTTAAAAAGAATTAGGGAACAGCTGAGTGCTCCAAAAATACAGTATTAACAATCTCTAGCAGCAGCAGTAACATTCATGTGCCAGAAACTCAGCTTCCTGTTATAGGTCCCAGTTGCTATAGAAACTTACAACTGGGAGCTAAATAAAGTAATTTCTATGCTAGTGTTGGTGTCTGCAACTTCAGCACCTGATGCTAACCAAATTGTGCTCAATAAACAAATTTAACTTTAAAAGCCTGCAATGAGTTCACAGTGGTTTCTATACAACTGATTAATCTCAATTGATCTTGTCTTAGAACACAAGAGCCTGAGAAATCATAGGAACAGAAAAAAAGCTACTTGAGGCCAATATGCCTTTACCTTTTTCTTTCTTATCTGTTTTTCTACTTCAACCATACTCCTCTCTACTCCTTCTCAACTTTTTTATTTTGAAACTATCTATCTACCTCACTTCTCACCTCATTATTGAGCCTGAGATCTCTAATCCTCTTAGACAAATTAATTCTTCTTCATGGAACTGCATTTTGCTCTTGCATTGCTTTTTTTTTTAGTATAGCATTAGACATTTACTTCAAGTTAGGAAATTTGGAAGGCATGTTAACAGCTAAGGGGCAAATCTTTCTTTCCAGATTTCCAGTGCAGAGTCTCAGTGGTGAGAAGCAAAGCCACAGATTTGCAGGAATCTACCCAGGAAGTACTTGCCGTGGGAACTAGAAGAAAGTGCCCTGTGCCAGTGTGCATAGGTTTTCTGAGGAATACGAATATGTAAGTCTGTTGAGTTTGGCATTATAAGATTAGAGAAGCCTTATTTTTTTTTGAGAAAGGATGAACTATTGCTATCATTGTTACAAAGCTTTCACAAGATGCCGTACTGTCTAGGAAACAATAATTATCAAAAACGTTTCAAAATGCATACCGTGTTTCTGCTTAACATTAACAAGAAGTCCAGCTATTAGAATAAGTAGCACAGCTATGATGAGTAATAGTAGGACAGACTTAAATCTATTTAAAACGACTTAATAAATATTATGTAATATGCTTAGATATCTCTGCAAAATATGGATGTGTCGGAAGGAGGTGAAGTTTCAAAGAGTGTTGCAGAACCACACCTGTGAATGCCCTCGCATTGGTAACTTATTAAAATTCCTTTGAATTCGCATTCAAAGTACCCCCAGTACGCCATAAATAACATGTGGAGGAAAGGGTTAAGCCACCGATGATAGCACTTTGGGGCAAGCCACACCAGCAAAAGCTGTCTTATCCTTGAAAGAGGAGCTGAAGAGAACTCTTGGGAAAAAAAGATATGTATGAAAAAGACAGAAGATTAAATTTCTACCCAAAATGTAGGAGGAAAATTAAAGGGAGGGAAAGATGAGTGGGAATGTCTAAGCAGCTGCTGCAGGAGGTTGATGGGCTTTCCAGAGCAAGCAGGTAGCGGAGCTGCTGGGAAGGAGCCTCAGCGGCTGCCTCACCATGGCTCCCGACGTCTGCTCGCTGGGATGACAGCTGTGGTGGCAAGGTCTCATCCGCTGAAGCACGGCCAGCCCCTCGGATCTGGGTTTCAGCAGGAGAGGCTCAGGGAAGGCACCGTTTGCGGTACTTGCCTGACCCCCGGGGGTTGGAGGCTCGGAAAGCCCCCGCTGGCCTCGGGCCGGCCGGGCAGCCCAAGCCAGGTGGCTGGTGGCCTGCAGATCACCGCGGGCTTTGGCACGCAGCACGGACAGCTGTGGAGCGCGAGCTGCCTCGCGGCTCGCCCGGCAGCAGCCAGGAGGCAGCCGGGCCACCAGCCAAGGCAGCGGGTACCCCCAGGAGCGGGGGCTCCCGACCGCAGCTGGAGAGGGAAGTCTGCGGGAGGCCCTCTGGGACGCGGCTCGAGAAGGTCTTGTCAGCAAAGCAGAGTAATCGTGTGCCTTGTCAGTGGTTGTACAAACTGAGGGGCTCTAGGCACGAGGCCAAAGTCTTTGGAACAAATCTAGATGTTTTTGTTGATGGATATTTTTGTTCATCCAAATCAGTCTGGTGACAGCTCCATCTAAAATAACATGAGCCTTTGGAAGAAGAGCTACACAGCTTGTATCTTATTGGAAGCAACATGTTTGGGATGTGTATATATACGTATATACACATAAATATATATACACACACACATATATACACATATGTATGTCATCCTAACAGGGATAGTGGCTGCTCGAACCTGAATGCAACCTTTGCCTTGCAAAGTGAGCCAATAAGGAGATATTGAAATAAATGCAGTCCAATAAGGCCTTGATACTTGCTTCACACAAAAGATCTGTTTGCAGCCCACTTAGGAGAGCTTAGGTATATGCTTAAATGTTCCGTTGAATAGGAATGAACTGAAGGTCCTATAGAGTACTAAGTTCATACTTAACTTGCCACATTTAGGAGCATGCTTTTAAGTTTTTGTACGTCAAAGGAGCTGACAAGAAGATAGACTTTGGGCCTCTATTTTCTGTTTAGGTTCTGTATGAAGGGAATTGTACTGGGAAAAGCAAGGAGATAGGAACGTGCAATATTGAGGATGCCAAAATGGGAGGTTGGCCTTTCCAGGTGCTTTATATTGGTAGTGATGAGATTTAGACTTCTCTAGAGAGAGGTTCACAGCAGGAAACTTAATGTGAGGGTAGTTGAGTATCTGTGTCACTAGAGCAGTCTTGGGAGGCCCAGAGATTTTAGCCCCATACCTTAGTCATGTTAATATGGGGAGTATAAACCCGCCTTCTTCCTGACTGAAATACAGAGAGATTTTTCATTAGCTCTGAAGTGTAAGCTGAAAATGGAGAAGACTTACCTGGCTAGACTACAGTAACAGGAAGGCATACTTAAGCTGTGAAGGAGACTTTGAGTAGCTTGTTTCTAAGGAGCCATAATTTGGAAAAATCTTTTCATTTCAAGTATTAGCACTCCATTCTGATCTCTTTAAGTCTTTGTAACGTCTAGTCTGTTTGCAGAAGTTTATGTAAGATTTGAATGGATACTTAAGTACAGTGATACTGCTGCAAAATTATGCAGCTGTGTTCATACAAGTGTTACCTTTTACCTTGCTATTTCCAGAGGAAGAATTCCTTGTTCAATCTATATACATAGTAAGTCACCCAACTTCCACACTTTTTTTTTTGTCTTTACTATATACTTTGAAAATATGAATACAAAATTATAATTGAATGTCCTGAAAGACTGGAAAGGCAAATTTGTATCCACTTTCTATTGCTTTACTTTATTGCCTTTTTTTTTTTTTTCCCATGCTTAACACTGTTTCATCCTGTCCCTCCAGTAAGACTGAAATGTTGCTTAGTGAGTGCAACATTGCTTATTTCTTCATTCAAAATATTTCTGGGAAATTTTTCTAGATTTTTTTCTCCTTTCTTATGTCTTCTTTATAACACTTGTTTATATTACTTAAGATCTGCTGGGGAGAAGATGTATTTTAATTCACATTCCTATCATGCAAGTACATTAAATACTTGTGCTACAGAGCATCATAGACTGCCCTGTGATGGTTCTTCCTTCTGGCAGGAACTGGGCTCCCAAATACAAACTGGGCTCACAAAGGCAGAAAGTTGCAAGCTGTGCTGTTCCCTGGCATGTGTCTCAGGATCTGCCAAGCCTTCAGACCTTCATTCCAAATCTGAAGTTATCTTTTCTGATGAAGCTAGAGGGGCAGACAGAAACATTCTGCTTTTGAAGGTCCTGCTCAGGCTGTAAGTTTGCAGTGAGTTTCACACCAGCAGATCCCCATAATTCAGAGGTTGATTGGATTTGATGGGACCCTGCTGGAGCATGGAGTGACTTTGCACATAGAATTCTGTTGCAGGATAGATGGCCAGAGGCAGCCCTTCGTCAGTGCATCGTTGTCTCAGGGATAACTGTTTCCTTTGGAAATTAACTCATTTTAAGAATCAGTATTTGTCCATAGATTTCACAAATAGGCAGGCCAAACCAAGGATTTTCATTATTTGTTCCTGTCTCTCATTTCTGATATTACTCCTGTTTTATTGTCCTTGGTTACTGATCTAAACAAAATGAATAAAAAGAAATTATGATAAAATGAGTAATAAAATAAATTATAGCTTAGAACGTGCTAAGACTTACACACCCACTTAATTTTATATGCACAAAGGGTCATCGCACTGAACACTTACAGCACATAAAATTTAACATGTGCATAATTATTTCCAAGATCGGTGCATACAGGCTCATCTTTCAGTGCGCAAGTAACAATGAAGAAGCAGGACTTAAAAATCTAAATCTGAATTCCTCTTAAATCTGGGATTGCAAAAATGTAAATCTAATGTTTTGCAGGGTAGCAATAATGTTTGCTCTTTAATTTTCAACAGAAAAGTCTGGCTAAGCATTTTAACATGTTGGTTTTCTCGGTACTAGTTATTGAGATGATATTTTGGGGTCGTAAAATTATCTAGAGCATTTTTTAGTGGGAAGATAGTAGGAAGTTGTTCACTGTTGCTGGAAGAATTTCTCCATTTCTTGTGTCACATCATTTGCTAATTTTGCATCTCAGTCTCAATTTCCGTTTTACGTATGCTCATGACAGAAACATGAGTGATTTGTGAATTTCTCCTATATATTTAACCAATTATAATTTTCCTCTTTTTAAATTGTGTGCCATTTAACTTGAAAGAAATGTATGTTGCTGAAAAATAATAGTAAGAAAGTGCTTACCAAGGACCATATAAACTTTTTATGACTCTAAGAGGCAAATTGGGCTGACAGTTTTCTTACCCAGCCAAGCCAGTGATGAGACAACTGGTGGCAACTGTTAAAGGGAGAAAGGTTGGTCTGAAATCTGCTTCCATGGAAGGAGAGGGTCTCAGTTTCTGCTGGGGGAGGAGAGAACTGCTACAGCTTGGGGTGTTGGGAGCACTTTAGTAGATGGCTGGATCAGGAAGCATGACAGTAGAAGGTGGGGATTTTTTTATTTTTATTTTGTTTTGTTTTGTTTTGTTTTCCTTGTTGTTAGTGAAGTGAGAGTTATGTAATCCATAGCTTTTGTTTGTTTGCTTTTTTTAAGATTTTAAAATAAGTTCATGAATACATTCCCTGTGGAAAAGTTTTTATTTTTTAATGTGTGGGGTTTTTTTTTTGTTTTGTTTTCATATAAGAGTAGCCTTTCTGCTCAACTGATATTTATTTCATTCTTGATTTCTGTTCTGACAGACTTCTAAATTTTGTATTTCAGTGGTGGCAATGGGGGAGAAAGAGGTGAGACAGAATGCACTAGTTCTCATAGAAAGAAACAGATAAATTATCTAGAGAGGTAACTACTGAAGCCTGGATTTGAATTCATGAGCACTGAACCATAAATCATTCTGGCTTTTCCTAGCTCTAAAAATAAAGTTTCCCTTCTTGAAGCAAATGTACTCTTCTTCTGTTGACAGTGGCTATGGTGTCTGTTTTCTCAAAACCAAGGGAAAGTCTCAGCAAAGAGAAAATGGCGAGGAGGGAGAATCCATATTTCTTGAAGGATCTAAATTGTTCAAGGATGAAATAGTATGGGGCAAATTAAATGGTAAAGGCAGTACTGCCTTTAGATCTGAGTCTGATGAGCAATACTGTGCTTGTAGCTATTTAACATGAGTGAACCAATACTGAACTTTCCTGATTATCAGAGTATTTGAATGCCAAAGGTTCTTAGCATATAAGTGGACATAAAACAGATTTATATATCTATTAAAACAGTGACAAAAATAATTTTAAAAAGACTCTTAATATTTGTTACAATCCTCATGTGGAATCCCCATAGGGGATAAAAATAGGATTTTTAAACTTTACAAAATGAATGCCTATGCTCAGGCAGGTAGAGTAATCTCCGTGAAGGCCTGAGTGATACGTGAAGTACTGAGAGGCTGCATTTTACATTACATGATAATTTTTATATAAGACCACCTATATTTCCATCCACAGGAAACAGAAATTTGGTTTTGAACAATTTTGAATTTGGTTCTACCCTAGAAAAGCCCTACAGACTTCCCAAGTGAGATGTTAGTTTTTCTTTCAGGAACTGTAAGCTTGTCATTGATATTAGGAGAGAACTGGACCACAACAGCAAACACTCGGGTTGGATGGTTCTGTTTGCTAACCAAAATGACAGAAGTAACATACTTTTGTTATTTTTTTTTATTTTTATTATTGTCAGTACTCATAAGGGTTATTACAAAGCAATAAAACAATGATGAAGAATAGAATGCACACCATTGCCTATAAGAAATCAGATACTAAACTATATCAAGTACATATAGTTAAGGAATATGAATAAGATGCATCAGCATTCATGTTGTAGCTCTCTCATCTGAGTCCTTAAACAGGAATTAAGAATCTGAAGGGCATTAAGTGCCTACAAACATATTAAATGAGATTCTTACACATTGCACAGGCAGACGGCACAAAGATACTGAAGCTGAGACTCAAAGAGTAGCCTTCTCCTAGATGGATAAACTTGATTTTTTGACAGAGCAGAGAAAGTTCTGTTACTTCTTACACATTTACAAGCCCTGTACAACTTGTCAAGCCAATAAAGTCTCATTGAACTGAAACTGCCTTCTAATTATGGTTTATGACAATACCTGTAGAAATTCATTGCCTTCAATAGAACTGAAGAGGTGGAACTGATTGGAAGTTAGTGAGGACTCTGGTAAACAATGTTCAAGAAGGAATAGGATTCAGCACCTTCACTCTTAGTTCAGTTGTTTGCACAAGGCTAATGAGAACAAAATCTACTGAAGCACTTTGTGTGATATGAATGGCTATGAAGTCCAGGTGAATATAAAGATGCTGTTGTAGAAAGACAGGCTTCAGAGTGCAGGTGCACACTTGAATAGTTTAAATCTCCTCAGTACTTCCCTTTTCTAGTAATTTTGTTTTATCTTATTAAACCCAGCTTACTATCCCATCATGATGCTTTTCTCCAATTGTATGACAGGTGAGGTTTTAATATATGGAATTCATTAGTTTCTTCTTCTTTTGTGTTTTCATCTGACTTATTATTTCCTGTCTTTGTTTTGGGCTTTTTTAATTAACATTCTTATGGATGTCCCAAATGAATGCTTTACATTTTTCTATGAAATGTGCTTGATGACAGATTTTATGTAAACAGTAATGTGTCAAATCATCTTACATAGAGTGATAGATACCAGCATATCAATAGATTTATCAGGTTTATCTGAATGCATATTTAAAAACGCCAAGTGTACTTTCAGCTCTTCTGGCAAGTCTTTTGAATCTCATTACAATACAACCTTGAGGGATTTTGGAGATGTGAGGCAAGAGAGTAATTAGCTGCTATTTTAAAGAAAATCTGCCCTCACTGACAAAATATGAGCCAAGATCATGATGATTCTTGTAGTGTTTAGTACATGGGAATGATTCCACAGTTCAAAGAATGGGTGTCATTACTAGTATATTTGAGAACATTTGAAGTGGAAAAAGTGATTGAGGATTTGCTCCTGACAGAATTATGTAACCCTGGCATCACAATGAAGTGTATTTCTCACTACAAATAAAGTCAAAAAGTATGAACACATATATGATGATGTATTTCTATCCCTACAAATTTCTTGACCCAGACATGGTTGGAATGTGCTGTTACAAGACTGGCACACAGGAGATGGAGAATAATAGTGTTTGCAGCCTTTCTGCTTACTGCTCTTTTATCAGTGGAAAATTATTATAAACCATATTTGTTATTTGATATTCATGTCAAGTTCACACAGTCATCTGGGAGAGCTGGATTTTTGTCTGTGTCTATAGACAACTAGCTAACTTTCTCTTGAGACTTGCCTCTAAATAGATATTGAAGGGGGGTTGGGGAGTAGTGTGGGATGTTTGGGGAACCTTAATCAAAAAGGATATTACCAAGCACACTAGTTAAAGGAGTGTCTTTCTAGAACTTCTGTGAACTTTTACCATTTCTGATAGCTCAGGTTGCAGCCTTCCACAGGATAGCATGAACTCCCATTGCAGCAGTTCTCTGTGCTCACACAGCGCACAGCAGTTCTCAAGTGCTACACACACAGTGCATGTGAATGGAGTAAAAGAATTCTGAATACACATCTGGCAGAAAAGGCTTTTTTTTTTTTTTTTCTGCAGATCTCTCACCACTATATCTGGCCATCTTGCCGGTTTTCCAATGACACTGATTGGTTCTATGTCTACCAAAATTGTTACAATCATTGGAAAAAGTGTGTAAAATGATCCTGTCAGTGACAGGTTAGAATGGAGCAAGCAGATTATTTGCGTATAAGGGATCCTCTCCTTTTAAAAGTACCTCCCCTTCACAGTTTTTCTATTTAATAATCTGTGCAGATAACTTCTTCATTTCCTTCCTCTGCTCTCTGTTTGTGGTTACTATCTCCTGCTAAATGCTGTTTTACTAAAAGCCTCACTCTCAATGATGTTACTATAAAAGCCCTTCATCTTCTGATAGCGTTGATCTTGTAACTTCATAAATCTAAGATGATTGTGGTCTTAAATGAGGGTGTCTGTCTCCTTAAAGTGAACCTTATTCACTAGTTAGAGACATGTTGATGTGAACATAGCTAATTCTGGGCATCATGCAGCATCAGGCTGCTTAATTCTGAGGAACTTGAGTCATGTGCTTGTCACAAGATTGATTTTTATTTTTCTTGTCAATCACTTCCTAAAGCAGCAGTACTCTCTTTCATAATATTTTCATTTATTCTGGTTATATATCATATAGTCTGATATTTTGCTTTGACTGAATTGTGCTTAAATAGAAAATCACATTTCTAGAAGAAGCTTAGAGCACATTTACAATACTAACTGAAAAACTGTAACAGAGGTCATGGCCTGGTTTTAAAGATATGGTACATGTGTGTGTATGCCTATATCACTAGATGCACATAATATTTCTACTGTCTACTCACAGTAGTAATTTACAGGACGTTTTTGAGCCCAGGGTGCACAGTAACCACCTTAGAGTGGTATTCTACCTGATCCAGTGAGCTGCACTTCTCAGCTTCCTGCTTGTATCATGAACACAGGCAATCTTAGCATGGTGCTCTACTGTGTACCTGTACAAATGTACAGCTTGTGCACTAAGACATGGTCATACCTTTTGGGCTCATGGGTCCCTCATCTAAACTAAATAGGCTGCATCTGGAAGTGGAAGTGCATCTGGAAGTGGAAGCCCATCATGGAAGTCATGATGGGCTTCCACAGAAGTCCATGCCCCACCATGGAAGGGAGATGTCCTAGAAATAACTACGTACATAACCAAATAAGGCTATGACAGAAATGGCCAAGGATGTAATCTTTCTTGCAGGCAAATAGAGCATAATATAGGCAAAATGCAATGTTCTTCTAAGGTTGTACTAATATAGAGAGAAAAGCTCTGTGATCTTCCTATTTTAAGACCTCTGGTTTTCAAATTGTAATAATTCCTGCACAAAGTCATGAGGACAAGTTGCATTGCTAGAGATAAGAGCAGTCAAAGAGCAAACTTGCTGGAGTTAACAGAAGTCTAGGATGTACCATAATCATCCTGTCACCATGAATGCAGAACCCTCTGAAGTCAGTAAGGCATTTATTTTTATTTTGGTGGTCCGTTTATTAAGTGCTGTTTCCGTCACTCTTTCTATTAGAAGCCTTCAAGATTTAAGTATTTTGAAGGCTTATTTTTCCAAAGTGCCTATCAAAATTTCATATTATAACAGATGTTATTTTGCCACACTTTAGGTTTTGGGGAAGAAAACTGGGAAGGTTGTGAAAGTTTTCAAAGATGAGCTTACTATTTAACCCACTACTGAGCACAAATATAGTTTGCTCAGTTCAGAGGAGGAGTTAAGAACTGATGCTTTACTTCCTTTAAGTGTTGGACAGGACATAAATAGGCTGTAGATAGAATAATTTAGACTTGAAGGGACATCTGGAGGTCACTTTTGCCATTTCAATACTGAAAACAGTCAGCCTACATGGCTGACCATGACTATTCATATCCCTATAGATGTCCACTTTAACCTAATTTCCCCTTTGGGAGGCTTGGACAGTATTCATGATAGAACAGAAGTCCATAATAATGGGTTTCTCTCATTGGAGTATATAATTTCCTAAGTGCATACTACAATAAACCGTGATCTGGGGATTGTAAACTCTGCATTAGCTTGTCTAGTGGTGATATGCCTTGCAGAGTGTGCCAAAGGTACTTGCATCTTGGAAGGTGAAGCTTCAGAACAAAGACACTGAGATGGTGACTGTCATCAAGTCTGACTACTTCTTTCTATCTATGTATGGAAGGTGAGATTCTTCTTAAGACCTTATACTCTTGAGGTTTTTTTCTTCTAGATGACTTTTATGGAATACTGATCTGTGATACCACTCTGTTTTGATGAATGTATACTGACTGCATTAAGCTCATTCTGGCATCCAGGCATTCATTTCCTAGCAAGTGAGAAATGTGCACATATGAGAGATAATAGACATTTCTTTCTGAACTTCCTTTAACTGTGTCTTTCTTATGTATGTGTATATTTTTACATGGAAGATGTTGTGCTTAGTAGCAGTGTTAAAATCATCTGAAACCTTGAACTGTGTGGTCTCCTTTAAATGAAGATTAATTCTTTGAACAGGAGCATCTGTCATATGAGGAAAGGGTGAGAGAGTTGTGACTCTTCAGCCTGGAGAAGAGATGGCTAGCGGGGCGGGGAGGATCTTATCTTTGTGGAGGTGTAAGTGAGAGCGTAAAGAGGATAACCCCAGAATCAGTGGTGCCCAGTGATAGGACAAGAGGCAATGGGCACAGAATGAAACACAAGATGTTCTGTCTGAACATGACAAAAGCTTCTCTACTGTGAGGGTGGCAGAACCCCAGAAAAGGCTGCCCAGAGAGGCTCTGGAGTCTCCTTCTCCGGAGACCTTCCAAATCCGCCTGGATGCCACCCTGTGCCACGTGCTCTGGGTGTCCCTGCTGGAGCAGGGGGGTTGGACTAGATGAGCTCCAGAGGTCCCGTCCAACATCAATCCTTTTGTGAAGGGTCCCATTCTTTACTTTCCCCACCACCCCCCCCTCCCCGTTTTCAAAGCTGCAACATGACATTTTATGGGTTTAGATATCAATTCATTATATTAGTGTGAAGTATCTCAAATACAGATTTATTATTTGTACAAAATCTGAGCTGTTCTGGTTTCTCAGAGATCTGGTTCAGTCTTTTAGTTTTGCAGTGAGAGATTCAATTTATTGAAGCAACTGTTTAAGCCATCTAATGGTGTAGTACATTTAGCCTGATACACCATTTGTCTTGTTCTTAATGAATCTTTGATCAGTTTATACCTAGTTCACAAGCTGGTTGTGTTTTACTGTCCACAGGAGGCAGAAGGGGAGAAAAGAGTAAGGACTTAATTTAAAAAGGTCAAAATGGTAAACAAATTTAAAAGGGTCAATGTACTTCAGAGTGTAAAACAATGTCAGATCATGGAAAGATTGCCTTGATCCTAATTCTCTGCCTCACATAAAGGTGTCGGTGCTTCTTATGCTTTCCTGATGCTAACAAAGCAAGACAAGAGCTGACTTGTGAGACTGGGTTCTGCTGTTACAGGCTCCCTCCCTTTCCAGCAGAGTATTTCAGCGTGTCACAGTGTATAAATAGCCCTTAGAGAGCAACAGCACACAGTTGGTCTGCTTGCTATATGCACGGCAGAGTCAATTAGAAGTGATGAGTCTATTTGGTGGCTTTGATTTGGCAAGATGTATTTGTTTGTCCTTTTTTTGTTGTTGTTTGTTTACTTTTTTACCCATGTACTGTAGAACATGTGTATCGTCCACGTGAAAGGCAAGGACTGATCAGAAACTCAGAAATTGTTGATAGTGTGCATTAAAAATTTTGCTTTTAGTTGACATTTTGATTTTGGGGCCCAATACAACAATCTTATTGGACTAAATATCTACAGTAGTTGGCCTTGAAATGTGTATAAGTCTGTGTGGGTTTTGTCTGTGGCTGAGTTGTTTGCTTTTTTAATAAAAGCAATTTTCTCCAAAAAAGAGCTCCCAAATCTGTGCATTTAGTTAGCTCTGTAGTCACAAGCACTGTTGAAGTGTTTTTGGCCAGCAAACAAATACCATGCTGATTCTGAGGCAAGGTCAATTAAAATAAACAAACATTTTTGCTTTCTAAGGAAGCTTTTGCTTCAGAAATGAAACAAATTATGTTCTATTCCAAAGTATAAATAAACTCAGAGTACTGACAGCTTTGATGTGGGAACAAGTAACTTATGGAATCAAGTAGAAATGTATGGATTATGTGTAATTCTTACATTATTGCTGCTCTACAACTAGTATTGGTAGTCCCATTAGCTTAATTACTCTTCATTTCAGAGAATCTGCTTATGTATAGAAGTCCCTATTAGAGTAAAGCAGGCCTAAAGCAAAGAACTCAAACAAGAATTAAAAGCCATAAAAGAGAAAATTGCAGTTGGTTCCTTTTATGTACACACATGCACTAGCTTTTTGCAGAGGGTACTTTACAGCTTAACCCACAGTGAGTGCTGGCTTTTGCAGGATGCTGTCCTCAGTATGCTGTTTTGCTCTGCAGTCCTTGGGTTTAGGTTGGAATGCCATGCTTCATCTTGAGGCCCGTCCTGCCAAAAGAGTTTCTCTTGCACTACTTTGTAAGGCCATTAGTAAAAGCACTCAAGAGAAGTTAGCTAGTATTGCAAAACGGTTTCAGTGAGGGTCACAGAATTGGGTAATCATACCAATGTTGTGATTGCAAAACAGCAAAAGTCTCTCCACATGGGAAGGATGGCAAATTCAAGGCACAAAATGTCATTTCTTTACAATAATCTCTATTTTCTCCTTCCTGTCTTTTCTTACCTGCTATATTACTTGGCTTGTCTGTTGAGGACCAGCTCATCCCTATTGGAGTATCAATAGTGATAAAATAACAAGCTTCTTTGTGCCACTATAACTCATAGCTGTTTATTAACAGTACTGTTTCTACTATTACTTTTTTTTTTTTTTAAGATAGAACTGACCTAGCACCAAAGTGTGCCAGCAGTCTGTAGCAAGAGAATGATCACAGCGGAGTATTTAAGAATAGGTTTCCTCTTGGGCAGTATGGGTACAAAGAGTCTCCTTGCCCAGGGACTCAGTTGGCAGCCTATAGCCAGCAGGACAGGGCAGGTAAAGGCCAGCGTGTGAGCTGCTCCCCAAGAAGAAGGCTGTGATCTGCCTCTACAGCAGTACTGGTAGAACAAAAATAGATAACCTTATCAACAGAGCAAGTACATCACTTGGAAATCTCTCATACGTGGAAAGGAAAGCAGGGTCTTTGTCTCAAGTAGCAGTCATGGATAGCCTTTCTTCCTTCTCCACCGCCCCAGTAACTGAAGCAGCATCTGTATATAAGCATGATAGTGTAAAATTCTTTTGTAACTTAAGGGCATCTCCTGGGTCTTTGATAAGATGAATACTTGTGCTAGTTAGCAGAAAGAAGGACTGAGGAAAAAGTCAGGCTTTAAGTGTGTGATATACATCGATATACATATTGATATGCATAATACAGCGTGCTTATATGTTTTGCAACATTATGATACTTTTGATTCTATGAAGAGGCAGCTGCTAGTAATCTTATCCATAGGTTTTTCTTTAAGTCTGGTTTCCTGATTTATTATATCCATCTTCTATTGCCTTGACTTTCTTTTGTTACTCTCAGTCTGCAAAGTAGTGCTCCATAGCTTAACCTGAACTAAGGAACAGAGGAATTAATTTACTTTTTCAGTCCTGGAAGCAAGCACCTTTGCTTTGGATCAGTGCTCAGCTTAAAATAGAAGTCCAAATAATGTTAAGAGGATGGGAACTTCTCATGTATCTTGTGACATATAAACTGGAATTCAGCTCCAGAAAACCTTGTAAGAATACAGTATCATCTTGGACTCAGCCTTAAGAATTTCAAATATACTCTTATTTTTTTTTTTCTTGGAAAAGTGAGGCCCTGAGACAGCAACTCAGCTTCCAAAATCTTGCCTTCCCCTCTGAAACTGTCATAAAGATGTGAGGTGTCATATGTGTGCAGGCAGATGCACTGAACCTAGTGCTCATAGGGCTTACTGGCTCGTACTGGCTCTGGTTACTCTATATTTGATCTGGACCTGCTCTCTGCAGAAGAATAGTTAAAAGATTGGCTACCTGCAGCCACAAATTTCTGTAAACATGCCAAGGAGCAAGCGTGAATTATATTTTCCTGAGTTCCCTGTAGTTATGGTTAAATATGTGTTAGTACTCAAGGAAGTCACTTCACAATCCTTAGCTTGTCCTATGTAGTCTGTGGTATTATAGCCACTTCTGTGGCCACAGAACAATATATCCATTGGTCATACATTTTCTCTTATTGCAGGCTTGTGAGCTGTTGAATAAACTGGTAATCTTCTGCAGGAAGGGAGAAGGGAGCACAGAATAGGTCTGCTAAGAATGGATATTTACTGAGGGTATATGTTTGTCCATGGTGTGTATATGTTGCTATAAAATGAAATCACACCATCATAAAACAAAAGAGGATGTTGGGGGGAGAATAAATCAAATTTTTAGATTTTTCTTTCCTTACAAATTAAGGATGAATTTATGTATAACGATTTCTGGAAACTCATGATTCTTTGAGAGGTTGTGATCATAAAGATGGAAAGACTTTACTGTGCTGTGAAGAGCCTCACAGCACAGATCTCTGTAATGGTCCATCTCATACACCAATTGAACAGACACAAATCTGCCAAAGGCAAGTGCAACTTTGAAGAGAAAATGGGACGCTTTAGGTTTGCATGGCATCATCAGTATAATTAGGTGGAATGCAGTGAATGTTTAAACAGCACGTAGCGTTGTGACTATTTTTCCCCTGAAAGAAAGGAGGTCATTTAAGGACTTGACACATGAAGATGTTTAAACTAGCTTTGAATAATGGTGTTATTTTTGAGTTAACTTTTAAAAAACAGTGAAGCGGTTACAGGGATGTCTGCTCACTGCATTTGGAGCATAAGAGAATATTAATAGAATATGTTAGAGTAATAGTGGGTGAGAAAAGAATGTGACATCCATTTAATTACAGAGTACCTTTATAAGAGAGTGAAGGGAAGAAGATTCTTAAATCCCTAGACTCCTTCTGTTAAAATGTAATAACAGATCTTTGAGTGCATCAGTTCAGTCAGGAGAACCACTCGAACCACTCAGGAGAACTACTCTTCAGTGTCCTCTCCATCATGGATCTTGCACTTCCTCTTTTGGTCTTGGGTGTATGTATTTTGTTTTGTTTTTTCCACTTTTTTTTTCCTCTTATTTCTACAAAATAATTCTTTACTGTCCATCATAACTGTCTTTTAAAAGTTCTCCTGTCAGTAAATACTGCACACCACTCAAAATAACTAGAAAAAAAAAGTTTGTTGCCTGTAATAGATGCACATACCTTATCTACATAAATGGATAATATGGAATTCTAATTAGTTGTATAATCTGAATAATTGCTATGAACCCTTTATTCCAGATCGTCCTTTCTGTTACCACTGCTGAATTTAATTCATTGGTAGTTTTCAGAGAAAACAGACTTGGACTGGATGCTCTTGTATCTTACAATCTTTTATAGCAAGACTAACTGTATCAGACCATTCTGCCATGAACATGCTTCACGGCTATTTTGCAGAAGTTTATACAGCTAGACAAGATAACCAGGAAACATGTCATCTGTCTTGAAACTCCAGGCACAGCTATGGCAATTTGTGTACCCAGTTAATGAGGCAAAATATGTAGTTCATAAAATAGTGCCCTATTTGTGAACTTTGCGCATGATGTACAGGTGATGTAATGCCTTATCAAGATGAAAATGGCATTAGACATTTTTCATTTTCTAATAGATGTTTCTAAAAGCACAAGACATGAACAAAATCATCTTGAGCCATTTCCATTCAAGCTCACAGATCAGACTTATTACTGTCTGACCTCCTAATTGTAGCTGATGTGCACAACAAGACTGTGACAGCACACTTAGCTATCTGAAGTCTTGGAATTGGAGTCAAATTTATTTTTGTTTTGTAGAGCTTTTTTATATACTGTAAAGTTTCCACGAGTTCTTTTTCTTTCAAGATGGTCACTGAAATGAAAGCAGTAGGTCACAGTGTTGCTTCTGTTTGTACTTCTGTAGCTACAGCTGCCTTTTGATACTGATGGACTTTGGTGAAAATAGCAGAACATTCACTATTTTTATCTTAGTGTTTGCAGGAAAACTCTGAAGTTAAACTGTAAAGGAGGAAATGTCAGTGGCTGCCTTTTTAAAAAGTATATTAAATGAATTATGCAAATTTATGTAATAAATCTGTATACCAATCCAATGTTATTGATTGGCAGGAGTCAGTTACAATTTGTTGGTAGGAAGTATTCTTAGGGAGCAGTATGGAAAGAAATGTCACATTCCTGGACTTCAGGAAAGCAGACTTCAGCCTGTTCCAGGACCTGCTTGGAGCAATTCCATGGGATATGGCCCTGGAAGGAAGTGGAGTCCAGGAAAGCAGGCTGATATTCAACAATTCCCTTCTCCAATATCAAGAATAGCCCATTCTCACAAGCAGGAAATCAAACAAAGGCAGCAAATAAATAAGGATTAAATTCAAATATAAAAAGAAAACATACAAGGCATGAAAGCAGTAATGGGTGATGCAGGAGAATATAGTGATAAGCTTAGGAAATTTAAAGCTTACTTAGAGTTACTGTCTTTCACGTTCTTCGACAGTATCAAGAAAGTTTCCTACAAGTATATAAGCACCTCAAGGAAGGCTAGGGAAGATGGGTCTGTTGTTTACTGGGGCAGGCAACCTGGTGACAAAGGATACAGAAGGAAACATTGAATGTTACCTTCACCTCAGTAAGAGGTGATCCTGATGGGATGAGAAGGGAAGTCTGGAACAACGAGGACACCTCCTTGGTGGAGGATGGTCAGCTTAGGGAAAACTTAAAGAAACTAGAGAGGGTCCTGCACATAGGGAGGAATAACGCTGTGCATCAGTACAGGCTAGAGGCCAAACAGCAGGAGAGTAGCTTTGGACAGAAAGATTTGGAGCTCGTAGAGCATGAGCCAGCAGGGTATGAACCAGCAATGCATCCCCATGGCAAACAATGTTATTCTGGGCTACACTGGGCAAAGTGTTGGTAGCAAGTTGAGGGAGGCGATTCTCCAGCTCTGCTGAGGCCAGGCAAAGCCACAGATGGAGTTCTGGACTCCCAGTGTGAGAAATGTGAAGCTATTGGAGTGAGTCCAGTAGAGGCTGCTAAGACAATTAAGGGCCTGGAGTATCTCTTGTGTGAGAAAAGCCTGAGAGCTGGATTGCTCAGCTTGGAGAAGGGTAGAGGTGATCTTCTCAAAGTTTATAAATATTTGATGGGAGGATGTAAGATTCTTTTAAGTTGTGCATACAGATTAAAGCACAGGAAGTTCTACTTGAACCCACAAAAACACCACGAAAATGACTGAACACTGGAACAGGTTGTCTGAAGAGGGAGTGGGACATCCATTACTGGACACAGTCAAAACTGGCCTGAACTTGATCCTGGACAAGTTAATATAGGTGACCCTGTTGAGCATGAGGTTTGGACTAGATGATCTACAGACGTCCCTTCCAACCTCAACTATTCTGAGATTCTATGGGAATTGCAAGGCATAAATCCATGGCATTCTCTTTCTGAGACCTACTCAGATCCTTTAGCAGCTGTAGGTCTTTTTAAGGAGCTTAAATGAAGATATCTGCAAAGGAAACAAATTTGGGGTGCTGTCATTTCTAATGACCAGGGTCACAGTGGTGTTGACTTTGTCCTAGACTTGAAAGGATGAAGGATGCACAAACTGTGGAATAATAATTGTGCACTTTCTCTAGATGCACAAATGCAAAATGTTGCAGTGCAGAAGATCAATGACTGGATCTTTGCATTATGGAGACTGAAGCTATAAAACATCATTACAATTATGATACCGTTTGGGGACTCTTTGCCTTCCTTCCCTTCTCCCTCCCCTCCAGTGTGACAAAAATAAGTACATCATTGATCATCCAAATCTTGTAAGTATGAAAATAGTTACTGGGTGATTGCTGCTACTGATATGGGCATCCCAGCAGGACTAGACCATCTCCTTAGCCAATCTGTATGCTTGCAGAAATACATGTTTGTGTGTGCAAAACCACTTGTTCTGTGTTTCCACATTCTGGAGGAATATATCACTCTCCTGAAGATTTCCCTTTGATTTCCTAGCATTAAAAAGGTAATATTACTGAGGTCTTCCATTTTCTTCTCTTATACCTCAACCTGTGTTTGAAAATACAGTGTGAAAATACAATGCATAGGGCAAAGCTGAGGAAAAGATGGTGTGGAGGAGCATCTTACTCAGATGACTGCAGTGCACTTTTGCCATGAGTTATGTAGATTACAAAATAAGGCTGGCTATGCCCACGGAGTTGCAGGCACAAGATAAACACAAATGTCAGTCCCTTTAAGAACAGTCTTTTTCTGGAACGTAATTTTTAACTTAATTGATCTTTATATATATGCATTCATTTCTATAATACATATGGATAGATATCTTTACAGGCAAGAGTATGGTTGTAATTTAAAAATAACAGCAGGGATATGAATCAGATGAATTAGCCTGAGAATCCTTCTCTTTGTAAAGTCTTATGCAAATCAACTCTTCACAATTTTTTTTCCATCTGTGAAATGGTGTTCATGCTCATCTTTGAGCAATTTTGATTGGGCTTTAAGAATTGTTTTCTGGAAGCAGTGTTATTAATTAAATCAGTGCAAGATTTTTCCTGAGCATAATGGCAGCTATATAAGCCATATAGGCATCACTGGCTATCATCAGGTTTTTGGCTACATGGGAAACAGAAAAACTTGGTTTCTTTAAGTTTTCAGTTACTTCACAGCCTAAGTAAAACCACAGAAAGCTCAGGTTTTCCAAGCAGTAATCCAGATGGGAATGCAAACAAAGCAATTGCCATTGAGTGTATTTTCCTTCATCCTCAACTTTAATGTATGAGATAAATGACTCTACCTTGTGAATTATACTATTGGGAAGGAGAAACTAGTGATTTTCCCTACACACACACAAAACTGCTGCTATAGGCATTTCCAAGGATACTACTAGACAAATAAGAGCACATAGAAGAGGTATTTGGGATCATGAATGTTAAAGATGCTGCTAATAGTAATATTATGACAATTAAAGACCATAAACCGCATCTTCCTGAGAGGAATCGGACTGAATGACTATTGGATGACCTATAGAGAAGCAGTAGCATTGATAACTTAAATATCCCAAAGTATTTTACTATTGTAAATGGCTTGCTGATATTGCTGTTTGCAAGCTTTAAGATGGCTTTTCAATGTGTAACACTTTTTTTTTTTTAATCTGTCTACCCCTGCTGACACTGTCTCATCACATCGCTTACTCAGATCCAGGTGTTTCTTGCAAGTAGGTTTAAGTGCCAATAATGAAGCACCTTAGAGGTTCCATGTCTCAGCACAGATGTATGCATTTTTCAAGCCTGAAATCTTTCATGTGCTCAAACTCAGAATTAATTTATCAAGGAAAATAGCTTCCCCTACCTAATATTAGGTCCTTTCTCCTTGCCTCTGTAAAATCTTTGGGTTCCTTCCTGAAGAAATAGATGCTGTTTCCTATGCATTATGGTACCTTAGGTAAGAGCTGCAAATCAGAGAAGCTTTTATTCTCATTATGCTATAGAGAAAAGGACTGTGAAATAATCCCTTAGTGAAGCAGACTAGAACATTTTCATCTCATCTTGAAATGTGCCAGAGTGCCCTTTAATTGACAAAGAGCTGTGCTGTCAGGATCCTTTGGTGTGAGTTGATCCTGAATACCTAGGGGGAGATAGTGAATCCCGAGGGTGTCAGTCCTGAGATCTGTGGGATGGGGCATGACCTGCACAGGCAATACCAATATGAAATGCTAATGGCAAGAACATTTTCTGATCTTTGATATCCTTGGAAAATAGACTGTTGTTTTTATGTGTGTGTGTGTATATATATATACACATAATAAGCAAAGACTGTTGGACATGATATTGTGCTTTGTTGCATGAAAAGGATTATGTTTTGTTTGTTTTTTTCCTTCACCGGATGGGTTTGCTAACACGAATATCGTTCATGATATTTCTTCTCTTGAGATAAATTAATGTATAATGGCAACAGCACATAATATCACCTATAGATGAGTAAATAAGAGCAGATTAGTATTCAAAATAGGAAGCATTCTCTGAAAGTAGCATACTAATTAACAGAATGCAGTAGAAGGGCTCTGTAGAAGTGTTGAGTTTTTCCACAGTTCAGGAAAGAGCTCCTGAAGTGTGTAGTTTGTAAGTGCTTAACATTGTTGGGAAGAAGAAGAAAAAAATGGAATTTCCTGTAATAATAGTCTGTTTCTGATACTTCTGTTGGTTTCTGTTAGTTTTACCAGCATGTTTCACTTAAGAGTATTGGACAATATGGGAACATATTTTTTAATTCAAGTCTCTGGTTAAAAAAGAACATCCCTCAACAGGGTGTTGCAAAGGTTGTGTGAGGCTGCAGTGTTTTCTAGAATGAACCATACTGAGACTTCTGCAAATAGCAGGTGAAAGTACTAGAGGGAAAAACAATGTGCAATTGCAGAGAAAGGTCGTTACATAAAATAATTTGCTTTAAATATGCTCTCTCTTCCTTTGTATTTGCTTTCACAAATGGTCTGACACCAGCAGCTAAGCACTTGTGCGGAGAAATACTGTTTAACTCTCCTCCCTTCCCAACCCCGCAAAAGATGTTTGTAAAGAGAAGATGATTCCAAAGTACTTCATTTCATGATGCTTTTTAAACTCCTAGCAACATAAATTTATGTTTTAAAAGGTTATCTGTGTCTTCTATCATTCTCCCACTTACCTATGTGTGTATTGCAGCAGCACTTGAGGACTGTGATGGTGGAGTAGAGTCATGCTACAATAGATGAAGTGGGTAGTGCTAGCATTTAAGCAGTAAGGGACAGTTTGCCCTCCTAGGGAGTTCTCATCAACTCAGTTCATGCAGGGAAAGGGGTTCCCTGTAGGAGTGGGAATGCAAACTGTAGTCCTCTAAGAGGAATGGGTTTGTTTGTTTGTTTTAGTGGGAAGGAGGTAGTGTTTTTCCTAGAGCACCCAGTTCTCAAGGTTGTTCACTAGGGACAGAATTTATACTATTGCTGGCAATCATGCCAGAGAAGAGTTACTGCAGTTAAGACAATCTTACTGCAACTCAGCAAAGACTTCCCGAAACATCACAGGGAAAAGGAGCTCAGGTGGCCCAGGGGACCTCTTCACAAACTGGAGCAGCTAAGCCTGCTTTCATCTTCATGTTTATCTTTCTTCTATAAACTAACCATATGTACAAGTATCTTTGTCCTTTCATGAAGTTAGCATCAATAAAATAAATGTACATTTGAGGGTTAATTATGGGTTGAGTGTGCCATGCAATATGTTCCCTGCAGCTGATACCTATAGGATGTCAAATGCTTTGGATTGAATTCACTCCGGATTCAAACACAGACTTACCCACCTGCACCTTTTATAGTCTGTAGGGAAGCTGGCAGAGCAGCCAACACAGAGCTAATAAGGGCAATCAACACTCTTTTTGTATAAAGATGGGGCAATATCTGTTCCCTAAACAAAGGGCATATTTAGGCTTCAAAGCTCCTCTCAGCTGGAGTTCTTTGATAAGGACAGGTGTTGCTGGGCTGCAGTCTGACAGTAGTTCTCTTGAACCACCTGTATACACAAAAAGACCTAAAAAAGGACTTAATGTCCTTATATAGTATAAGGTCAATTATTTTTTCTAATTAATCAGGAAAATGCCTACTGATTTTAAAAATAATGTGCTTGAGTAAGGGAGGCATTAGTATGTCATTCAGAATTTATTCATATTTTATGAAGCATTTAAGAATCCTTCAGAAGGAATTGTATTATGCACATATAATATTGGTTACGTACAAGACTGCTTGATTCTACAGTGAACAAATAAAAAGGGCAATTTTATCCTTTATTGCCTTTTTTCTCCGTTTTCACTTTGTTGTCTAGAATAAAATTATTAATAATACTATTTCTAGCATGTCTGAATGTCTATTGAAATAATAAATCCAGCTTCCAAGACACAAGTGTGATTTTAAAAATACATAAACATTAATGAGCTTCATTTTTTCTCAGCTTTGCTTTTTTGTTTCTCACTTTGATAGCATATCAAACCACTCTTAATAAATCAGTTAGTCAAGCTAAATTGTGTAATGCATGTAGAACAGTTTATACCATGCAGACACATAAATGGGTCTGGCAAGTACGCTGAGATGTAAAGAGATTCATAAACGAAATATTTACCCAAAAAATCTGAAGTTTCAAACACAGCCAATTAGATTTCAGAAAGCAGATGAGTTTTTAAATGCAATCTTAGACTTGGATGGAGAATCTATCAGCAGATAATTGATTCCACCAGACAGAAACAATCATGGAAAGCGTTCTGCCACCAGAGGCTCCTAGGGGCTATAGAAACGGTAATAACACTGTGCTTTTCCTCATAATATTTCTGACAGATTTCTACAAGGCTTCATGCTGCCTCGCTGAGCAGAAAGCCCCTCTCCCGTTACACTCCACTGTCCCGCTTCTGTCCCGTTTCCTCCCGGGTGGAGAGGGCAGTGCTGCTCTTGGTGCCCCTTCCCCTGCAGCAGGGTCTGGGAGGAACCATGCGGCTGCAACCCGGCCAGCCAGGGGGTACAACAGGGCCCTGGTCCTGTGCAGGGCACCCGTGGCAGGAGGCGCCCAAACCTGGCCTCTTCCCAGCTTTACCCTGCTTTCAACTCCCTTCTTGGCTTTTCCTC
Organism: Crypturellus soui; assembly: GCA_032275445.1. Taxonomy (NCBI): domain Eukaryota; kingdom Metazoa; phylum Chordata; class Aves; order Tinamiformes; family Tinamidae; genus Crypturellus; species Crypturellus soui. Next base: position 2,540,930 of record JAUBNY010001020.1, read on the forward strand.
CAAGTCTTCCTGTCTTGTGATATCAATGGCCTGGCCCAAGATGGGGCTGCGCTCCTTCAACTACCCCCCACCTCTGTTTGAGCTGCAAAAATCAATTTTGCCTGTACAGCTGAGGAGCTCTGAGTCACCCTGCATGCCATCCGTCATTTTGAGGTGGGAATAAGCACTGTTGTCTTTATTCTGTAGATAGAAAGTAATTCAAAATAAATTAATACATTTGGACTTCATGCCTTTTCCTCAGGCTTGGGCACAAACTGGGCAGATCTCTGGCTGCTTTGGGCTTATAATTCTTATTTCCATGTTATTTCCGAGACCACAATGACTGGAACAGACATTTCCAATGTGCTCAAGTAAAGAGATGTAATAGAAAGGGCACATGGTTAAAGGGTTGCTATTACTCTGCTTACCCAATGGGACTAAATTAATCAAACTCCCACAAAACAAGGTTTCTGATATGTGCTTTGATTTTTCTTTCTCTCTACCTGTACAAAGGATGTGCTTACACAAGCTTAAAAGGAGTGTATGGAATAATTATTGTGGCCCATATGTAAATAAGTCAGATGTTATCTCTTGCTGATGCTCAGCAATTTTGCTGCTTTTTATTTTTGCTCTGCCCTCTTTTTTCATCAGTGATTTTTTTTTTTAATTTAAAGTACTTTTATTAAAAAGTACATTTGCTTTGTAAAAGAGGGCGATTCATTATGGGAATGTGTGTGTGCATATCTAACCTCTATTCCTCTTTCAGCAAGCTTTCTTGTTAATTTATTTAGAGTTCTGCTAAAGGTTTTGTACAATCATATAATTTTATCTAGTTGCACTAAAATATTGTTCTCTTTTGAAAAGGTTTGCAGCCTGTATTTATTTTTTTTTCTTAATGTCTCCTGCAAGGAAAAATGAGATAGGAACTTTTTTAATCTAATTTTTCTGGATGGGTAGCAGTACAAACAATGCGCTCCTCTCCAGGAGTGATGGGAAGGATTACCATGGCATGATAGCAAAGGGTGAGAAAACTTCTCAGAATGACACGATAGGCAAAGTGGGAGTTGCTGCTATTTTAAAACAAGTTAATCCACGAGCAGGAGAGCTGAAGAAACCTCTTTTTTTCATGTCCTGTGTGCTTGCTCTGACAACAGTAATCTCAGCCTCCACCTGCGTCTCCTGTACCATTGTCTTTCTAATCCTGGCTTCTGCATCCCTAAATCTCCTGAATATCTCGTGCTCCCTCCTGTGTTTTCTAACTACAGGCTGGACAAGAAGCAGCATGCATCACAGATGGTGCTGAGATGCACATCTCCTGAGTGGCAGCTGATAGGCCAAGCAGAGCAGAGGAGCACTGAGCAGACACTGCAGCCTCGTGTCCTGATTTCTATGTCTACCCTAGCAGCTGCCAGAAGTCTCTACTACCTGCCTGTTTAGCTGATATTGATGGACAGAGGATCCATCCCTCCCACAGCAAAGCTAAGGAAATCTAAACATTTCATTTGAACACTTGGAGAGTGAAACATGGGTTTGTAAATAATTTTGCTTTTAATTGTCACATATTCACATTCAGTTGTCCTGGTAGTCCTTCACTGTACTGTCCCATGATCCATACAAACCCAGGTTGCACTGACTTGGCGTCCCCAGTCCTGCCCTCCCCAGTCTCCCCTGGGAGAATGAGCCCTGGGAGTCATCCCTGTTGTCTTTGCTTTCGGCTGTGCTCATCATGAGCACAAATGCCCGCCTCTGTGGATTCCTGGGAATCTTTAATGATTTTTTCCTTTAAGGAGAAATAAAATACTGCAGTGATTTAGGTATATGGGCCTTGGTCTTAGTCTTATAAAAATTAGATTGTGGCATTTCAGTAATAAGGAACTAAACTCTAAAGTGCAAGTAGAAAGAGGTGGGTAGGGAGAGAGACACCAAAAGTGAGATAGTGAGGTGGTGGAACTGTTGCTAATTTAAGCCCCAGAGACCCTCTTGCTTTGAGATATAGTAAAGATAAAGATCCTCTTCCTCTCCTCCTTGCAGAATGTCTTTGATAGGCAACACTGCAATTAACTTCCTCTACGATGTCTCTCCCTCTCCTGTTTGGCCTCTGTCCTTTCGCTCTCAGCAGTTTTTTCTGAGCAGTCTCACTGTTGGGTTAATTTGAATATTGATAATTAGACTGTTTATGAATTCCCCTTCGCCCCCCTCCAAAAAAAAAAGTATTGCTTCCAACTCAGCTGGTTCAGTGAATAGATTTTGGAGGATGTATAATGTCTTCTTTAGAAATAAATTGCTAAAGTTATAGTTATAAATAGATGTATAAAATCATTTTGGTGCATCTCAGAAGCACTGAGCTCAAGGAGAGCAATGCAATTGACAAGCAATTTGAGCTGGAGTGTGAAAGGATGCAGAAATAACAAGATTTGCATGAAAAATATTGAGATCATGAGTACATCAAATTTAAACGAAAAACTCATGTGCCTCATGATTAAATCATGAGAGCTGGCATTACTGTTATAACATTCAATATCCTTGCCTTTTGAAAATAGTTTCATAATGAGGGTGGAGTGTATCTATCTGTACAGAAAATGAACATTGTTTGTATACAGCTAGCTCATTATTATGAGAATCAGGAATACAAGACTCTGAAATCTTAATACAGGTCAGAAGATCTCAGATGCCTCCAGCTATGGTTGAGCCCCTGTTGTCAGGAAGATAACCCCAAGCAGAGAGAGAAACTGACCCTGTTTTCAAATCGGTCGGTCATTCAATCAGTCAATCAATCAGTGATTAAAGAGTATAGCAGAACTATATAGAAAGAATTTCAATCAGGTAGCTGATTGTCTATTTATTCCATCTTATCAGTGACAATCATTTATCTTAAGACAGAATAAAGTGTCACCCACATCAGTGGAAGTGGCAGAAGGTCTAAAGAAAGGTCATTGCAAAGGGACCCTCTTGCATCCATCAGACTTTACTCTTGTACAACTTAAAACCATACCAGCTTTCTTTCATTTTCTGTTGTTATTGTTGTGGTTTGTGATGCACTTTGTGGTCAACAGCAAGAGCAAGAAAAGAGGTATTTCTTGTCAAAGAGAAAATATAGAGTTTCCACCTCTATTATGCTACCATAATATACTGGGTATCTGTAAATCTGTGTTATACTTCTACAAATTCCACTCGTTCTACATGAATGAGTAGATTTCACAATCAAAGATGCTTCAGGAAAATGCATATTTCTTAAAATATTCCTCACAATGGAAAGGGAGAAAAAAAAAAAAAAAAAAACACAACCCTTTTGTAGGGGCGGGGAGAGTTCTGAATATCATTCTTCTTTTTACTTTAGGGGTGCTCACTGAGATTTTGTTTCACACTTAACTTTTTTTTAATAATTTAAACCCATAAAACAATGAAGACCATAATGACAATGAAAGGCAGAGTTTGTGTAGAGGTTTTCTTTTTAAGCTGAATTTAAAATAATAATAATATTAATAATAATAATCTAAGTAGAATCCTACTGTCTAGAAGCTGCCCTCTCTTGAATAAGAAATATGCCACCAGGAAAGATCCACCACCTGCACCCCTAAAGAAGCTATTGGTTCTTTAGGGTGTTTTAACTTTATAAGTTGTGCATTCTTGAGAGCATAACCCAAACTTATTTCTGATTAAAAGCAGTTGATTTGGATGGGCCCCTCATCCCTGGTGTAAGGGATGTTATTCTTCCCATTTGTTTTGCCTTGGTGGTGTCTCTTCTGTTGCAATTGGCTTTGTCACCCATCACAGTACACATACTGTGCAGTCACGGTAGCATTGGAGCAGAATTTGGAACCCCTTACTCTAGTTAGTGCGGCATCTCCATGCTGTAAAACACACTCACACATACCCATTATGGGTTCAGCAGAAAATAACCATGGCTCCCTCCTAAAAATATCTGATTATTTCCTAGATATTCATTCTGTCTTTCTGAATTTTTATCATAGAACTAAATTAACATCGTCACTGTGTTTGGTGTCAGCAGGCCTTGTTTGTTTGTTTAATGCAGGCTTAAAATGTTGAGACAATAATGTGTCCAGCATTACAAGAACTATGCTAATAAAACTGCAGCACAGCAGTAAAATAAAATGTGTTCAAGGAGAACTGTATACTGATGGGCAATTTTATGCTGTTCACAATGCCCCTCTCAATTAGTAGTAAAAATGAGATTATTTTACCTGGAAAAGGAATCTCCTTACATAGAGTGCATTTTGCTAGCCTTACTAGTATTATGAAGCTGCAGTTGAGGAAAATACTGTAGTCAAACACCACAGAAACATAGAAATTTCTTCTCTCTAGAAATCTCTTCCTCCTGTTAGCCACAGGGAAGCAGAAACAGATTAGGGGGGTTTCTGCCCTCTGCCTTCCTCACCCCTCACGTGGGCACACGTCAGGGTGAACTGTGTGCTCTCCCGAGCATTTTCCTGCTGCTTCCCATTGCAGCTGGGGCAGGAGGACGGTTTCACTGATCACAGGAGTGAGGGCGGGTCCATCTCTAGCAGACCTTCACTTTCCAGGAAAAAAAAGCAAGTATGCCAAAGGATCTCTGCCTGTTAGATTAGCTCAGGCTTATGTGAAGTAATAGCATTTATTTTCTGGGTAGCCTTCCAAGTTCAGAAGGGATTAGGAGTCTGGAATGATTGAGCCCTGAAAAAGCTGAGAAATTTGCCAGGTGGTTTTAAATATCTTAGAAGAAGTTAATCCTTAATGTAACTTCAAACCAGAGGACAAAGCTGTTCCACACGGTCAAAGAAGGGCTGCGTGAGCGGAGCCGGGGATGGCAGCGCTGCCCTGCTGCGGCCTGGGGACAGCCCCCGAGGGAACAAGTTAGACGTCAGGGCGGTCCGGGGGGCACAGTGCCCACGGAAGGGGCCATCCCTTCGTGGAGAACCTACCCAGACTAGCAAGGAAAACCCTCAAAGCAGCTCTGTTAGTTCCTAATGTTGTACAGACACCACAGATTAAAGATATTCTATGCTTTAACTGAAAAAATGACATCTGGGGAGTGTGCTTGTTTCCCATAGGAAGTGTTGATGTTTATTAAGGAGGAGATAAAGCAAAAACTGATTTTTAGTCAAAAGCTCAATTGTTGGTTAGAAATAAGCTTCAAGAGAAGCTTTTTGACATGAATTACTCATTATAGGTAGACAAATAATTGTACCCCTCTAATACAAACTCAATTAAAAAAACATACTGAGTATTTTGTCAAATTTTGGTATATTCAGAGCAATGGTAATTATTTTCTCTTTCCAGGTCTGTTCGTTATGCAAAACAAAACAAACACATTGTTTTTGTTTCTCTTCTCTTCTTTATAATTAATATTGTGTTCTTTGTATTCTTTACACAAGTGCCTGGAATTAGATAGGTTTTTTTCAAATATGGAAATATGAGTGAGACTGAGCTCTAAAATCTTTAAGGGCAAAGAGTGGTTTTTCCTTAGTCTTTTGTTGTCCTACAGAACTGGGTACATTTAGTAAAATATAATTTTAGATAAAAAATCCTATTTTAGAGGAGATAATTTTACCTCTGAATTCTAATCTTATTAAATTAGAAAATGCAACAGAAAAAGACTTGTAGAAATTTTAGATTATACTGGTTTAGGGGTTTTCTTTAAAGCAAACTACTTTTGGAAAGAAATAGAGAAGATGATTGTTTTGTTTTTTTCCTATTGCTTTTACTAACATTTTTCATATTAAAATGACCTCTAAAAAAACCCTATAATTCTCAGTGTAGGGAGTCATAAACGGGGAATGGAGCCACCCAGCTAAAAATAGAAGGGTGATATGTGGGGGTTGGTTCACCAGCAATAGAGGTTGGTTCACCAACAATAGTGCGTCGTTAGCAGGTAGTTAAAGGATGTCAGCAGTTGGGGGACAGAGCAGAAGATCTTCCCC
>JAUBNY010001020.1:2548211-2565050 GCA_032275445.1 Crypturellus soui
AGTTATCTATCTGCAGCTTCTGGAAAAAATGGCAAATTAGGATCATTCCTGAACTTATCAATGATGAAGGGGTGAGGAGTTTGTGTGACAGAGATTCAAATTATCATTCAACGTGCTTTGCCCAAGTCCTGTTAAGAAGGACTCAGACTGTGTTAATCTGAACATTTACTTTTTTTTTCTCCCCCAGTACAGCAATAATGTACAGAAGAGATCTGGGTGTTGAGTCTCGAAGAATCACAAGATGACTGGATGTGGCTGACTAATACCAATACTGGAGCTGAAAAGGCTGTGCTCCAAGGGCTCAGTGAAATTATTTTCCCTTGAATTTGTTGCTTGCATTACATCATCTTAATTCTGTTAAACACATTAGGTAGAATCTATCAAAGTATACCATGCTAAGTGTCTTGATTGCTTATGTGTCTGCTTTAGTTTAGATGTCTTTCAAAGTCAGTGACGTCCTTGTTCTTGCCACTTCCTTTGAGGAGATTTTGGGTGAATACTTCAAATGCTAATATGAAAAAAATAGGGAAAGTGAGTTTCATCTTCATCTGTTTATAAAGATATGGGGGGTTTGTTTTGTTTTGGTTTGATTTGCTTATTCTTAACATATTTTCCTTATGGTATATGGCTTATGGTATTATATTTGCTTATGGTTGTTGTTATACCTGCATTTTTCACCATATGGTTACCACTTGATTTTGATTTCTACCATTCAGACAACTTTAGCCAAAATGTAGCAGAATAACCCGGTCCGAGAGGCTACCACCGATTTGTTTAAAAGAAAATGAAAAGAAACAAACAAAAATCCAAACCAACAAACTATAGTACAACTATAGGACAAACTATAGCATTTAAAGAGCAAGGTTTTTTCTCTAGCAACATTTTTTCTTTCTTTTAAGCTTTGTAGCAATTTGATTAGCAATCAGAATGGATCTTAAACCTTGAGAACTCAATCTTATTGCAGTATTTTTCTTGATATGTTGATAGACATTTTAATGTTTTTCACTAATCTATAGGACTAATCTTGGTTCATAGGAGAAATGCACAATTTCTTAAAACAGAAAGTCAGGAATGCGTCTTTCCATTTCTCCATGAAAATAAGTTGCCATATGATGATTCAACGTTGATTATTCAATGCAAAGTTATATAAATGCAATAAAAACAACTAATGCAAGATAGGCAGAATTTTCACAGTCAGGAAAATTTGACATTTAATAGAATATAGAAATTCTAAAGAGTAGATATTTGCATGGGTATATTTTTCTCTTCAAAATGACAAGTACATAATGATACGGGAATATGAAAAAAATTGTTAGGAATTCAGCCTCTAATGGCATTGACCTAAAAGGAAATGACAAAACTAGGTATCGTATAATGTAGTCATGCATACTCCACTAGGTATATATTTGTGATGTCATAGTGTCAAGAAACATATAGTGGGCATTTCATTCTGCAGTGAGTTATCACAGATATTTCACTGTTGTAACATCTTGTTTCTATTAAGAAAACTAATAATGTGTAGCTGAAAGAAAAGATCAGGTTTCACACAATCCCAGAATGGTTGAATTTAGAGGGAAACCATGCCTTAACATATACATCAGAGTGAGAGACCGGATGCCTCTATCTGGGGCTACTTGAAGTTAAGATTAAATCTTAACTTGTTGTTAAACTTGTTCAAATCTGTGAAAGTTTTGACAATGATTTCGACAGAGCTGGCATTTTACCCTGTCTCCCTCCAGTGTCCTCTTCAGGTTACCTACGGCAGTCAAAAGGGGCCCAAGATAGTCAGAAGTTAAATTAAAATTTAACTTCTTCAAAAGTTATTTGCAACAGTTAAAAGTTAGAAATGAAGTTAATTTTAAACCCTTTAAATAAGACTGCCTGGTAACGTAACATGAACAAAATGTTTTGTGAGGTCTTTTTAAGAGTTCAAGATCTTAATATTAAGTGGTAAAAAAACATAACAATAAAAAAGTCAGAAATTCAAAATTTGACTTCTGAACTAGTTGATTTTTCTAAAAATGGAAAAAGGATATTGGTACCAAAGAAATTCTGTATAGACAGAAGAAGTTTTAATTTCAGCTATGCTTATAGTGAAGAAAGTACACTATACCAGTCGAACTTTTCTAAGCTCATTTAAAAAAAAAAAAAATGCATCCAAGTATCAGTCATACAGAAATAACAAGCTTTTTGGAATTTTTAGATAATGTTTACATTAGTAAAACCTACTTGAGCTATTTATTTCTTTCTGTTTTAAAAGCAATAAATGTTACAATGTGTGAACTTATGTTTGATACAGCTAAAATGTTTAAAATGCTCTGAATTATCCATTGCAACAAAGTTGGACATGCACCTTCATGTGTTCACTCTTGCCCTACTTATTATAGGAACAAGTAGAAAAGAAAGTAACCAGAATAAAAATTATATAGAGTATTGTGAAACAAGGAAACATGCCTTAATGTCCTGTTTAGTTGATGGAGAACCAAATACTTGACAACTATCACAACACTGATGCTGTTAATGTTTTAAGGGATTTTCTGGCAGAAGCAGGAATACAATTCCAAGCCTACTCTGTGACACCTGTGCAACATGAACATACACAAAAAACTGAAATGATAGTGTTTAGTCTCTTGCAGTATGGCTCCTCAATTAGTCTCAACGTATGGACAAGCAAAAATGGCTGAAAAGAACAGAGTGCAAATACCTGGAGTTTTAACTCTCATGTAAAAGAGACTCTTATTACCTAACTAGATCATGAAAATTGAAGCTTATAAGAAACTTTCCAAAAGAAACAAAACTACACATCACAGCCAAGGAAATGAAAATTATGTACATTTATTAGATATGTAACTGTTTAGAGCATATGTGCTAAAAGAATGCTGTCCTGTGCAAACAGCCTTCTTGCAAGCTGTGTGACCATTCTGTTAAAGCTTAGTGACTCAAAAAGATGTGGCAGTGTGAAGTATATCTTGAATATTGTTCTTTTCTTTTCCTAAACTTTTTATTTTTGTCTCGTAAGGCTCCATATTACTTCCTGGAGTTTAATCGAGTAGTTGTGTGTGGTAATTCTATTGCTGAGATTTCATCCTTTCAAGGTTTCTCAGGGAATGTATTGTGTTTTACTCTCATTACTGGTGTTTGAATCCAGCACAAAAGATAGTGCCCAAATGCCTTTGGCTCTCCACTGACATGGAAGAGGCTTCTTTGGGAAGTGATGAACCAGTTGGTGCAAACTGGAGTGGGGAGAGAGGGAGAGATCAATAGATGCTCTTGACCTCCTTCTTTTGTAGCACGCTCATGTTAGGGAAAGACGTCCCTACGCCAGGTTAGTATGGGACCGGGCAGGACAAAATTTCCATGATAACAAGAGAAGTAACTATGGGAAGAGGGATGAAGACAAACAGGAATGATGTATGTAATGCGTTTCTTTATGTACTGTATGAGACAAGGAGACAAAAGGACCTTTAAGGAGGACAATTCTCCCTACAGCTATGTTAACATTGCCAAGTTAGTATAAATACTGTAGCCAGCGTGGTGCCATTCTGTTCTTGGCAGATCTACTTTGAGGAGTGGAGAAAATAGAAATGTAATCATTATTTAACAGATGAATCATTATTTAACAGATGAATTATTTCAAATCTAATATAATAACGACTATTGTCTTGTTTCCCAGAACTCTCTGAAACAGTGTTAGTAACACTTGAGATTCTTGTCAAGTCTAAAAATACTTTTATTTTTTACTTTATGACCTCAACAGTCAACAACAAGAGACTCCACGAAGAACCCTCGCAATCATTTGAGAAATGAAGTAGCTTTAGTTCCCCTTCACTTGTTCACAAGTTTTGAAACGATCTGAGTGCACTCTCAGGTTTCTAAAAACTGGGAAGTGAAATCGCCTTCTGTTTTAATCTATTCTTTTAATCTTTTCAGTCTAATTGATTGTTGAGAACAGTAGTAGAGAAATGGGGAGGAAGATGTTAACCTGGGATTTTTTTTTTTTAATATATGTGGTTGGAAATACTATTGATATATGGTTCCTGAGTTATTTATTAGGTGAGATGATTCCTACCACAAGTTTATTGTGTTCATAAGGATGTGCTGCAGCTCACTGTTTTACACAGATTTGTATGGAGAGTAGTTAGCATAAATGTTCCTTGATGAGTCCATACTTTTGTGTCCATGAAACAAACTTGGAACATGAGGGCCCATGGTTGCATGCACACTTTAAATGCACTTAAGGGCTGCAAGATGGGGTACAAGATATAACATGTCAATGTGTTTAGAGTGTTGCAAGGTAGATAGATAACCTCTAGCCCACAGTGAGGTACTATGCTGCTGCGAACTGTATGCTCAGAGGTTAAGATCATATTTGTAAGGGCTCTTGGGATTTTATCCAGAGGTCTCACAACCTCAAAAGCCAAACACAAGCTTATGCTTTTCTCTAGTGTACAAGACATGATAATACTAACCGATTTTATTTTTAAAATATGATTGTAAAATATTTTGAAATCATGTCTTTGAGTGAAATTGCACATTAAAAAAACACTGATTTGTTCCCAGGAAGTATCATCTGAGTACAAATGTAATGATCTCTGCAGAGGTGCATCAGAATAAGGGAAAGCAGAATATAGTCTGAAGACACTAGCTGCTATTTCAATCACATCAATGACCTATAGAGAATATCACATAAGTTTCTGTTCTACTCACTTCACAATTAAAGATTTTGGCAACGTGTTATTAAGATTTTCTGTGATTTTGTTGTGCTAGTTTTAAGAAATCAGAAGAGAGTATTTAGTAGCCAAAGCCATTATGAATCTTATCATCACTAAACTCTTTCAGAAGCAATATATTTATTTTATAAAAAAAATATTTTATAGATCCTATCACACTCATGGGTATTGATGCAATTGATCAAACTAAACATTGCAGAGGCATTAACAAGGTAGAGGAAGAGGACATTTTAGAAGAATAGATTCCTTAAGAAAGTGAAAAAATGGGGATAAAGAAGCAGCATGGCATTATACTGTCATTAGTAACCCCAGTTGATCAATAACCTTGTTATCTAGCAGAGAAACCTAAAGCTTCCCACTTCAGGAGGATTTTTGTGCAAATACTATTTGTGTTTGCACAATATGTGGGCAAGTGTAAAAGATGGACACAGTGTTTGGGGAATTCAGAGCCTGGAGGGGATTTTAAGCAGTTGACATTCCTCAGTAAACCGTTGTGGCTGGTGTCATTAATTATTTCTTAATAAGGGGAGAGAGACCTTATGTTTTTTAGTTTAGAAAATCCTCTCTACTACCTAGTATTGTTTCTGTCTACATAAATATGATCCTCTCGGTTGATCTCTTTATTTTATTTAGAAACTAAAATGACTACAAGTGGATGAAGCAGTATCTTGGGTACATAATAGCTGTTGAGACATCTTATATAAGAAGCATTCAAAAATCTCTGATGATGCCATGCTTCCTATTGAGAAGAGCTTGCTGGTATATATAAGTGTGTGTGTGTGTATATATAAATATATATAGATATGTAAGTGTGTGCTACACTGTGAGGCAGAGCACTGGCTAATATCAGATGTGGTCTGTGCTGCAGCCTGCAAAAATAAAAGGTGGGGGGGAGTGGGGGAGAGAAGACAAGTGGAGAGAAAGAATGTATTGCAGTTGTTTGACAGCCACTGGTAAATTATGCCTTTTACCTGTAAACTCTCTAAATCCCCTTTCAGCCTCTCACGAAGAACAATAATTGTTTATTGATCTAAACGTTAACAATGTATCACTTGTTCTTCAATAAGGTCTAGAAATGTAACTCAAGGGCAATAACTGCTTTGGATAGACAACAAACTTGATGGATGTGTGGGTTTTCTTTTTTTTCTTTTCTTTTTTTTTATTTTTCCACAATATGAGCATAAAGCTTAAGGATCTTATATAATTATGTTTATGTAGTTTATGTGAATGTATATCTATAAAGGGAAGGATCCTTTTATCTTTCTAAGAGTCTTTTTTTCTTAACCATGTTTACAACCTCCTTACAAATGCCTGCTAAAAAGAAAATACAGGCTTCTGTTTCAAACCATTCTTTTTACCTTCCCATAACATCTGGGCATGTGCTTTGCCAGCCATTCAGACATTATATGCAAATATAAAAAGCAAGATCATGTGAACTAAAATGGGCAGTAGTATGAATAGCAGTGGAGGAATTTTCCATGCATAACCAACATCTTGTGCGATCTAGATGGGCCCATTTGTAAGGAATCTCAATATGTTTTGTTAACAATCAGCCAAAGTTAAAAGGAAAGGCAACATACAGATGTGTTTGGGTTTTTTCATGTTTAGTGTTTTTTAAAAGTGTTTATGTTGTTTCACTTAAAGAAAGAAGTGATAACTTTAAAATGAAAGTAATTCCTGCCTAGCAGAAGAGCAGGCAGATAATCATCATGATGGTCTTAGATAATGGCACTGACAGCAGTAGGCCGTAACACAGGTATAACATAAAGCTATCTCTCATGTCAAATGAGTACACAAAAGTTTTCAAGTGTCGGACTTCATCCAACTCGTTAGATTCGGACAACTGATAAAACCTTGGATATCTGGGTGACAATTAGTTACTTATCTTTCAATTCAGGAAATGGAAGTTGAAAGTTAAGTGACAACATACATCTAAACACCTCCGGGACAAGTCTCGGGTCCAAGCCAGGCAGAAACGACAGAAAATCATTGAGAACAGAAGACATTAAAAGGTCAGAAATAAATTGTGATCGAGTCCTGCCTGACCGTTTTATCAGTTGATATTTTTCTTTCCTTTTAAGAATAAAACTCTCTTTTCCCTTCTTTGAAGCTGTTTGTGTTACATTAAGGGCTTACCCAGCATCTAAATATGTCATCTTATTCAGATAAGTTTTGCACTGAAGAAGAGTCATGTTATTAGAGGAAACTTTGATTCCAGAAAACTTTTAATGGACATAACAGTGATACTATAAGAAATGAGAGAGAGGGCTAGAAACGTGGCTGTATGACTTGGACACGCTACTGCTGGAAGTGCCTTCTTGAATGTGGAAGTACTCTTTTTTCTGCTCCTACAGAATGATCTCACTGAGGCACAGGGCACCTTTAAAAAGGCATTGGAGGGAGTGTCTATAGGTAACCATTTTCCCTTTGAATTCCACATCATGGTCTGCAACTCATGACTCCCCTTAACTCCCATTTCCTGGTACCACCATGGAGTTAGTCCCTAGCCTTATTCCATTTAACTCATCATACCATCTGGGTTAAAAGTGCTCTGCTTTCTGAGGATGGAAAGTGCTTTCAGCTACACTCTTATCTCAGTTCAGATGATGTTCTGTCCTTTGCAACGCAATATTTTGAAAAGAGTTCTAACAAGAGACTTCTTTCTGTGTCAGTTAATTATGCATCTCTGGAAATTCTTGAACTGAAAATGTATTAAAAATAAGCAAATAAACAAAAACACACAAAGGAAACTGCTTCCCTGAACACAGTTGAAAGCATCACTGGAAAACTTACATGTGAGACTGTTCCACAGCATATAAGAATTTCTTCTGTGTGAATTTCTAATCCCTGGCAGCTGGAATCATTCATAATGATTGACTCATAAGGCAATTAATAGGAAAATCATAATAGTGATGTGTAAAGAACAACAAAGTGAATGACAAAAAAAAATCAATTGATGTATTCCTTGGCTATGATTGGTCATAATTATCATCCTCTATTTCTTAAAAGGAAAAAAAAAAACTTAGCAACTATATTTAAATATAGAGCTCCTTCTCTGTTAAATGGTATTTTAAAACTGAGAACTCTCAAGATATTCTGAGCCAACAACTGGCTAAATGTTTCCCATGCATAATGATTCATAATTTTCTGAAAAATGCGGCCAGAATACTACTTGAAGTGCTATACCTTAGCTTTATTCTTCTTTTCTGTATGTGTGTGTCCCTCTGAAATACACGCTTTGGTTTGTTTCAGATCATCTCCTGGATGTATATGGAATGTGTCATTAAATGTGATGTGCAATTCAAAGTGATTTAAAGGAGAGTCCATTTTTTTTAGGTAGAAGCTTGTAATTTGAGCACACCCACAGGTAGGACTGATAATGGAGACTTTCGCATTCAGATACCTTGTTACTGCTTGTTTCTCTCTCAGTTGCTCACAGATAAACTTTACTTTTCTTTTCGTTGAGTAAAACACTACTAAAGCTGTAAATTCATATACATCCAACTATAACTCTGTCTCGTCTATTATGTTACCCTGGAGTCCCAGAGGAAATCAGTGAGCAACTTTTTCAATGGTAAAAATAGCAGATTTGCTATCGTTCTTTGCTTCCTTCCAGCTTGTCATGGGATTGAGTGCCAAACCAGAACCCACTGCAACCTTTGGGCTATTACGAAATGCAGACATTCAGTGCTAGAATCTAGCATGGGCTACAATCTTAAATGCTTTGGACTAAAACATCCATGGATGTTATGCTTGCACGTTGGCTGTGTGTATATTTTGTACATTTTCATAGACATCAATATTGTATATCTGCATATCTTTATTATGTAGCAGATGCTAACAAATATTAAAGAGTCTGTTTTTGCACATGAAGTCAGTACGTGTTCATGTTATTTCCAAAATGGACCTTCCTCTGTGCAAATAGCAACTCATTTTGGCTTATCCCAGGATACACTTAGATATCCCAAGGTTTAAAGTGATTGTCCCCAGTGAATGGACAGAAGTATTTTTAAAATGGATATACATGCCCTTTGATTTGCTTCTTATGTGAATACAGAAAGGGAACTCTTAAGTTTGCATGAATAATTTCAGGGGAAAGTCTTTGTCAGTGTAATGTGCATATCGGTAGCTACAGCAGGAGATGATTCAAATTCTAATAAGTTGCCACTCCATACCTGTGAACTGAGACTTCTTGGTAGCTTTTTACTTGATGAAATAGGAGGATATTCAGTTGGAGAACAGTTTGCATATCCTTATATAAGAATGATTCCTGTGACAAAATTGAAGAAATATGTCAATTGATAAACACAAAGCAAGAAAAGATCTTCAGCATCAAGACAACATCTGACTTGGGGTATAACTATAATCAAATGAAAAAAAGGGTACTGACATAGAAAGTGACTAATAGCAACAACCTTAGCTGTTAGCAGTACAGCTAGAGAGACTATGAATATTGTCACTTCCAAGTTTTACTCTGGATTTGCCACAGTTTGATCCACCAAAATGAATATTCTTAAGCCCACAGTTCACAGCAAAGTGAATTTTAGCTGTTTCTATACAGTCAACCTGGCACTTTGTTCTGCAGTCTTCAGGAAAATACCACCAGTTAGGTGGCAAGTGCGGATGCCTAGGTCTTGTGAAGAACTCCAACAGGTATTTTTGATGCTCAACTGACTGTAATGGGATAAATTGCACCAGGATATGTCGATGTTTATTTATTTATTAACTAAAACCTTTCCTTAAACAGATGTTCTGACCATGTTCTCATTATCCTCATCCAAGCCCAACAAACTCACTCCAGAAGGCTTTAGTCAATGACTGACGATGGAGTACAACTATCTATATGAAAGCTTGGCTCTTCTTTCCTTCCGTCCTTCCTTCCATCCGTCCTACCGTCCTTCCTTCCATTCTGTTGATGTGGCAGCTTGCTAGTTGCTATTATAGAATAAAAATATTTAGTTCTGTGCATCAGTTAGGGTAAACAACTGTTATTATAGCAGAAAGGTTTTTTTTTTTTTCAGCTGAGCTTGTTGCTTAGCTGGGTATAATAAATAACAGTCAAAACCAAACGCACTGATATTCATCTATTCAAATACCAATGACAACGTTGCAGTTTCCAGAAATGAGATAGGTTGTTCTAATTCATTGGAGAATCAAGAAATTGAACAGCCTATCCAACTACATTGCCCAGCTGATGTAAACTTACAAAAAGGAAAAACGTGAATAGCTCAGCAGCTTGGGTTGTCCCCCTGTATTCTAAGATGCAGTCTAGTGTTCATAAATAGCAGAATTAGAAAGAAGCACCTTTTTTTGAAGACACATTGTAGCTATGAACAGAAAGTACAGAATTAATATTATGGGTGAATCTGTCCAAAGGTGGAAGTAGGAATAATATATGTTTAACTCCATTCACACAGGAAAGACTCTAAGGTTTTTAAGAGAAGCTTATCTTAAGGCAGTATGAAGGTTTTAAAATTTGTATTAAAACTAGCTATATTATTGTCCAATAATATAGGTAATCAGGTGATTGGTGATTCTGCTTAAGGAAAAGGCATGCAACTCCAGGAAGGAGAAGAAAAAAGAAGCTGTTTTACATAAGATGAAATTACACTGCTATTTGTACCAATTGCTATCACTTTATTGTAAGGCAACTGTGGAGAATCTGCTTTGTATACTAAAGCTTTTCTTGTTGCATTGTGTTTTTATTGGAATTCACTATGCAAGTGTTTTATTAATTCAAATAATATATTTATAGAGAAAATAATACTGGAACATGAGTTAGAAGCATGAAGAATAAGTCGAGTTTACATTTGAGTCTAGTGATAAAATGGACAAGAAAGCAGTAAAACAGTTGGCCTTCTTTTCAGTGAATATTTCAGGAGACAAGTTGAAAAAGCCTTCCTTTTTTTTCTACAGAAACTGCACAGCAGGCAGATGCTTGCTATAGTAAAAGGAGGTTTATATCACTATGATTTCCTCTGTTTTTGAGACAGTCAAGGCAATGAAGAAGGATTTGCTATAAATAGTACTGATATGGAAAGGTAAACTGTTTGAGTTACAAAATCATGTACAAATCGGGTATAAATTCAACCAAATATTAATGCAAGTCTAGATGAATTTACCACAATATTTTAAAAAAATTTCAATTCTTATTTACTAGTTCTCTATTCAACATTTTTTAACTATATTGTTACTCTAGATTTTGATGCTAGCTATAACTAATGCTTTATGTCATTTAACATTGGTTATCCCTATATGTTTTTCAGAGTGGTTCATACTAAACAAAGGAAAGTAAGCTGTCATAGAATCTTGATTTGCATTTGCTATGCATTTTTTTCATTACGTTCATCTGTTTAAGATGGACCATACTCACTATGATTGCTGCTAACATGTCTGATTTTCAACATTTATCAGTAAGCTATTGCAAATGATCAGCATTTAACTCTGTGTGAGGTTAGAAAATACATGCATATGTATATATACATGGATGTGTATATATACATAATGATAATTATAATATTAGAACATAAAATCTAATTTTCATACATAATTTATTTTTCTTGCAACCTATGCAGAGTCCTATAGATTCTCTAGAATTTTACTCCTTAGAACTTTACAGAAAAACAAAAATGAAAATCCAATTCTATAGTTTTAGTCTCTTTCTATGTGTCAACTTTAGATTTTCACTTTGCATTTGAAATTTCATTAGTATCTTTTCAATGTTTTGGTCATATATGCTTCTTCATTCTCACCCTTTTTACAGTGACCACATATGCGAGCTAACTGCATTAGCAACACTCATTATTTGCTTATTCAAGTATATCAGGATATTCAATTTAAGGTTTTGAATTAAGGAGCTGGAAGATGCCTTGCAGTACTCCAGGTGATTCTTAAAAGAGTTCAGAATTTTACAGTTCACTAGTTATGATATCTTTCTGAGGTTAAGCTAATGACTTTTTTTTAACACCTTATTAGCTATCTGACGGTGCAGTAACACAAATGTATTCAATACTGGAAGCCTTGAGCAGTATTGCAGAGCTACAAGGTAAGCCTGAATGTAAAGTATTATGAACAGATTGATTATTTATAATCCACTATTCTTGTTATCTTCTTTTTATATTTTTTTAACTGTTGTCTTATAGATGATTTAAAAGCTGTGTTTGTTTTTCCAGCCATGAGTCCTTGTCCTCAGCAAGAAAATCAGATCTGCAAAAGCAGAAAAAGAGAAACATGAAGAATTAAGGCATGGATTAAAAAACAGCCAGCTGTCCTTTGATCGGTGGAAACACCAAGAATGAATGATCCGGCGTTTTGCATCTTACAGAGATTCACCTGTTATGAGCTATGCTAGTCTGATTCTGCCTTTTTCCCCCTGTTGGAGATCATGATTTTCCTTGCAGCTGGATCTAAGGATTCAAGCTTTAAGGCTGCGTCACAGTAACGAACATACAGAAGTATAAAAGAAAACTAGTTCTGTCCTGAAGAACTTTCAGTCTAACTCAAAATCTGATCCAAAATTTAACCAGACAATAGGCACAGTGGAAGACTAAGAAAGAATAAGGTGGGAGTTAAATAATTTTGAAAAGTATTTTAAGCAGTGGTGTTAACATATAAACTAGCTTAGACTTGTGAGGTTTTCATAGGTCTGATGAAGCAAGACAGCTTAAAGCAGCTGAGAATTGGTTCCTCACCGGCAGCTGAATCTTGATTATCAGTACAACAGAAACAGGAATATAGTAATATGCACAAAGAATGGTGCTGCAGCTTTCTCATTTTTATTTAAATAGCCATTTTTACCATCTTATCACCAGCAATACTAGTGCTGAAGGTAACAGGTATATAATGCTGGGTCATAGCAGGTATAAAATAAGCCATACAAGATGCTTTACTTTCAGGATAGAATTTGTGGAGAGAAAGATGTGAGGGACATGGTGCCAGAAAAGTATGAGCCAGAACAGTTATTTTGGCAGCAAAATTCAAATAAATGGAAGTGAAGACATATGGTATTTAGGCCAGAGGGATGGTAACTGCAGAGGCTGAGACACGACAGAAGGTTTGGGTGCAAACCTGTTTTTCCCCTTGTTCCAAGCAGCTCAAGTATGTGATGCCTGAGGTCCAGATGATGATGTGTGGGATTAAATGGAGGGACAACACAGAAGTGATTACAGGTGGTGTTAACAGTGAGTGGGAGGACAGTTGAGTTGTCATGAAACAGAATGCACTGTGGATATTTGGGGAAGGATATAGAGAGAGCTCTGTTTTAACTGTGCTGACATGGAATGAGAACCGGACAACAACAAGAAACAACATTAGAAAATAAGGCCAAGATAGGTAGAGAAAAAAAAAGAATTAATAGCCCTTTTAGGACTGGACTTCCTTTTAGGAAATATCATTATGCTAATAATCCAGAAGTCTCTGTCTACTCCATAGTCTCTTTTTTTTTTTCTTCCCCTAATATCCCTGGTTGCCATGGAGATGAGAGTCTAAGGACTGAAAAAAATAGTTTGTTTAAATTTGAAATTCTACTCTAGAAAACTAATCATGGTTCTTTCTTACCTTCATAGTTCAGATCAAGCACATTCTTTGTTCTTGGACAGAGGCTGGCAGATACCAGGAAAACGTTATTCATAGCAAGTACAAACAGCTAATTCTATCGAATATCTTCTCCTTCCTTACTCTTTCCCTAGAGGAGAAGTCATGTGAAATGGGAACTGAGTTGATGAGCCTTAGCTTCTTTTCTCAAACTGAAATGAACTGATTCATGCAGCAATGCAAAGTAGGATAAAATACTGTTCAGCCTAATTATTAAAGCAAAATGCTCCTCCATCCCTGCATGGCAGGGCGATGCGAATCTATTCCTTAGCTCTTAATGCAGCTAGGCAAGGATAGAACAAATACAGGACTGCTAAGTAATTATGAAGTGCAAACACAAAATTTGTATGACTAACACGAAGTAGGAAGGTCTGTTTCTGAAGCTACAACTCTGAATTCTCTTCTGTTTTCTACAATTTACTCAGAGAGCTTATTGCTCTGAAGGCAGAGTACAGTTCAAGAAATTTCAAAAGCAAAAACAAGCTGCTATTGCATTTGCTATTACTCTTCTGTCTTCTTCTTCATATTACTGAGAACTCAAGACCAGCCCCTGATATGTACGTCAAAAAAAAACTTTCCCTATGATGAATGATAGCACAAGGTCAATAGCAGAAGTGATTTAAGGCATTTGTTAAGATCTGCTATGTTACAGCACTATAAAGTTTGCAAGGCAAGAACATGCTAAAGCTAATTAGTGAGACAATTCATCTTCCACTTACAGCTCTGTTCAGAAAGAAAGGAGAAAAAAAAAGAAAAACAAAACTGTTTTCTGGTAATTCAAGACGTAAGGATTACTACCATCATACTGATTGGCTTCTTCTGAACCAATATTTTCATGTTGATTAATGACATAAGATGTGCCTAGAGATCTCTATGACTAAGCATAACCAGTCTGAGAATTAGTTTTGAAAGAGAACAAAATGTGGATAATTAGAGCTCAGAAAAATAACAAAACAGCTGCTGATGACCCCTGAATACCTTTAATACTCGTGCAGGAAAAGTGGACATAATATTTCATTGTTTTCAAAGTAAATTACCCTGGAGTTGAATAAGAGGATTTGACATTAAAAGATTTGTTGAAAATATTGATAGAAATAATGAACAAACTCTAGCAAAACAGATGTCTTTTAGGATTGCATTACTGTCACACAGAGACAGTGTGATAGTCCTTCATTGGAAGGAAGGAGAGGGGAAAGAAAGGTAATAAAGAGCATAAAATAAAAGCAAATTTGAAAACTGCAGCTACCCCCTTGAATGAAGTAATGAGTGAGAGGTGGAATGAATGAAATTTTCTTCATGAAAGGATATTACTAAGAAATGAGTCTTCATGTAGCACAAGCTCCCTATAGCGTATACTTTTTTATTTTACAGTGTATTTACTGTAGCACTGCAATGTAGAAGCTAACTTTTCTTTTGCTTGAATGACTAAATATCTCTTGGCAGAAATCGTGTATACGACCATGTTAAGGTGGGGTAGGATTGACCTTGGTAGGTCTCTACATCCGAGGAGAGTCTTCATTTCTTAGGAGCCAAACCTGCCAATTTCAGTCATCTCTGGGCTTTCGTTTTCAGTAATTCAGAAGTAACTGTCATTTTACAGTATTTTAATGAAGACTTTATCAATAGTTAATATATATTAGGCCTTAAATAGAAAATATTTATAAGGAATAAGTGGTGTTAAACTGAGAAGTATAATTTCCATTAGCTTCTCTTTTTTTATTAATATTTAGAGAATTTCTTCTCTAATCCATTTTAATAGATCACTCTGTTTAAGGTTGCTATTTCAATAGTACTCCATTCCTGGCCTTGTCATTTACATTCCTACATTTAATTTATATATATAAAAAATTCAACAGGTTTAATGTTCCATTTTTTCATTCTGATAATTGAAATGGAAAGTGTATCCATTTGTGCATCCTGAAGTGTATTCTAAAAGTGTATCCTGAAGATCTGAGGCATTTAAGATGATGTTAAAAAGATCTTTTTGTAAAACTTCTTCATTGCATTTTAAGACAAAATGGACCAAGAGAGAATTAAAAAAAAAAAGGCTGGATGTTGTAACTATTATAAATGTAATAATCAATAATAAATAATAAACAAACTTTTATTTACTGTGACATCTAGTAGGGAGGTTGTTCTTTTTTTTCTTTGCTTTTCAAAAGGAATTTTCCTTTAAATTAATCAGATCTACTTATTTGGGGGAATTTTTGGCTCAAACCTGCAAATTTGTAGCATATTTTATGGCACAGACGTATATACCATGATGGCACATTGCCAAATTTCAAAGCTCTGAACATCCCATAGTTTTTGCTGCTTGCTGCTGCAGTACATGTAACCCTCCTTTTCTGACAGTGGGACTGCTGCATCGTCCTCAGAGCCTGCCACCTCCAGGAGTGAGGCCTTGGTTCAAGTGCAGTGGAAGCAGTGGGAAGAATTTCATTAACTTTCTGGTGGATTGCGTAAGAATTTGTGAGACTAGAGACTCTGTTTGCCTGCAGAATACTCAGCAAGCCCTGTCAGGGAAGCTGGTTGCAGTTTTTAATATATTTCCATTCAAAGCTTTAACAAATCAAGTCTAAAAGGCAGTAACTACTTTCTCTTGAAGAAGCACTAAAACGATCAACTCTGGTCAGATAATCTAGCACTGGATCATACCCCCTTAGGGAAATATTTACATGTTGCCAGTTTACTCAAAGGAATGTCTATAGGGACCTGGAGATATTCTCTGTAATATTTTTTTAGCAGAAGAAAACACTGATGCTAGAGCTGAAGCTAGTGATTTAATCATAGAACTGCTAGAGGCTGCAGTACCCTATCTCCTCCGAAATCAATACCTATGCTCTCAGTTATATTAGAGAAATGTTTACTTCTTCACCTGACCAAAATATTAATTTGTATATGCTGTGTTGTCTGATTTTTTCAAGTTGATCTGTAAGGAGAGTACACTGTTTATTTTGAAATCTTTTCGTGTAGCAGAATTTTTCTGTTACTGTTGACTGATTATTTTGTACATTTATATAGCACCATTCACATGCATCAAGATGCTCTGCAAAGAACTAGAAATGCTCTGTATGTAGGAAGCAATGTCCTTTTGCTAAAACAAGCCATCAGCAGGGCAGTGTATAGTAGCAACCTTTGCGTTGCAGGTGCTACTGATTTCAGCTTAAGAGGTGAATAGGAGAATTTAGCTGGTGCATCAGGGGAATTTAAGTAGGTAAAATGCAGTTACCCACATCGGAATATGATCAGGATACCTGGGTTAAACTCCAGTTTGTGGAAAGCACTGTGGGATTTTTAATGACCGTGAGTCAGATCACATTTTTCTTCTCATCCTGAGGATGAAACCTCTATTAGCAGAGTGTCTCCTGCCACTTGCTGCAGCATTAGCCTGGCCTGGACCCAAGGGCAGAGGGCCACCCGCTGTGGTGAGTCACCCTGGGCACCGCTGCCGCCGGCCCCGAGAAGGGAAGAGCGGGTGCGCGGCAGAGGCGGCACAAACCTCCCCCTGTCCCGGGCA
>JAUBNY010001020.1:2565150-2579139 GCA_032275445.1 Crypturellus soui
TGCGCGGGGCGGCAGGGGCTGCTGCTGGGCGACTCCTTTAAAGACTGGGCACATTTCCGTGAGGAAGCGCGCTGCAGCACCCGGCTGTCCCCAGAGGTTTCCCGTCCGCAGACTCACCCAGCGCGCCTCCTTTTGCCTAACAAGAACTGACGAGATCGTGGCTCGAGGTGGTTGGCTACAAAAAGCGCATTAAACATGTCAGTGCAGGTGATGCTCCCACTATATAAATTGACAGTGGAGGATTAGCTGCTATTGCATTGGAAATCTATTAACGTTTGAAGTAGTTTGCTTGAATTAGACGACTTGATAGAATTACAATTACTTTCCCTCTCCTCTGTCAGCTTCGCTGCTATCTTTTGCATACCTCCTACTAAGAGGATTTTTAAATCAAGGGAGATGTCTTCCAAAACTGTATGTGGAGTCATTTTAGATGTGCAAGCCTACATGTGTGAGGGGGGGGAAGCAAATGGAGGGAGGGAGGAGGAAAAATACAGCTAACACCTCCTGGCTTTACCAGCATAGTAAGTGGAGAGATGGAAGGGTCATGGCTTAGGAACTAACATTCATGGGTAATTTTCAAAATTTAGCAGGAGTAGGAGTATTTTGTTTCCTGAGCACTCGGTGCAGCATTATAAAGATAGGCTAACAAGGGAAGGAAACATTTTTTCTTCTTTTCCTTAGAAACTATGCATTTCTAGCGGAATGCTGGCAGTTAGGAATGATCAATGTGGGTTGAGGAAATGCAACTTTTTTTTTCTTGACTTCATCTAAAGAGTTAGGAAGCTGCAATTCACCTTGTGCCCTGGGTGAATGGTACTTTTGTAATAAGATTTTTACTAATAGTTTTAATGTAATATGTGCGCATATATTGAAGCACCTGGTATGTGGAATGGTACGGTCACTTGCTGCAGAACAAAAATAGGAGGAGATGAAGGCAGAAAAACAGGAAACTAACCAATGAAACATGCTAATGGGCCTGTGGGTTTAGGAAAGAAACATTGGAGACAGCTGTGAAGAAATACTAGTTGGTGGGGCCTGAGGAGCAGTTGCAGAAAGACAAAAGTGATGGGCGAAAATAGTGACTAGCTTCCTCTGGGGAAAAAGTGATTGGTCTAGCCAGGGAATAACTCTTGGGCTTCTCAGGGCCACTTGAGGAAAAAAGGATGATGGAAAGTGTGTGAGTAGAAAGAACTGAGCACTTCTTTTATTAGGACTTTTGTCCTCAAGACAATGTAGTGGAGTGAAGTGAAATGTAGGTTATGGAAAAATTTTGCCTGCTGCATGGAGGCAGATGTATCATAGCCATAGAGGCAGTTTTAAATGAATGATGTCAGAAGACAGCAGATGATCCTGTGTGATCCTGTAAGAAAGAGGTACGTCATCAAGTGATTATACATTTTAGTTTTATCAGAATAGCCTTTGTTTCTCTGTTTGAGTAGTTTCTTATAGGAATTTAGAAATGCGTTAGATTTAATTTTCATCAGTCCTTTTATATTTTTAATACTTCAAAGTGTTCTTGTTCAAATTGTAATACTATTCCTATTAAAACCTGATCTGTGCATGCCTTGAATACTTCATCTTCAGGCTTATTTCAAAACTCTTGATCGTTATGCCAGTGCAGTACCTAGACACTCAAGTGAGTCCATCTTTTCAACTAATCTTTTTTTTTTTTCTTTATAAATCTTCCAGTGCTGGAGCATTCTAAAATACTCTAAGCTATTTTTTTCTTGTTATGGCTTGGTCTTCCTCTGAATATTAAAGACATGACCAGAAACAGTGTATACAAAAGAATGTCTTTTAGTTGTTGCCCTGGCATAGCCATCTCCGACGGATTTCAAAGAAAACCGTTCTTTGTCCAAATATGAAAATTTGTCAGTGGACCTGTTCCCCATAAGACTCTAGTCAGCTCTTTCTACCTCATATCTGGCAGGCAGTTACACTCCATCTGATCTTCACCTTTTCTTCAAGCAACATTTATGTTGCTTGTAGTTTCCATTGCATTAGCTACTTTAGGTAACAATGCATGACAGCTTCTATGAGACACTTATTCAATGGGTGCCCAATATATGTGTCACACATACATGTCACATTTAGTCATATGTCCAGTACATTTGGTGTCTTCTTAATCCTCTTACATAAGAGAAAGTTTATCCACTGAAAGTTTCTACAGCTTTAGAGCTCTTCTGTAACATAAACTGAGCTTCCTTGTAAATCTAGAAATATTTAATTCCAAGTACTGGAAAAAGTAAAACTGCCACAGAGTCCTGCAAGTCTCATACTGGCTGTTGTTTTTGGTTTCTGTAATTCAGGAATAGAATCCCATTTTTCTTATAAAGAGACTGTGGAATCATGTTTTATTTCCTTTTAACTTTCATGTGTTCATTAGAAATATGCACAGTTATAAGAATTCTAGAATCCTCAGGTTGAATGCTTCGTTTAGTATCTAAAATATTCATTAATTCTATTAGTTATAGAAAGGAAACATTAAGGATAACTTGCTGCCTTCTTATATGATAACTTTTTGAAGATATTTCCAATCATCTTAACTGAAGTTAAGCAGGAAATTTTGAGTGTGGTGTTTTGGGCAGTAGAGATCCCAAATAAGCATAATAGACAAACAAAATATGTTGGTCCAATAACATGTGAACATAAAGTTTACGGGCTAGATTTCCTTTAGTAGATGAGGAAGAAAAAAGAAATACAATATAACAATATGTGTTTAAAATTTATGGAATATAGCAAAGGTATGACAAAAGAGAGTTTATAAATTCTGAAAGCTCCAAAGTATCAAAACTGTGGGGAAAATAATCTGACTGCAGTTGTCCATCATCTATTCAAAATGTTCTGTGAACTGATCCTTACAAATCACTAACAATGTGGTTTCTCAAATATGATAAATGTTTTGATTTTTCTTGTCCATCAACAATTTTATTTTAATAGTTACAAAAATATAGTAATCCAGTCCTGAAAATACTTAAAGGCAGTAATTCCCTATGGTGCTATTGGTGCTACTATTCAATATATGTTGACTTTTTTTTTTTTTTTGCTTTATCTATCTAAAGAAAAGATTTGGTGATAATTAATGCAAGCCACTGCTAAATGTATAAAAATTATAAGTCACAAAGATTTTTTTCGTCAGATACCCTATGATATGTTTTATGATACCATTTAGGAAAAGAAAAAGTTATTTAATAGAGAAGTTGAGAGAGAGAGAGAGAGTCTTTCTAAGATTTGCAATGCTAATTCTACTGTAAACTCCAACAATCCAGAACTTTGGAGGCAGAACAGGGAGGAATTATGTTTAAGTTTATTATAAAGCCAGAGCAGACAGGAAATGTCAGACACACATCAAATTTCAAAGTAAGAAACTCCTGTGAACAAGTCAATGTTTACAGACAGAATCAGAAAGGAGTTAACCACTAGTTTCTATGAACTGGCAGGTAAATGTTTTAAAGCTTGGAGTAAAGGAGGTATTCACCCTTTGTTTTAATCACAATGAATTTGTAACCTAGCTTCACATCTTATTTATAGAAATGTTCATTACAATGTTTTCTATTTGGTATAAAAACATTTTTAGTAGAAATGAGATCCGATGTTTCAATACTGTAAATCTAAAATCTAAAAATCTAAAATCTAAATCTAAAAAGCATTAAAATGTTAGATGAACCAAAATAAGATATACCTTTATTTCAACAGATGTGGTGAACAAATGGAATGTTTTCCAGGAATGGATGAATGGAATAAATAAATTATCGCTATATCAGTGTCACGAGGCTGTATATGAAAAAAACAACATGTGAAGAGAGAACAGATATTTTCAGGCAGTTATTTTTTTTCTTTTCTTTGCCCATAAAACGCTTTCCAGTCTGACTTGCTGTTTTACACCAAAACTAGCCTCTAGTCAGATACCTTCACCTTGATCAACCAGCAGGAAGTTATTAGAACCATCTTCTATCTATGGCTTGCCTTCAAGCCTAGGAAAGAGAAAATCCCTAGAATATGATACTGCATACCCTTTCTGTCTCATGAAGCTATAACCATGCAGAGAAGAAGGTCCGTGAAGGTCAGGTAACATTCCTCATTCGATAATGAGAATTAAGAACTCAGATGAGGAATCTCAGTGCCCAGGAAAGGGGGTATGTGCATTTGTATGGATATGAAGAGAAAACAGAATTCTGTTTTGGGGGTTGTTTGCCTTTTTTTTTTTTTTTTTCCTATTTTTTTTTCCTTTGAAACCATTTTCCAATGAAAACACAGTTTTAGTCCACAAGGTTTTGCAACACTACTCATGTTTCTTCAATGACTACAAGTCACACTTTTGTCTTTTGGCGGCCCTCTAATCCTTATGTTCCTTCTTCAGGACAGGTCATTCTATTGTGCAGTCTTCATTTATGGTGGAGAAAATGAAAGGACCCTGTATGAATTAATGAGGTAACTAAAGCACCAAGCAACACAGAGGCAGCAGAGGCACTTGCAAGCATCGTTGTTCATAGCATGAACACTTGTGTCTGTTGCTTTAGGATGATCAGAACTTCTTAGTGTAGCTTTCTGGTCAACTGCCAAGTTATATCCAAGGAACAAGTGGCTGAAAATGTTTTTGTTTTGTTGCAATCTGTGATGCTGGCCAGGGGGAAATTTCATTTGTTAGTTCCCTCCTGGATAGCATGGTGACATACCATGACTCTCGTGCCACCAGAATGAGTGATTGCTCCTGCACTATCAGTGAGATGACCTAAGAAGGCTTTGTGTTATAAGTATTTAAGTAGGCTTCTTTCCAGAAGAGTTTTATGTTAAAGTAGCATATTTTTTTTCCTTGAGAGGTGCTGAAATTCACTCAT
The DNA here is from genome assembly GCA_032275445.1 of Crypturellus soui. Classification (NCBI taxonomy): domain Eukaryota; kingdom Metazoa; phylum Chordata; class Aves; order Tinamiformes; family Tinamidae; genus Crypturellus; species Crypturellus soui. Next base: position 2,569,989 of record JAUBNY010001020.1, read on the forward strand.
CTCTCACACTGTTCAGGAATTGTCTTGTTCATAGACACCAAGAAGGGGTGAGAAAATTGTTATCAGAATTGACAGAGAAAGCACCATAATAAAGAAAAAATGGTGCCTGGGTCTGTAACTGCATATATTTAGCTATATACATATAACATACATAAACGTTGTGTGTGTATATACATATATGCACACTATATATGCATATAGCTATTTACATGCATACAAATAAACTCTATTGTATTGTGTACATCTATGCTAAACTCTATTTTATATATCTGTAGTTATAAGAAATATATATTTTTTAAGTTATATGCCAGGCTATTAACACTTTATTTGTTGTGGTACTCACCTGTACTTATGTACAAGCGACACTCAAAATGTGCAAGGCAATATCTAGACACCAACAAAGACTAGAATTCCTGTCTTGGCAATCGCATGTTCTAGACAAAGCTGCATCTTCAATCTAATCTATGCCCATATATAGCTAAATTCTCTGCTCTTTAATATCAGTGGCAAAATTCCCACCTCAATGAGGTCAACTTTTGATTCTGTTGACCAGAGTATCATACTTGTATAGAAATGATTGAACCGTGAGCAACAAGGGCAACATCGTGGGCTTCAGCTTACACAGTCCTTTGGCTGAAAAATGTATGAGTTTCTCCTGATGAATGTAAGGTTTCTTGTCTAGAGACCTGTACAAATATGTGACATGCTCATTCTTGTCTGTTGTTCTCTTGAAATTCTGTACAAGTGTCTTTTATTTTTTTCTCTCTCTATTGACCTTTATCTAACCTTTTATTCTGCTTTGAAATGCTCAAGCTGATTTTTTCCATCCTGGAAGGAGCTGGATGCAAGTGCTGAGATAGTTACATCAAAATGTGAAGTGGTACATGCTTTCTACCTGGCAAGACTAAGGCAGAAGCTGTAGCATGTTATTCACGCTACTCTCCTCATACATGGCAAACATAAATTTACAGCATGTCATCTTCTGTCTGAAAGCTTTGGAAGTAAGGAAAAGTGGAGAATTCAACCTTTCTGAGCATGAGGCTGGAGAAAAAGAAAAGACAGTTTGTTTTTCTCATCTTAAAACATTTAAGCTCACTAGCAACCTCACTGCTTTAAAATAAGACATCCACCTTTGATGAAGAGAAGAATCTGGGATTTTTGTATCTTACATAAAGCTTTTGTTGACTCTGTAGAAAATCAGGCTAAATTCGAAGCATCTGGGAAACCGCCTGGACAAAATTCATCATAAATTAATGAGTTTACAGTTTGTTTCCAGATTTTGAGGCCATACTAAGGTGAAGAGTTTTCCCTGTGCTTTAGTCATTTTTCTGTGCAAGAGCAGCTCTGAGTCAATGGGTGCCCATCCAGGGCATTATAAGAGAGATGAGAGGGAGAAAATTCTCCTTCCTTTGATATAAATACCTCGTTTAACCTAGTAAAGGGTCCATCCTTCCTAGGAGAGATGCTGGCTGGTCTGAATGCAGAAAGTGTAACAGATAAACATGAAGCAGAGGCAGAAGACAAGGTTTTGGGGAAAGAGAAATGAAAGGACATCAGAGGAATACTGAAAAGTGAAGAAAAAAAATCCTGTGGGGTGAGGGAGCCTACAGCTGCACAGACTTTTACTAGCAGTATAGAGAGGAAGTCTGGGGGAATCCAAAAGCAGCTGAGGAGTCAGAGAAGCAGGGACGTCTGACAAGCCATTTTGCCCTTTCACAACTTTCCCTCACTATGCAAACTGTTGTAGTTTGCTTTCTCCCCAGTCAGAGATTAAAATGTGGATATTCTGGTAAGAAACCACTTTCTGAAGGGAAAGCTGTATGTAGAGAGGATTAAGTATTCCAGTATCACTTATATGGGTAATTTGAACCACGTATTGTAAAAAGATTTGTATTTGCAGACTCACATTTGAAAGCAATTGAATGGTGCCAGGATGAATGCACTTCTGTTCCTTCCTCTTCAATGTAGTCCTTGCATGGCACTAATCAGAACAGGATTTGGACAGTACATAGTAAAAATCCTTAGGCATATCATCAGAAGTAAATCAACTATTGACTAGATGTTATGAAGAGTAAAGTGTCTATTGTGTGCTCTGAATGTCACAAGTGTTGCTGGGAGAGAAAATCACAGGATTAAAGACAGCCTGAAAGCTGATGGCATGCAGGTTTAGAGTTTCTGGAACAACTGTAAATGGTGTTTTCTGAATTTTCTGAAGGCTTGAATTTTAAAACATTAATAGTATCTCAATAGGGCATTTTTGTTTACATTCTGTGTAATAGTGTCTCTGCTGACTCATAAATACATCTTTCTGGTCATAACAGCTCACTTTCCAGATCTTTGAAAAAAATTTTCTTGGCAGAGAGACCTCAGGTTAATGTCTGATATGGAGCTGTTATTCCTCGCTTTACAGTTCACCAAAAGAAAATGCTGATCGAACTGAACAAGAAATTAATATTTTACCACTGATTGATTCACTGGTAAGATATATCTTTTTACTCAATTTCTGTTTAAATAATCTTAGAGGCTTTCTTTTTTTATGGCTAGACCTGTAACACTAGATTTTTGAGGTAAAATATTTGAACAGAGAAACAAAACATCTGAAATATAGTTGCATAAATGTTATAGGATCACAGTAGGATTTAATTTACTAAATTACAAGTGGCCACAGGATATCCAACCGTGACAAAGTCATAAACAGCAAAGAGATATATTGAAAAAAAGATTTGCTATATATATTGAAATATTATGTTAGAGAAAGTTACAAAATGAAATTATTTACTGTAGCAATACAGTCTTACTCTCAGTAAAATAGGCATGCAAATATAATCTATTTTTATATTTATATTTATATTGTTATTAATTGATTAAGTATGCTAAGAATATATACTTTTTTCCTGGAATTAAAAAAAAAAAAGAAAGAAAGAAAAAGAGAGACAGCAGGTGACCTGGGTGGAGTAGACACTTTTTCTGGGCACTCAGAGATAGAATTAGAAAAGCCAAAATTCTGCTGCTTCAAGCAAAGGATATAAAGAACAACAAAAAAAGGCATCTGCAGATACCTAGGGAACAAAAAGGAAGGCTAAGGAAAATATAGGCCTATTCCTGAGTGGGGTAGGCACTTTGCCATGACAGGGAAAATGCTTAGTACCTTCTTCAGCTCAGTCTTTACAGTGGTGTGGTTGTCTCTGAGGCCACCTATGTCCAGTGGCAGTCTCTGGGAGTAAATCCCTACTTGTGTTAGAGGATGACTGATCAGAGGACCACCAAAGGAAACTTGACAAGCACCAGTATATGGGACAAGGTGGGATGTATCAAAGGGTGAAGAGGGACCTCCCTGAAGCCATTGCAGGGCTGCTTTCTGTCATCTTTGAAAGATTGTTCCTCATAACTAGAGAAAGGCAGATCTTCATCTGCACCTTCAATAAAGGCAAGTAAAAGGATTTAGAGATCCTTAGGTCAGTCCAGCCTTGGCCCCAAGGAAGGTTGTGGAGCAAAGCCTACTGACTTGCAATTTCCAGGAACATGAAAAACAAAAAGATCACTGTGAACAGCTACCAGGGATTCACTAAGGGCAAAGCACGTCTGACCAATCTGATTGCTTTTTGACTGGCTTAATTCCAAACTGACTCTAGGTTAGAGTTTTATAGGTAACCTGGACTGCCAATAAAACTGTGAAAACTCTGAGGAAAGAGGAAAGACTTCAGTCATTTCAAAGAATTTAGGGTATATTTCTGAGCATGCTTATAATTTTGTTTCATGCCTTGTCATACTCCCCCCGAGAACCACTGAGGTTTAGGCCTGCTTTCTAATACCATGTTGCATGCCAGAGAGCTCTCTTGGTTATCAAAGACACCAAAAGAAAGTTCTTCCTCTTCTAGCTCTTATGACACCTGTTCTCAAACCAGTGCCCACACCTGAAACATCAGCCCACAGAGTATCTGCAGATATTACAGAGATTGTTCTGGGTGGATAAGCATGGTTTCAGGAGCTTTAACCCACTAGTACAAAATTACCCCATCCTAGACTAGTGAATGATTTAGTATCTTATTTTCTGTGCTATCATCTTTACTTCTAGCCAGGTTATGGTGAAATCAGATGCTATAGAAAGGAATGCACCTTCCTTTGTATCTTATAAAGAACATAGATGAAAGTAAACTTGTCTAGCTTACTTACACAGAGACTAAACTGCACTTAATGGGAAAATTCTGTCTTTCCTTTGCTGAGTTTAATTACCATGCATTTTCCTCACAGACATTTTCTTTTAATCTCTTTGTATTTTATGGTTAAAGCTACATTCATTGGAAAGAACTTCTTCTTACAAAGCATACTAGCTTTTATAGCCAATCTTATTTTCAGAGTCCTCCAAAAGGTCTACAAAAAAACAACATCTTTTCTGAGGACTTATGTAAGAGAACATCTTACCTTCTCCCTGAAGTAAGATCAGTATTATGCACTTCCATGGACATGCAAATGGGGGGACATCCCCCCATCAGAAGGATGGACCAGTTGTAATTGCCTGCCCTTATCTGATTAGCCAACTCAGTGCATTTTTCAACACACACCTGTTTTTATGTAAGTCATTAAAAGGGTCCACTTAGGGCAAACCTATATAGCTTTCTGTAGCATGGTCTTAAATGAGAGCAGATAGAAGCTAACAAAATATGCCATAATACATGAATTTTGATGTATGTTTGCAAAGTAAGTTAATTTCAAAACTATTGTATTAATAAAAACTTCTTGTTTATTATAGGTTAATATAGGTTAATATTGTACAAAATCATTAGCTGACTATTCTGACTGTCATGAGAAAATGAAGTCTGAGATAAGCATACCCTTTTTAATTTCCTTGCATTTGCACAACTTTTCAGAGAATTCATTATGCAATGCAAACATCTGACTGTGTCCATTTTTTCTTCTAGGAATCATAATGTGTGGAAATGTATGGCTTTCTGATAAACGTCTGATAAACACTCTTTTTTTGCAAATGACATTTGTGAAGTCCATTTTATTATCTCTCCGATTTTTTTATATATTTTCCTCTTTTTTTTCTTTTTTATTATATTTTCAAGTAAGATTAAACCTATTATAACATAATATGATCATATGCAAAAGTTACTGCGTGTAGCAGCTATAGGATAATGATTATCTGGCATTTATTTTCAGTCCTAACAACAGGAGTGCAGATTGTGATTTCTTTAGTAGGTTGTGTCTTCTTAAGTCACTTTACCAGTTACTCTATGAAACAAGGAGGGCATGTTTAAATTTTATCTACACACACATTAGATCAGAACTGTGCATTCTGAGTATGCTTTCTGAATTTTGTATCATATAACCAAAAACTGTGATGAGAACTAAATATGAAAGCTAGAGTCTAGCATCTTCTTAAGATCAGGAAAAAAATGGAAAATGTTGAATTCAAACTATATATTGAGGTTTTGGGATACTGGCTGTGTGCCTGGTAAAATTCAATCTTTTGGTATTTTATTTTCATTGCTCTTCATCTCTTCTTTCGCCATATCTGCTGCCATGTGCAAAGACGTGCTCAGCTGTGGCAGGATGTCTGTTTGTAGGGCAATTCTTTCAACCCAATCAAGGAGCTGATTTGGATTAATAAAGATAATGCAACTGTGCTTTTTAAATTATTTATTTATTTTTTAAGAGTGGATCGCAATCAGACTTAGGCTAGCAAATGATTATGCTAGTGCAGTTGAAAGTAAAGTGCACCAGAAGACAGGGAAAGAAATAATTTAATTTGTCCTTGCCACTAAACACTTTACACTTGAAATAATAGTTTTAGAGGCATTCCAATAAACATTTAAGGACTGCTGCATGTTTTCAACAAGATACTAACAGCTGTCCACCGCTGATTCCAAACAGTGTAAAAGACAAGTGGGCTTACTTCTTAGAGAAATTGAAGCTAAATGGGAAAACTGGGTTGGTAGCAGTTGAGTAACTTTACTTAGAAACCAACTACATGATATGTTAGAGATGCTGTTTCTATGTTTCAGTGTGTGAGTCAAGAAATTTGACTCATAACCGGACACAAAACAAAAACTAAAGGGTACAAAAAGCTGGCAGACCAGAAGGATCAGATTTGCTGGCTGTTACCTTGATAGTTTTTTTGGCAGGCAATAAAGGTGGCCTCTGATTTTAAGGAGCCAAGGGGTGCACAACCTGAGCTGGGGTCAATATCACAGGAGAAAATAGCAGACATTCTCTGCCCTGGAGTCTAACACATGAAATTGAATAAGCTGTCAGCTTTATGTAACTATTTACTCTAGGGTAGAAATTAGTAGTTACCTTAGCAACACTAGTATCACCCGAGACATAGCTGCGCTGACTCTGATTTGCAGAGATGCATTTTCTTTGACAATGTATTAAGTAACCTTTCTGTAACAGTTTTACTGTTTTTTTTTTTTTTTTTTTTTTTTATGAGGAGTAAGATGTACTGCAGCCTAGAAAAAAGCTTTTTCACAATTTAAAGGTGCTGCACACCAATAAATTACCTGGCATAAATCCAAATGTCTTCATCTCCAATGAGGAGATATTGATTTATTACAATGAAAGAACCAGCTCATCATTTTGAGCAGTGCCTTGGTTGAATACCAGTCCCCTATTTTGAGAGGATTTGCTTTGCATCTCACAGTTTGGGTAATATTGTGATCATGAAAATGAAAATTCCTAATGATCTTTGGTGCTACTAGAACTATTGGGGTGTCTTTAGCACTAAATTCAGTTTTGGCATAGGTACCTGCTATAACAGGATACTGCAAATAGTTAACATAAAACAAAGAAATTGATGCTAAATGCACATATGGGACTTTTTAACTTTTTAATCAGAAAAGTTCTGAATTTGGCCCTATTACACTGAACAGTTATGGTGCATGATAGCTGAATTATTTAATGCAGTAAAATTCCCACTAGCCTGGACTTGCTCAAATACATACAGAAGATAGATGAAAGTGTATTGAACCCTATTTTAAAGATTCCAAGCAATGGTGAATCTGTCATCTTTCATACTAAATTGCTATTAAGTCAAAACTTGGAAAATAACACCTTATTTTGTTTGTGAATTTGTTGAATTTTTAACTGTATCAACTTATATGCTGTGAGTGGATTCTGATGCTGTAGATATTCAGGTTCCTTCTATGTCCAGGCACTCTTACATTGGCAAAGTTTGTTCTTATTCTTCTCTTTGGAAAACTAAATGTATCAAACTTACAGTGTGGTTTCCCCACTCTCAGTCACTGTGGGGATCCTTCTTGGAAGTCCTCAGTGAAATCTCCGCGGAGCACAGACACAGAGGGGGACATGATAGCCTTCTACCACCTGCCTCTGTTCCTCAGAGGCAAAAAGATTATTCTAATTTCATTTCTTACCCTGACCTACTGTCTACTGGTTGAGAGAGGGCTGGGCTTTGATTTTTGTTCCGTTTCTCCAACCACATATCGTTTTTCATCTGGAAACCCCATCCTAGCAAGCTTTGAGTTGCTGTTCTTTACTCAAGATTTCTAGGCATGTGTTGGTCCTCTTCAGAGTGGAGGATTTTAGCCAGATGGCAAACACACCCTACGATCCGTGCAGAACGCCGTAACATCTACCACGCGTTCAAAAATCTGAGGCAGTCATAGTGTCTTCATGCTGTGAACGTGTAATAGATGCAGAGCAATCACAGTGCTTTCTGAAAACATAGATTATGCATATACATTATGAAGATACAGCCTTGTTTATAGATAGTGGTACATTACAAAGCTGTTGAAAAGTGCTAGATTCAAAGTGCATGCACTAGGCAATTCCCAAGTAGTGAGGATAAACTGCAGTTGATCAAGAAATTCCAGATCAGCATAATATGCCTCTTCCCAATTTATATAGTTGAGAACCAATTAATCCAAATAAACAGATCATTATACATTAGAGCTCCACCCCTGTTGAGCTTCTTCTCTGAAACAGTCCGAGGCTTTCTTTAATTCACGTGGTCTACACCTACTGCCCTGTACTGAATCTTTGCTCTTTGTTACCAAATCCGCTTCCATGTATTTTGCCATATTAATGCACACTAGTGCTTTGACAGCGTTCTAACCAGTCAGTCCACACTTTTCTGTAGCATGAAATTGTTTTCCATGATACTTACTGTTCCGTAACCTTTGTGCTATCTGCAGACTTTACTCAGAGTCATCTAGACTGCTAATAAAATTGCTGAATAATTTTGGGAGACAAACTATTCCTCACTGGATTTTGATAGTAACATCTTTATGCTCTATTACCAAATATGTTTTTAGAGACCTGTCAGAGATCCAACTATTCTTCCATTTAATATGCTCTCCTAATTATTTTTTCCAAAAAATTCCCAAGATGGAAGAAAAGAGAAGTTAAATGCATTATAAATTACACCTGTAATCTTGCCTAGAAAGAGAAAATAGTATTGTACCTTTCCATTTAATAAGACCTATTTCTCATGATTGACATCAGTTATATTTTTATATATTCAATTTTTGTTGCTGTTGATGGTTGAAAATCTCTAATCGAGTGTTTTATAGTTTGTCTAAGGTTTGAATCCAGACAGTCTTCATATAGTAAGCCCGGTAATCTCTTTAGGTGATTCCCACACCTACTTTTCTAATATTAAAATTATATCTGCAATTTTTCAATCCTTTAAATCTTCCTCAATTTTCAGAAATTTGATTCTGAACTTTTGCAGGGAACTTTTCAGCTACTTCTTTTAAGATATCTAGTCAGTGTGAGATACATATAAATATATATATATTAATTACAGATTATACTACTGCATATTCTCATGAATTGTTCTTTGCTGTTTCTAATGTATTAAATAAATATATTTCTTCTTACATTTCTTTTCAAGCAGGAATTTTGGTTTTTGTCTTCTTCTAAAATTAATATTTTGAAATTATCTTGATGTTACAATAGGAAAAAATGTGAAATACCTTCTTGAAAAATTGGTTCTTTTGTGGCTAATATAATTTTATCAAATATTAAGACAGATTGAATATTTCATATCTATATTTTCAATAGGAATGTGAAGATTTAACTACAATTTGAATGTAATTAGTCTTTTTTTTTTTTCCAGTTTTGGTGTGGAAAAAATAGTTTCTAACTCAAAGCTAGTTTTTTTTTTTCTTAACAGTTTGTTTGA
>JAUBNY010001020.1:2579687-2597423 GCA_032275445.1 Crypturellus soui
TTTTTTTCCAGTTTTGGTGTGGAAAAAATAGTTTCTAACTCAAAGCTAGTTTTTTTTTTTCTTAACAGTTTGTTTGATGTTCTCCACATCCAATTTTCATTTCAAATCCATCAGAGATAACCATTTACCACATATTATTTTTGCAACAGTTGTCTGTTGCCCTCAAAGATTCATTTTGTAAATTAGCATTGCATCCTTTAATCGATGAGATGATACAATGCTAGCGCAGGATTGAGATATTATTGCTTTGTAGACAAACAAGGAATAGAATCCTCCTTTTTCCAAAATAAGAAACTATGTTTCACTTGTAGAAATGGTCTTGCCCGTCACTCTCATGACTCTTAGTCTGAGGCCTTGTCTGGCCTCCTGAGCCAGACTCCTGCAGAACAGCATGTATCCAAAGGCAGGACGGTTTCATCCCGATGTTTCTGTTGCTGGAGTTCCTAAAAAATTCTGTGTCTTCTGGCAAGCTATGGCCAAATGGCTGCCATATATTAGAGGTGTCAGCAGTTGCTCTGAACTGCAAGGAATGACTTCCTAGAAACAGAATGTGTTTGCGAGCAAACTCTTTGCGGGGGCCGGAGGGGAGGGCCTTTAAATGTGTCCTTTTAAATGACACATGAAACATTTTTTTAATTGCCATGGGAGCTACAGAAGTGCCTGGAGGATGGATGATTATGTGAATCCTTGTGTATCTGACCCTGTGATGTTGTAAGGGCACAATACGAGTGCATGGAATAAGGAAGATTACGGATAAAATTAAAATGTATTACAGCTCTGGAAAAAAATAGAGATTAGAGATTTGTTTTTTAAGTTGTAAACACAGGGATAACAGTAACCGTTCCACATTTAACATAAAGGTTGAAATCATCTCCTCAGGCATAGGGGGAGAAAAGCAAATAGTTTTTACATACATTTTTGGACCCCATGGGTTTCTCCACTAACTGTTCCCTTGGAATTGCTTCTCTTTCCTGATAGGAGGAACAAATCTTTATGTACAGGAGCAGTGCCTGAAGAAATCATTAGGGCAATGAATATTTCGGAAAGAGCATGGGGAGCACTACAGGGAGAAAGGCATATCAGCAAAAAACTTGTTCTAAGGAAGTTTATGGCATTTTAAATCATTTCCTGCCCTCAGTTTTTGCATATATTGAAATATACACACATCACAGTTTTGATAGGAAGCTAGATTTTTCCCTGCTAAGAAGGGGAGGGTTGCTGATGGTTGTGCAAGCTGTATACTGTATCTCTTGTCACATTTGCACAATAGTGGATTCTGCTTTTGGTTTTTTGCAATGGACATGATGAATGCCTGAACAGTAAGACAAAAATCCAGACATTCCCAATCCAGGGATGCGTGGAGTGAGAATGTATTTCCAAACACAGTGGGAGATGTAAGCTGGTATCTTGCTGATATCAACTAATTAACCTCTTTTCATTGCCTTACTTCTGGAAAAGACACCAGATCCTTCTCTAACTCAGTTTCTATAGAAGTGAAATGAACTGCTTTCATCAGGACAAATCCATGCATTGTCTCTATGCAGGGTAGGAGCTTGCATCTCCTAGTGCTTATTTCTGTTGTCCTTTAGAGAAATGCCCAAGCAGGGACTCCAGTTTGTAGACCCAGTGTTGATGTACCCTTTGCTTCATTCTGCAAGCCTCAGCACCTCACTTAGTTTGGAGCAGAATTGAAGTATGAACTCCTTTCCTTTATATATACGCAAATGGCCTCAAGAAGGTGCATAACTCTGCAGGCAGTATGAACAACAAGTAGAAGAAACTGTCCTTGAGCTGCCAGGATGGTCCTGATATGGAGTGAGACTTTGCTGTTGGGAACCCTTTTGGCACCTGGGAGTTGCTGCCTTCTACAAAAGCAGGGCTTTTGCCAATCATGCAGCCCGAGGACGACAACAGCTCCTGGCTTCTGCTGAGTTAGAAACCTCTGTTTCAGTTATAGATAATATAGTTGTCACAGCTCAAGGCAGCTGGTGTCACAGATCAGGAGCTCCACAGCAGAAGGAACCTCTCATTACAGGGGAGGGGGCGAGGAGCTGTCTTGAGATGAAACCCCGCTAAAAAGGTTTTAAAACAAATTTTAAAAATGAATACGAATAGATTGCCAGGGCCAGATGTCATTCACCCATGAATATGAAACTATTGAACTGCTAACTGTGGTTTGAAATATATTCTTTGTATCAACTTCAGTACCTGAGCACAGAAAAGTCGCAGATATGACAGTAACTTTAAAAAGAGATCCAGAACAATCCTTAGTAATATAAACAAGTAAATCAGACTTTCATTAGAATTAAAATTGGTAGAAGGTATGAAAAAAAGAGAATTAATTAACAGACCCATGAATAAATATGATACAGTCAAGGAAAGTCAGTGGGATTTTTATGAAGGAAGCCATGTCTCCTCTAATGTGCAAGGTAACACACATTTACATAAAAGTGATCCAGCCAGAGTGGCTTAATTAATTATGTAAAAAGTTCTGAAAGGCAGGAAATTACCATTAGAAGCTGTCTCTGCTGGTTGATAACTGATTAAGAAGTTAGGTTTTATAACAGAAACTCTTTATGATGAGGCTACCAGTCACGTGCCTGGGACTTACTTAGGGTATATTCTGAACCTGGAAAAAGGGATGAATTGTTAAGTTAAAGATGATGTCTATAAAGTTTAATTCTAAACTAAGCAATTAGGTAATACAATGGCAGGAAACTCAGTGTCAACTCATTCTAAGAAGTAGATGCTCCCAGTTTTGTTTGTATTCTTACATGCCTACATATGTAAGGACATTGCACTGGTTAAATCTAAATAAGCTATCATAGAGGAGAGAGAGAAAGAGAGAGAGAGAGAGATATAAAACTATAAATATTTCTAATACAACCTGATTTGGAATATTGTCTGACATTTCACTCACCTGGACTCAGGATGGGAGCATTAAAGCATGAAACAGTATGTTGAAAGCAGTAATGATGATGTGACTTCCACATGAAAAGAGATTATATAGACTATGAATCTGTATCATGAAAAACAGCTCTCTGAGGTGAAAGTGAATTATAGAGAAAAAAAGTACATGAAAAATACATGAATTATACATAAAAGGGAGTATAGGGAATAATGCCTAGTTATTATACAAGAAGTAGAGGAAATACAATGAAATTATTACCAAATAAGAGTAAAGAAAGTGAAAGTATTTTCTATGTTTAACTTATGGAGAGTTTAGACATGGAATTCTGAGGATGCTTGAATGCAAATGAGGTCAAATAGAAGAGGTGCACAAGAAGTTCACATTTGTAAATACTGGTGGTTTGGATTTGCCTGTTGACTTAGAAAATCTGTATGCAATAGCTGGCTAGATCTGCGCAAATGTGTCAGCGATCACTTTAAATCTATTTTACTTAAACTTCTCCTTCTAACTTGTCAGTTTACCATGCCTGATTTCATGGAGAAATTTCCCCCTTTAAATTGTTCTTATTTAGCCTCTATTTCTATTATTTCAGCGAGCAAAAAAGTCTTTTTTTTTCTCACTGAAACGTGTCTTGGACTAATCCCAAATTTATTAGGCAGAGTTGAGGGAGAGGGAAAAGTTTTAAACTCTTTTTTTGAAATCATGCTAATAAAAATGTTCCATTTCTCCATTCCCAAGAAATGTTTTCTAACAACTATCTTGTCTTCAAATTGTTACCTGAATGTTTTAAACCAAACAACCAGATTAACTGAAATACTACTTTCATACTGAACAGCATTTCATTCTGAAAACAAACAAAAAAACAAAAAAGAGTATTAGAAAGTCCTGTACTCTGAGCATTTACCGAAAGTTAGATCACCGTACATGCTGATGGTCATGCAGACAGGTATGCAGAAAAGTTAATGTATGGGAAAGCACATTTTGTTTTTCCTTTGCCTGTAACCACTTTTATGAGAAAAGGAAAGCTTGCCTTAAAATATTCTGCCATAGCATTATATATAACCTTAATGATATATAATATTAACATGATACATCCATTATATAATATATTCACTATATTATAATGTATATAACCTAAAAAAGACATTTATTTTACTTAAGGTACTTAAGGGAAAAATGGGAAGAGACAGGGTGAGGGTTCCAAGCTAATATAGAAAAGGACAAGAGTTCCCTTCTGTGAGAAGGATAAAGACCAAGACTTGATGAAGTAGCAATCTAAAGAGGAGCTCCCCAGGCTGTATCTGGGCATCTGCCCGCTTGGCTGCAGTGACAGGCACCTACTAGAAACCATGTTGAGAGGCTGGTTGCTCAGGACTTTTCAAAATGGACAGATGCCTCTGCATGGCCTTGAGAACTCTGCTTGAGGCATCTATATTTTAAAATAGTGCCCAAAAGGCAGCACTTGTGAAAATTTGTCTCAACATGTCTTTTGTTGCTCACATATAAGTCTTCTCTTAATATTCATTATTGCTGCTGAGCTCGAATCACTTCTGTGAGGTGAGTAGAGACTGTGGGGTATATACAAAAATCCCAGTGCTGTCTGTAATGATTCTGGCTCAAAAAGGTTGTATTTTAAAACTGAAAAAAAAAGGAAAAAAAAGGTTTGTTTTTCTGACAAACCTCAATTGGAGAATGATTATGTCTTCTTTCCTTCTCTTTCCTTTCCTTTTGTTTGTTTGTTTCTTTCTTTCTTAAGAATGCATATCAGCCTTTAGAGACAAATGTCTTTTTTTTGTGTAAACATACTTTCAAGGTCACTTTTTAAAATGCAGATCAAGTGATGCTGCCAACATATACCATTCCATGGAAAGTAATTCCAGCTTCCAACTCATCGGAGAAGTCAAAACCTTTGTCTTATGCCAGTGTTACTGCAGCAGTATTTTCCTGGATTCAGGCTAAAGTTGCTGAAGCAAAAAAATGCCTATCTGTCTGGTCTTTTTCAACAGTATCACCAGAAGTAAAGATGATTCATCAGTGTTCCTTTTCTAATGGTGACTATCTCAAGTGGGCAGTAAAGAATGACCAAACTGCCTATCAGATGGGAAAGAGCAGAAGCTAGAATGATATTTGCCTTGCTCACTTTGTGCTTGACTGTGAGTCCACCTGTTCTCTTCTAGGGTTGCAGGAGTTGCTCGAGCATTTAATTGCTTGAATACCAATGAGTTGAAACTGCTGGGTTCAGGAGATAGTGTAATAAAAGTATTCTCTTGTGGTGGCTATATCATTTTTTTAAGTTTTCCTGACGAGGTAGAATAGTCACAGATTTCAAGTGTTGCCAGTGATTGTATTCCAAAAAGCGCAGAAAACATGAGCCTCCGTTTTCTGCTACACCCATGTTCCTGCCGCAACAGCAGAAGAGGGAATGGGGCCTTCCCAGGGAGTTGCTCAATTATCTGGCTGACTACACACCGGTTTTGTCACATCCGAGAGTTGCTTCAGGTGTGTTATAAACGGCACCAGTTGATAAAATCCCAAAAGGTGGCAGTTTGGGCTAAGTCTTCCCGTTCTTGTAGCACTAGCGTAACTAGGTCAAGAAACGGGAAGTGTAGTTTCTCATTGACTCCTGCTAGTCGGTGTGTGTAGTAAAGGCACTGATAGGCACTATGCCTATCTTCTTGCCAACAGCAGGATGGCAGAAGGAATTGGCGGAAACAAGGGGCCCAGGAAAGAGGGAAAAGTAAAAATGGTGCACATTTTACATGGACTGTGTAGCTCTCACCATATATTGATGGGAAATAAATACCTTTTAACTTTGTGTATGAGAGTTGTCACTGGAGTGTCTGGTGTATGACTTAGTTTCTATGCAGATGCTTTGCAAGGGTCATTAAAAATAATATAATTCTTTCTCATCTCTGCTTGTGTTGAGGTCTTGCTTTTCTTCTTTTTTTTTCTTCTTTTGTTCTTTTTTAAAATTATTTTTTCCAATATAGTTCTATATAAAAGGACAATGGTTTTCCGTTTAGTTCCGTTGAGTTTGGGTACACACACTGGAAAAAAATACCCCCGAAAAAATACAGTCTGTGACTCACACTTAGAATACAGCTTGACATTTGAGCATGCAAGATGATTCGTGGGATGTGGCTTAAACAAGTCCCAATTTTCTATGTCTCTTTATAGGCAAGCCTGTCAAATCTGGAATAGAATATATGATTTATTTTTATTTCAGGGTGGAAACAGTCTTTTTTTGAATTTAGTATGTAATAGATGAGCACTTGACAGTGCACATTTGTACAAAGATGAAAAAAAAAAAAAGAGAGAGAGAGCATATTTGGGCCAAAAATGAGGAGAACTGAAGTCACAGGCTTTAATTTTTCTCACAAACATGACTTATATTGATATACTTGTCATGTTAAATGGAATAAATTTGTATTTTTGTACTGCTAAAGTAAGGAGAGGTCATACTCCTAGAACCTGTTGTCAGAGAAGAAGCAAGTGAATAACAATTCTCTAGCTATGAATAGCTCTTCTACATGGAAGCCTCCTTAGGGTTCTACACAATTATGTGCTATGGACTATCTAAATAACTGGCCTTGCCAGTTGTGATATCATTCAAACTCTGGCCTGACAAGCCTCATTTGTAGAATGGAATTGTTTAGCTTTAAATTTACAGCTTTCCAGGTTTACCTTCTGCTTAAAATAAAACATGCCCTCATTGTGTTTTTACAGTTTATCTTGAATGATGGAAAAGGAGGTGTATAATAATGCTGCATATGAAGAATGGTAAAAAATATCAAAATAATAAGCTCTGATCTCTTTCATTCTGTTTACATCCCTCCTGGGGAGGGAGGGTTGGAGGAAGTATAGAAAAGCAGTTGAAGATTTGTCTTCTATTTAATCATGTGACTAAAAATCATAGTTGCACAGACATGTGCTTTTATTCATGTCATTAGGCAAATTATGTCTGACCCATCAGGGAGGCACTGTTAGTAACTACTTCCTTCTTTTATTTTTATTCTATTTGGCCACTTCAAACACTGGAACATAACCACCACTGGATGCGCCTATATCTCGCTCACAGAAGCTGTGTTTGCTATCTGCAGTTTTTAGATTGACATGAGTATTCTAGGTACCACAGCTCAAGGAGGCCACCTATTGCTTCAGACCGGTCACACCCATGTATCACAGCTTTTCTGTGAGTGATGAGAACCTTTTGAATGAGTGCCACAAGTGCAAAGGGTGAGGATGTCCCCATACTTCTGAAGTGGTTGCTCAGAGCTGTGTGCCTATTTACTCCTTTTCTGCCAGAGGTATATGGAATAGGTTCTTGGCTACATGTTGGCTCAGGATCTGTGATAATACAGGTGAGCCAGTGGACAGGGCTTTGTGCGGGCAAGTAGTAAGTTACTGCCAGAAGCAGTAGATAAAGAGAGGAAGACCTTTGATAAGGGATCACACGTTTTTTGTCATGTTACCTCTAACATGACAAAAGAGTCACTCCTAAACAGATAAGGGTTAGGTACTACTCCTTTCTCTGGGCTGTGCTTAAAGTTTTAGTTTAACTGTGTATGCCTTTTTTGGTCAATATAGTAACCTGATTGTGCAAGTAGTATTGCTTTATTGTTGTATAAGGCCTTGCTAAGAGTGAGAAGTGATAATACTGTGTTCTGTGTACCTGACTGTTTCTTTAGTGTGTTTGTGTTCATTTCTAATACTATTTGGAAAAGACAAAAATATCAATTTACCCCTAATTAAGAGGCTAGACTAATTCTGTCATATTAATGCTTTCTTAATCTTTCTCTAATCAGATTAAACCTCTTAATTTAAAGACTATTGACACTGCAAATTGTGGTGTTCCGAGGGAGATATTACAGCCTATCACACCATAGGGATTGTTATGATTTTAGGGACTGTTTCTAGCTTAAAATATTTTATGATGAGTAGAAAGTGTGCATGTGGAATAAGGAATCCAAAAGCTTGCTTTAGCAAAAGGAGAGATCACAATATCCATCTGTCAAGATATAGTGGTTTTGGCTCACGGATCTTTCCCTTCGAAAGGGAAAAGGCATTGAAAGCACGCATTTTCTTATCCTTTTCTGATACAGTATTTAGTTCTTACAAAGTGTATGTGCATGTATAAATACACAGGCAAAATCCATATACTTTCCTATATATGATTAAAAATATTTTCTCAAGTATTTCCTGTACCTTTTGAGTTTCTCAGTGAGTTGCATTGTAAATATTAGCAATCTAGCATGGAATCAGTTAGATAGAGAACTTGCATACTGTTTGGTCTTTATTTCAAAACCAATTGTAGTTTAAGAACTTTTGGAGGAATTATAGTGAATGCTCAATGTGTAGGAGGCCTTCTTTAAACTTAGAATTTCTGTTATGTAGCCAGCCCTGACTCACAAAGCGGGGTTTTCACCCTATGAGAGCATGATCAGAGGTTTAATGGGATATTATTATATAAAAACCCACAAACAACACTTGAGACTGTAGCTGGAAAGTTTTTTGGTATACATGAAGAAATTAATTATACAATTGCAAAAAGGTTCATTTTTTCCTTGCATCAGCAAACATGAACAGATTTTATTTTTGTCTTTCACCTCATTTTTTTTGAACAGTTATCAATAACTTTTAAAAGATATTTGCATTTTGTATTTTTTAATTCTCTTCTTTCTCTCTCTCTCTCTCTCTCTTTTTTTTTTAGGTGGAGGTGGTTGGTTTGTTTGTTTTGTTTGTTTGTTTTTTGCTTTTATTTTTCTCTTGACTAGAACAATCCATTTTTAAAGCACCTGGTGTGTGTGTGTGTATGTGTGTGCTTCTCCTGAAGCTAAAGCCAGTTCTGAACACAACTAAACTGGAACCTTGAATATGGAAGATTAGCAATACTTTGTGCTTTATTTTTCTTCACAGGGTCAACAGCCTGCATGCTTCTTTTGAACCTGTCTTGGCAAAAGAGGTCATCACAAGGTATCTGTATTTTTACTTGGTATGTTCTCTCAGGGTCTGTATTTAATTTTTCAGTTAAGTAATTCTTTTTCTCATATTAAGACATAGGTCCAGATTTGTCCTGAGAGAAATGCCTTTTAGATTTGTTTTAGTGTGGATCAGTTTGTTTTGTGGTGTCAGGTTTCAGCCTAAAGCATTTGCTTCTGTGAGTTTATTTCCTGATGTCTTATATGTGTTTTCAGAAATGTTTTCCTCTTCAAATAATGCCAACAGCTGTTGTACAGAACATACTGTGCAATACCTTTAAAATGAAGGCTTTGTGACTTTGAAATGTGAATGAACCATTGAAGATAAACCAGTGGAAATTAATTTAGCTCAAAGAACAGGAGTCAGAGAATGCAGTGCTCTTCTTCACATCTCTCAGGTTTGCACAAAGTATTGAATCTGTTTTTTTCATTATTAGCAACATAAATTTTATACTGATATCTGCACAAAATGTACATACAAACATGCATCAAATAGCTGCTGTAGTCTGAGAAACAACAGTGATAACTTGTTTTGGAGACTGAGTCTGCATAAGTCTGGCAAACCAAATTCTTTAGTGTCATTTAAGAAATAAGGATGTTTATACCTTTTGGGTTTTATTCTTAGTCTGTTGATAGGCAGTGGAAGAAATGAAAAGGACAGGAAGAAGAAAAGCTAGAAATTATCGCACACATATCAAGTGCTAGACTAAGAAAATCTCTTAACTAATTGTTTGTAAGATGGACTGACTACAATCTTGTAAATAATTAGCATATAAATCTCACTATGTGACAGGATACTTACTATAAAAAGTCATATCTAACCTTTATCGCTAAACACATTCTGCAATGCAGATCAAAAATAACATTTCAATTCAGCCAGATGATTCTACTGTCCAGTTCTGTTTCCAGAACCATGCACACTGTTTTTTTATCATTGATTTTTCTCTTCTTTCATTTTGCATACTTCTCAGAGCTGTTTTTCTTTTGTCTGGAGGTTAATTCAGACAGTCTTCAGCTATAAACCTAAAACCAAAGTGTGTTTTTTTTATTTTATTTTTTATGAATAGTTTTTAACCTGCTTATTATCTATTCTATGATTTTTTCAAGTTATGTATTCCTCTTATACTTCATATATAATGAATTATATGTATGTTGCATATGTAATGCTCATATATATATGTATATATGTTTTCAAATCTTCAGATAGAAGCTGAAGACTCATATTGTCAGCAGAGAACTGAGGCGGAGGTAGCAGTAGCCTGTGTGAGATTAAGGCAACAGCAGAAAGCTGCACAGACTGAATTTGACTCCATGAGCCTTGGTCAGAACTTTGCATGAAGAACTTAAGAGAATTAAAGCAAAATAACTGAAAGTGTGATCTAGGAAAATTGCTGATACACCAAGAAGGCCCAAAGACAACCTGGATGTAGCTTTAAGCAATGAGGAAGGGAGTCATAGTGTGCATGGTCACTGAGAAAGGACTATTTGTATAAAAGATAATAGGTCCACCGTCAAAAGAGCTAGAGTGAACTTCAGTCTTACTGATGCCATGCGAGTAGCAGCATCTGTGCTTTCAAAATCTCTTATAAGATCAGAAGGTACCAAAGGGGCCGACCCTCAGTTTCTTAGCAGGTTAGGGAGCCACTATGTGCCACTAGTTTTTGGAGGACTGACTTTTTATACCACTACCCTTGAAGAAAGTGGCCCAGCACTAGTACGATGTTCAGCTGAATTCTGATTCTTCAGATCATATAAAGAGGTAGCCATTAGAATGAATTTGTGTCCCCACTGTCTGTCTTCATTGTGACTTTGGATTTGCAGAAATAAACTTTAGTAAGTATAAAAAAGAATTCACATTTTTCACTTCTTGTTTTAAAATTTAAGAGATTGTAGTGAAAGGAATTTTAAACCTAGTGAATCTTACGAAAGTTCATTTAACCCCAAGTTATACAGAGTACTGCATCTGTAATGTGACAGTTGTCATGGTAACATTTGGTTGTTATTGATAAGTAAATAATCTCCAAAATCCTATTGACAATTCTGGGTTGCTAAAGAAAACATTTTTAGCCTACAGTTCTTATTATATGCATGCATTTACTTCGATTTTTCAATAATTAAATCATACTTGTGATATAAGGGGTGAAGTTGTATTTTAATTTCTGTTCTTGTTTATAATGCGAAGGAAGATCAAAGTTCAGAAGTAAAAATATCATTTTCTTTGGACTAATCCCACCACTTCCAACACTAAAAATGCATTCAATGCTTTTAAAATGCCTGTTTGTCCTTTCTGCTTTCTCAAGATTCTCTACCAAATGGCCGAGGGTACTCTGGTCTTGGACTAATTTACTTAGACTTTTAAGACTCATGATGAAGATCAAGGCTTTTTCTTTGCTGTTCTGATTGTGATGTCTTAAAGCCTCCCAGTCAATTTCTGAAACTCTTATGACAGTTGCAGTCTAAACATGCTCATATTTCATGTTTGGTTTGTATAGATTTGTGCACTCCTTAGACTGCCAGAAGATGCAATAAATTCTTTTCAGTTTATTTTCAGGACCTTCCCAACAAGATCAGTTAATTCTAGGGAAGTTTCTCATTGTTATGGTGGTCCAGAAATATGTATAATGAAGGAGAGGGGATTTGGGAAATTCTTATTTTTGTGGCAGTGCTGATCATACTCCTGTAGCCAAAATATTTCAAGTTTATGAAAGATATTTGTCATTCATGTGTCTGAAATCACCATTACTGTGAATACTATTTTCTAGAGAAGACTAAAACCTCTAATGATATTTCAGCTGTCTTTGATGGCTACTCCTGGAATACGGATATTATATTTTCTTCCCCTTTTTAACATAACTATAATCAGCAAGAAGGTCGTGCATGTGAGTTTTGCCAAGGAACCGTCTAGCTTGTGATTATCTTCTGCTTGATTCAGACAATAAGTATCAGACAGTACTAGGACATTACTTATTCTTGCTTTACTCTTTAGCTTTCTCTCCCAATCCATGGGTGTTGATCATCACCTGTGTACAATGCGAATGACCATAAATGGCGTGGAGCATTCCGATTAGTTCTTTTTGCCAGGACTAATTCTTTTTCTCTCAAAAAAGGCTCTAAAAGGCCTTTTGGATGGTGATAAAAGTATTTCTCATCCTACAGCTTATAAAGGGATTTAAAATCTCTCTCTTGTGCAGTTATTTCTCCAAGTTGCAAAGCTCTTTTTTTTTTTTTTTTGATTTGCTGACTAAAATGTACAAACGAATAATCCACAATAGTCTGACATATATCTGAGACCAAAAAAAGGAGGCAAACATATAATCAGTAGATGCTCTATAATGGAAAAAAAAATAGATCTGCATAGTAAGTTGAATTATCAATTTATTAAGTGTAAGTAAATACCGCTTGAAATGCTAAGGTGTACACTTTCCCCCAAGATATCTGTGTGTAGTTATCTGTAATGTCTGTCCTCCAGCCTGCTTTGACTTTCACAGTCACAAAATACATACGATATCTCCAGCAATGTCATACTTCTGGCTTATGTGCGCTACAGCCTTTGACTTTGTTCTCTTTAAGATAATTGTCATCTACAAAGCAGACAGCCTGCAGCTTTCCCAATCTGGACATTTTTTGGATGTTGGCAGAATACTGTCAAAGTAAGTAACTTATTCACAGGGGTTACTTGTCAGGATTGCCAATGCTTAATTCATTGGATTTTTAGAGCATTGTGACTGAATTGAAATATTTGATATTTTGGAATAGCCATTAAGGTATATTTCTCTTGCAGATGTTTCATGAAGTTCCTTCTATAGCTGAGTGTACCTAGAAAAAAACAGTTAAACTGACTCTTAACCTGTCTTCATATTTGTCCCCATCTCTCCTACTGTTTTGTTTTTCAAAAGTTGGCATTCATTTTGGTAGTCAGAAAAGAAGATAACATTTTCAAACTTTTAACAAGCCAAGCCCAATGTAAAATACATTCTACAAAGAGTAGAACTTACTAGTAGTTTTCTTTCTACAAAAGCCAATGGTAACATCATTTGAGCAAAATACTGAGAATCTATGGATGCCAGTCCTTTAAGAAGATATTTTGAAATTTCAGAATTAATTCCTTCTGTATATGTAATCTTAGATCATAAGATATTTCTGTCTGATGCCTAGTTTATGTTGTAGTAGGAGCAGTACAAACGCCTAAAATACCCTAACTGTATTTGACAAGGTTATATTAGTCAGTTAGAAGACAAGTTTTCAATCTTATATCAGCTAAAGTGATATTTTTTCCTCTGGAAATTCTGAGAAACTCTGAAAAATCTGAAAATTCTGTGAGTCCCAAATTGTACTCAGTCTCAGATGCAATTAAATCTGCTTAATGTTAAGATATGAACAGTTTTCAGATCTAAAAACTGGTAGATTCTGCAGATGTGATTGTTGTATGTTATTTAAATTATAGGGTTATGGGTCAATGCCATTTATGGATAAAATAATATCATTATGAGTAAGCCTAATACCTTCATGGTTATTACACTGCTAGCACAGAAATATGTTTTACCAATATAAGCAATATTTTTCCAGCAACTAGACAGATGAGGAACATGCACAAGGGATGTACAAGAGATCTCAATGTATAACTTTGATCAAGTATGTTTATGTACAGAGCAACTTTATATAGGAACTAAAATGTTCCTGTAGTGTACAGCAAATCAACTACATGTGAATGTCCTCAGATGGAACTCAATTCCAAAATTCCTAAGGAATTTAACCATCTTATGATACTCATAAATGCCAGCTGAAATTTTCACAGTGGTTAGGTTAGGTACTTAGCTCGCATTGGTGTTATCTGCTTTGTCACTTTAAAACAAACAAACAAAACAACAAACGAACAAAAACAGCCCAACAACAACAAAAAAACCCACCAAACTACTAGGCAGCATTGGAAAATATTACCTTATTGACACTTACTGATTGCTGTGATTGCTTAAATCAGTACAATTACTGATAATTATTGTACTGATGTGTGACATAAAGTAGTTGCAATGCTGTAAAAAGCTTCACCCCATAAAGAATGATTTATATGGTTTAAGGATTATATTGCAATTATACAATTAAACATACAATTAGTAAAAAAATATGCGATTAAAAACCTGCAGAAGTGGTCATAAAAGGTGGGAGGCAGCCTCTGAAACTTCAGGTAAAGTTTTCCATGGTATTGAACAAAACAAGTGGGTTTGAATATGATACTTTTATCTCTATCAGAGAGGCTTGAAAGTATAAAGGGCTTATTTCACAAAGCTATTTAGCTCAGTTCAAAGACCTACACATTTAGGTTTCCTGCGGAGCTCTACCACAACCGGAGACTGACAGCTGAATCGACTCTTTTCATGTTTGGTTTATTGCCTGCCATAGTAGTCAGTGATACCTGATTATAAAAAAACATACCATAATTTAATGTCAAGATGCTAACCTTTCCCATATTATTATTTCCTTCTTTTATTTCTCTGAGCATATGGGTCTTAGCTGCTCCAGCTGAAACCCTCATGTTTTGACTGCAGTTGCACAGAATAAAATTGACATTTCTCATAAAGATTACATTCATTTTACCTTTTTGAAAAGCTTCTTGAACTTTAGAACTGCCCTCAGCTTTCTGTGATAGATGATTGGTTTCACCTATTTTTATACTTTTAATTTCTGAGTTTCAAGGCTACAATTAAAAGTCAGTTTGTTTTAGCTTTTAACCACTGAGGAGTGTAATCATAAAAGATGTGGAGTCAGTTTAATGTATTTTTATATGTGGGAGAAAAAAATGCCAGGTATTTCCATGGCACAGAGGAAGCCCAGGATTTTGACAGAGTGATAGAATGAATTACTAGTAGAAAAAGAAATAATTGTTCCTTGGGGTTGCTCTTTCTGTTGTCAGACTTCACTAGAGGGTATAAACGCCAAATGGAAGGTTTTCTCAGGTGAAAATTTGTGATTGTTTTTCAGCACTCTTTGTCTAAATTTGAGCAAAGTAATTTTTGTGGACTATATTTAGCTGCAATTTATACTAGTGAGAATCCATTCACTAGTTTCACATGAATTAAATGAAAACAAAATGAAGACAAAATTATATCTTAGATTTTATCTTAGATTTTTATTAAAAAAATAAAATGTCCATACAGCTTCCCTTCTTGTCAATCAATTACTTACTCTTCATCCATGTCTTCAGATTACTCCATATTTTGCACTTTCAATTAGCAGAGCTTTATAGTTTGACAACTTATATTGCATGAAATTTTATCACAAGGTGATTAAGGTTGGAAGGGACCTCTGCAAAGCATCTAGTCCAACCTGCTGCTCAGGCAGGGTCACCTAGAGCTCGTGGCACAGGAGAGTGCCCAGACAGCTTCTGAGTATCTCTGCAGGAGGACACTGCTCAACCTGCCAGGGAAATCTGTTCCAGTGCTCAGTTACCCTCACAGAAAAGTTCTCAGGTTCAGACCAAACTTCCTGAGCTTCTCTTTGTGGTCACTGCCTCTTGTCCTGTTGTTGGGCACCACTGAGATGAGTCTGTCAGATGTAAGGAAAGAAACCTGCTAATCAAAAGGCTCCAACTGTAATGAAATAGAGAACCTGCCAATATTTTCTGGTGTTCTCTGCAATTCAGGAGTTAATTGTATAGAATAGATGTATCTATTTCATGAAATTTTCCGTATTTGATTTCATACATATGCCTATAATCATGAATGCTGTCAGTACATGAGAGACTTTGGGTAGTGATTATCTACTGTAAATAATGCAAAAATAAATAAAGTGTCTTAAAATTTTCAAAGGATCATATTTAACATTTTTTACATCCAAAGGCTATGCTGAGAGCAGAAGTTAGTGCATGTACTCAGATAAATTGCATTAAAGTTAAAGAGAACTTGGTTAATAATAGTGTTTGAATTATAAAATGTACCACTTTAAGTGTTTAATCCAGACTTTTAGGACTGCCAAGGGCAATATTCACTATATCTACCATTACTGAATTACTCTTTTAAAGCCAAATAAGTCATCTGTAGTGCCGCTTTTACAGAGGTTACAGTGTGTGTGTATGTATATGCTTATATAATGTATGTGCGTGTGTGTGTGTGTATACATGTGTGTGTCTGTCTCTATTGTGTTCTCATTCTGAAGCACAGGAGTTTATATAGTAAAAACTATGAACAAGTAGGAGTTATGCATATCGGTACCTGAGAATTTTCCACAGAAGGTAACAGATTGACACGAGAGATGTAATTGATAACTGATACACAGAATCCAAGATATGGAGCTGCCAACTGTACCAGCCACATGGTGCGGTGGGCACTCTCACAAATACTGTGTTCACCATACCATACTTACTTAAAATAATAGAGGTGTCTATTTAGAGCTAAAATAGACAATAATATGGTTTTGCAGATACTATTGTATGGCAAAACTTTTAATAGATTCTTTGTACAAGTCAAAATGTATATTTAGAAGTGGTAAAAATTTATTTAACTGACATTTCTTTTACAGCTGAAATGTCTGGTAAGAAGAAGCCTTGACAAATCAAATCTATATGTATATATATATGTTCTAGTATTATGTAACATTATATTATATGCTATAAAATATTATACTATTATATATTATTATATAATAAAATATATGTATGGAGAGACTCCATCCTTTCCTAATGTGTAGGGGAGTTATCAGAAGTGGACAGCTGTAGCTTGACCGTTTTAGTAAGGCCCTTCTCTGCTTTATAACAAAGTGAAATAGCCTTCGTACTAGTCCTTATCCCTAAAATAATTGTAAATTATTTCTTATTTCTAAAATATAAAATCCCTGAACAAAAAACTTTTAATGAAATAAGCTTCCCACTCTGTGAAGTGGGAAGGTTTGTTACAGGTACAGGTTCGTTAGCCTGAGACGCCTCCAGTCTTCCCCATGGCGTCCTAGGACAGACTGAACTACTAGGTAAGCTGTGCTATGTTATGGCTAGTTTCTTTTCCAAAACTAGAGAACCTTAAAAAGTTAACATATCAAAACTGATAAGAAATGTTCTGGTATATGTCCTATGGAAGGCTTTATGTGACCACAGTACATATGGAATATAGGAACGTTCTGAAGTCAATTTAAGATCTTTCTTTAGAGGGATAGAATAAATCACAAATGGATTGATTACAAATATATTTTTCTCTCAAGAGAAAAACATACTTCTGTGTTCTACTCATCTTATTCAAGTTTTTTTATCAAGTTGTCATTGAAAAATAGGAATGAATGTTTAAGGAATTTAAAAGACTTCAAGTGGAGATATTCACAGATCTTCAATTATCTGGCAATATCAGTGAAAGAGATAGCCTGGCTACAAGGAATTTAACAGACTTTTTTGTAGTAAGATACAAAAAAACAAAAAAAAAACAAAAGAGGTTGTGCTTGGCTTTTGCCTCACCAGCACAGGTGAACTTTGAGTAGAATAAAGAACACAGAATTAAGTCAAGATGTATACAAAGAATAGGAACAGAGCCCATTTGAACCTCGAGCAGGTTTACCCCTCAAGTTTGGGTCAAAACTATTTGAGTTAATGAGAGTGTTTTACTTGAGCTATATATTTCTAAAGTAAATACTGATTCAAGAGTGGTTATTATCAAAGAAGCATCTAAAAGAGAAGAATGAAATGCAAGAAATTAGTAAAGGATATATATACATCATTGCATTTATATGCAATGATATTTATATATCCCCCAGTACAAGGAGTATATATATCTGTTTATATCCCTCTGTACCAGAAGGATGTGGAGCTGCTGGAGAGAGTCCAGCGCAGGGCCACGAGGATGATCAGGGGCCTGGAACATCTGCCCTGTGAGG